>OW203744.1:7443794-7803794 GCA_934045075.1 Yponomeuta sedellus
CATAGTACAATTGGCGGCCTTATTGCTGAAAGCAATTTCTTCATCTTCGGGTGCCAACATTTTTTCAACTACATCTCTTAGCAAATAAAAGAGCTGTTTAAATAGCGTCAATTTCTCAGATGAAAATACCTGTTGTGTTGTTTTTAGCCTCTAAATAGGTTTTTAAATACCTGTTGTATTTCATTCTCTAAAATATTAATGAAGTGTGTCTTTTTTGCCAGCTGTAGGTACGTTTTCTTTTTCAACCTGGGTCGTTACATTGGTGCGGTTCTGTGTTCTGATTTTACCCATATTGACATATTCTGGGGCGAACGGATAAAGTTCGCTCTTGCGCAATCCATTTTTGATAACTTCGTTAGAAATGTTATCTAAAGCAGCCTTAAAATTGGGCGCGAAATTTTCTTTGTTCAAACGTTGCCCAGGATTCTCCAATTTTTACTTCGCTAAAAGTGGAAATTGGAAATTCGCTTCGCGTTCTTCCAAAATACTTTTAGGGGACGAAAAACGGCAACGTCCATAGGCTGGAGCAAGTGTGTGGAGTTTCGATAGAGACCTATAAGCCCTTATCTTTACACAATTCTGACAGATGCATACTCATATGAGACTTGTGTCCATCCACAAACAGCAAGACAGGTTTTTGTATTTTGTTTTTGTCTAACCAGGGGATAAAAATGTTTGCCATGTATTCAAAAAATGTTTTCGCTGTCATCCACCCAGAATCAGACTTTCCAATAGCAAAAGACCCTGGGATTTTGTCACCTACATGTTTTGGTATACGTTCATAAGGATACACTATCATTGGTGGACCTAGTTTACCAGCAGCGTTGGCGGTGACCAACACCGTCAAATTTTCTTTTTCGTCACCAGCTGCACTAAAAATGTTTTTTTTCCCTCTGCGTACTAACACCGTCGTGTTTTGCACTGATAACATGGTAAGGGTAAATGGCCTTCAGCTGTCAAAATTGAATTGATGTCTACCAAAAAGCTCGTAGATTATAAAATGTTGCATATAATAAAAAAAAATATTCACGTTTTCTCATTTTGAGCGGTAAGGTTCAAAAATGTCCATGATTGGTGCACCGCCCATCATTGGTTCCGTTATGTTACGTTATAACGTTATTTTAAGTGCAGTAATGTTGTAAAATACAATAATTCTAATTACTTTCATGTTGTAAAAATCTATGTATAAAGAATTATCGACCACTTGAAATAAATAATTATCTTCCTATTATTATTATTTTGTTACCACAAGTAAAATACTATATTCTTTTTAATAATATACCTCTACTATTTGAATTACAGTAACTCCAGTCAAAAAATTATGCTAGTAGGTACTTAGGATTTACCCCGGCGGCTGTCAAATATGTCTCCAATAATAAAATTCGCGTCGAATTCGACAACTCCGAGCAAAGGGACATTGCGCTCCGCAAACTCGACGGACCCGGCTGCGAGCTCGCGGCGGAGGTGGCCAGAAGTCTTAAACCGATGGTCATCCTCAAGGGTGTCCCATCAGACATACCGCCGAAGGAACTCACCACAATCATTACTAACCAGAACAAAAACATAGCAGACTTTAACCCATCCCGGCATGATCTCGAGTTCAAGTACAAGCGCCGTAACAAAAACCAAAGTCTCTACAACGCTGTATTCACGGTCACACCACCGCTCTGGAGGGTGATGGCTAAAGCCGAGAAAGTTAATATAGACCATCAGAGGATCCACGTGGAGGACTATGTGCCTCGTATGCAGTGTTTTAACTGCCTTCAATTCGGTTATACACGAGCCAGATGTGAATCTGAAACTCTAGCCTGCTCCCACTGTGCCTCACACGAACACTCTTTCAAAAACTGTCCCGACAAATAGATCTTAATAAAGCGAAATGCCTTAACTGCTCCAAATTTAATACAAATGTCGGAAAAGACCCGCACTCGCATCGACTATGGTCCTTAAGACACCACACGCTAGGCACCGTTCACTCAACTCCATTTACAAATTCAAATATCACAACAGACTCACTTCGGCGCAGGCGTCAGCTGATTACTACAATGATCCCTCTAGTTGCTGGTACACTAAACAACTCCTGCCCACATGGGAGGATCTTAATCAGTTCATCTCAACCGTCAAACCCTGCTTTTCCATCACGCAGCTTCTAACTGGCCACGGGTACCACAAACAGTACCTCTGCCGATTCGGTATTGTACTAGGTCTCATGGTCTGCCAGCACATTTCTATTTAACGCCCACTTCCCATCCATCCATCCATAACTCCCCTAACACTAAGATAAAGTTTCTAGTTTCTAGTTTTCAGGTTTTATAGCACTAAGTGCACAATTCTGCAAGGAAACTTTTCTTCTTCAGCTGTCATAATGCAAGAAACTTTATCCTACACCACCATTATAAACCCGTTTGGACCTACGGAATTGAACTGTGGGACACTGCTAGCAACTGCTAACGACGCATGGCGAAGAGCGGAAGTTGGCCAAAATCCAACCAATCCTTGACGCCCTGAACTCAAAATTTAAAGCCATTTACAGCCCTCGTCTGCGAGGGATTTATCTATTGACGAATCTCTGCTGCTTTGGAAGGGACATCTGAGCTGGATTCAGTGTATCCGGACCAAGGCAGCAAGATCCGACATAAAGAGCTACGAACTCTGCGAGGCTGTAAGTGGCTACGTCTTAGAAGTAATATTATATACGGGCAGGTCAACTGTTACCACACAAGCCATTTTCGGTTTTACAAGTAGCTCGGCCAAAATAGTTTTAAACCCAATGAAAGGATTTTTAGGAAAGGGGTATACTCTATATATGGCAAATTTTTGAACCTCAGTCCATCTCACGAGATGGCTGAAATTTCGCAAAACAGACGTGGTTGGCACAATGAACAGGCTTACAGGCGTAGAGTAGGGACACCGGCCGATATAAAAATGTTAGATGAAAAACGGATTGCTAAGGGCACAGTGGTAAGTAGACACTGTGGTGACGTATCCGTTGTCGCATGGAAGGATGTTAAATTAGTCACCACAGTATCTCCTTATCACACTCCTGAACTCGTGCCAGGCTGTCGAGCTGGGCAAGAAATAATGAAGCCTTCGATTGTGGAAACATATAATAAGTTTATGAGAGGGGTCGATCTCAAGGACCAAAAACTTTCGATGTACCTCCTTGAGAGAAAAAGGGGCATCAAGTGGTATATAAAAGTATTCAGGCGTTTTTTTAACATAAGCATATTAAATGCATATATTATATACTGCGCCAACGTTGGCCAAAGCAAAAAAAATTACTCACCGGCAATTTAGGTTGCAACTTGCCAAAGAGCTAACCTCAAATACGGAGGTGCCAACGCGCTCTCGCTTCTCCGCCAATCTAGGTGCCCGGTTAGATAGTTCGCTGCAACATTTTCCAGAACATGTAGCAATTGCAGGCAAACGGACCACCAAGCAAGAGCGCTACAAACGGGTCCGCTGTGCCCGGTGTTTAGCGCGAGACCAGCGCAAGGAAAGTAACGTGCAATGCAGCCAGTGCAATGTATTCCTTTGTCTAGGTCAATGTTGGCGAGAATACCATACTATGGAAACCTTATAGTTCCATTTTCATCACCATCGTAAAAAATACCTTCACAAAGTTTATCTATTTTAGGACCGTTACTTATCCTCGTTTATGAAAATAATCATTTAGGTACATTGATTTACGTTGATTCAATAATTTACATAATACATTCGTGATAGAAAGAATGTCAGAGACAGTTTTGTTTGCAGATGACACGTCACTAATTTTTAACAAGGGGAGCCGATTCTCACTTCATCATTAGTATGAAGCAGTAAGATTCTAATGTTAAATCACTTATTTTCGCCTCTATTCCCTGTAAGAGCTTTTTTATTCCCCTGTTCGGTAATAGGTAATGACACAGGATATAGTTACCATCCAAGTTACGGTGGGCTAGCTACATATGTAAACCTTGCGTGTTCAGTAAAATTATTTTGTGTTTTTTAGATTTCTCATGTGTCAGACAGTATCGTAAACAATATTCGTCACAATAACGTCAAGAGTACAGAGGCTGGTCATCGCCATGCGCCGTTTCACTTCATCTTTGTATTATTTCAGTCAGTTTTCAGTCACTAACAAAATTCTCATTTTTTTGTTATGTTGCCATTTAATTACTCTAATAATTACACGTAATTTTAATTGGACCCTGTTTCGCAGAAAAGATCCAACCAACAATTTTTCGAAAATGAGTTTTAAGCACAGGTGAAATCTACAGATTCAGTTTTACTTTCTCACAAAAGATCCAAGCTGTCTGATAACTTTATCTGAATAAAGTTGACCGTGATCTTGGATACCATCACTACTTTGCCTTCTTTAAAAAAAAACAGAAAAGAACCATTAAGCGTGGACCATAGATTTTTAACATTATCTTGTCACCAAGCAGACTGGTTCTCTTTTGTAAAATATTTTGTTTTGATAAGCTATGAACCATCCATCTTGGATCTCTTCTAAGATTTTTTACACCAACATCTTTGCTACATAAAGAACCAAGCATGATGGATCTTTTCTGCGATCTTTTTTTGGCACCAATCTTGCTCAAAGAAGAAAAAAGCATCATGGTTTTTTTTGCGATTTTATTTTATAAACGAATTTCTTAAATCATGCATGTTGCATCGTCTGTTTGAATTTGTATTTTACTATCTTTTGAAGAAGAAGCGAACCAAGTTCTTTGTATCCTTTAGCAAAATGACTTTATTAATAATAAATACTATCACTTTAATCTGTGGATGCAATTTAAAAGTTAGATTTAGCTCGGACTACCTACCTATTAAAAAAGCGATTATGAACTGTTTTTTATTCTGTTTTTAGAAGCTATTCACTAACCTACTTTGTAACTGTAGTTGCACAGCAAGGCACTCTGTGATTATACCCATATTGACACTTGGATAGTTGCCGCCAACCTCACTGATTCATCGTCCCTGAATTAGTTTATTATTGAATAGGTACTAGCTCCAATCAAATGGATCGTGTTCATAATGTTCTCAACGGTGCCTGCTTGGGCTATAGCTCGGATGAAAGTGAAGGCGAAGAAAGCAAAGATGGTAAGTATTCGGTAACTTTCCTGTAACATTAAACTTTTTCGTTCTTACAACAAAACTTTCGACAGCGACAGCAAAACTTAGACAGATGTTTTAAAGTGTGTTTAAAGTTTTTGTGGTAAGACTGTTAAAGTTTTTTTCTTACACCTAATCAAAGAGAATTAATTGCTTTTGTTGTGTTAACTTGTATCATAATAATTATGTTTCTTATGATTTTGCAGATAACATACAAGACATTATAGAAAACTCTCCTCAAAACAGTCTTGTTCAGTGGATAACATCGTGTAAGTACTTTTTTAAAGACTTTTTACCCGACTGCACGAAGAAAGGAGGGTTATGTTTTTGGCGAGTATGTATGTATGTAATTTCCTTTACCGCGTATCTCTTTAACTACTGGACGGATTTTAATAAATGAGGTGTCTAATGAAAGGTCTTGATCACGCGATGGTTATAGGCTATGTTAAATTATTAGCAGTCGGGTTTTTGTTTTATAATAATAATAATTCTAGTTTTACCTTCACGCCGTGTAGTATATAATGGCTTCTACACAGTATGCCGGCGGCAGGTTGCACGATGAGCCGGCGTTAGCTCTTCTACTGCCGATCTACCCTTTATACGGCTTTATTTCTTTAGTATGTTCTCAACACGCCTTTTATATATCCTGTTCAAAATCGATTGTCCTATTTCTTTTTAAAACCTTCCTCTACCTTCTGTACTGCTTTACAATGCTTAGTGAAAATGAGCATGAACATTGATTATATTAAAGAAAATAACAGAACTTTTGAAAATAAAGTGAACATAAAATTGGCCGGACCGCCACGGCCTTTTTTAAATTTAAAACAAGAGTGCAAATCGCGAAATAAAGTATTTACGCGAAGTTTTAAAAGTGAAATGTATAATAAAAAGAAATGGTTGTGTGGATGTGAGTGTCTTAATGCATTCTTTTGTTTTCCTTGCATTATTTTTGGCGGAGAATCGATTTGGACAGAAACTGAAATTAAGGATTTAACGCATTTGAGTAAAAAAATAAAAAAAACATGATTCTTGGCAAGTACACCTACAAAATGTAATGAGTTTGTCTGTGTCAGGCACGGTCGACATCCGTAATCAGCAAGTATTTTATGTAAATTGTTTTTTGTTGCATTTTCTAATTTTAATATTTTAGTAAAGTGCACTAGCAGTTCGATAACCCACCAGCCGCCACAGATTGCCACTGCCTTTAAGGGCCATAAACATATCTAAATTGGTACCGAATCGAGACATAATATTAAACAAAGCGGTATCCTTCTTACAAATAATGATGCAACTAATGAAGCGTAGGTAGGAAGTTGGTAACAAAAAGAGGGTAGGTATGATAGTAACTAGTGAAGCTTCTGTGAGTGTGTCTGTGAGTGACGTCAAGCGTGGCATTTTTGCTGGTACGAAAATCTTTCTGTTTTTAATTTGAAAAAAAAAAATCTGTTTCTTAATTTTGTGCAATAAAGCGTAACAAACAAAATCTAGTTGGTACCAAGTTTTTTTATTATGATTATTTATCAAAAACCCATCATAATAATGATTGGAAATACTTTTAGGACGTGTCTGCATGTTCGTTTATTTAGATAAAATAAACGAAATTTCAAACAGCGACCGTTCTGTAAGCCGCAGAGATATGAAGTAGGTGTCTTGGTACGAAATGTCAAGAATAATACTCTCTGTCACACCTACTTAAAATTATTTTAACATCTTTAAAAACTACGTAGCTATGTACAAGAAAAGATTTTGCTCCATACAAAAAATACTAAAATATTTTTTTTCTCGTAAATGGGTTAATTTATGACAAAATTCCAATCAGTAAATGTTTATTGCAATTACGTAAGGAGTCACTAGAAAAAAAATGCGGTCAAAATATCCTAAGTCCACTTTTTTCCAATCTGATCCCCACTGGGATCGTCATCAGCATTACTAATATCATGACCGTATAAGACTTAGCGATCCAAACTCCGCTTCACTGCACCGCCGATACCATCCGCTACACCTTTTCCGTGTCCACTCTTGGTAAAAGACCACGTCGCGTAGTTAAGGTTCGTTTTACGAGCAAACAAACTCAGTAATAGTTTTTTTTTGTCAATATTGAAAAGTGCAATACGTTGATGCCTGGCGTTTCTTGTTTGATAAATTTTATCACTTGCAATAGGTGCGCCTAAATAGCTGCTGGTTCATGACAGGGACTATCTGATACCTTAGTTGGTGTTGATACCTGAATTTCTTCCCTTAATTTGCAAGTAAGATTTGCCGAAAAATCACATAGGATCAGAACCTCATATTGTGGCTTCAAGTGTCGTAAGCATTCCTGGTACTGGCTCTGCTGAGTTTTCATGTTGAAGTGATGTTTTTTAACAAATTTTATCTACTTGTTGAAGGTCTGGGTCAGTTCTCTTATTGTACCCGTCTTACCTTTTTTCGTCGTCTTCCTGGTCTGCATCTCTTTAGTTTCACCGATTCCTTTTTCTTTCTTTATATAAATGTGTTTTTCAGATTCCCTGCACAACCACTTCACTTCTTTACTTTCTTGGTCGTCCTTTGCGTCAAATTTTATATATGAATTGACGCAATTTGGTGTCGTGTTACTGTGCTTTGTGCACATGCACGTGTCCCTGCTTTGCACTTTAGGCGATAGAACAAAAAACTGTTTGTACTTGAAAAATGTAGCAAAAGTTTGTTGGCCACCTTCTTCTTCATAGATTTTGTGCAACTTTCTTCAAGTAGCGTATCTGTTGTTTTTCTTTATTTCTAGTTCTACACTCTTTTTTTGCCTGAGGTAATTCTGGTGATGTCGTCCCTGACAAAGAGTCTTACCATTTCTTTTGCCGTTTGGTTTTGACTGACATCTTTGCCGCAAGCATTAAACAATCCTATACATTAATAATTATAAGTTTTAAAAAAACGACAACCGGGTTCCATTCCCCATTTTTCCATCCTTCCATCTTCCATAATCCATCCAACAAACCTGTTTCTTGTTTAGGCCCACCGTTAATTCTTAACTTTAATTCATATTTGTCATAGTTTAGAGCGGTCCGCAACCCTGGGGTCGCGACCCCGTGTGGCTTCGCGAAAGATATTTATGAGGTCGCCAAAAAAATCAAAAAGGTCCTGTACTTATCGAATTTTATAAAGGTTTATGCACAATGTCCTTAAAACGGGGAGAATCGACAATAATTAAGACTGTACGATCTTTCCAGTCCCGCCCGTCACAACCTCACCGCTCCCGCGACCGCGCCCCCACCCCGATCTCTCTTTCTTCGTTCAGTCTGTCTGTTCAGTCACTAGTACTGACTCAGTACTATCCGCATGTGCGTACTCATCGCCGCTTTCTCGTTTGCAAATACATACTAAATTGATGTCAAAACACGAAAAATTACTCCTGTAGAAAGTTGTTTTTAGAAGATTAGTGTTCTCGTGGATAACCACGCACACGATAAGTAACTGTGCACTCATACTTAGAAAATAAAGTGAGCCGTCATCGCAGCGCGGCCATGTTGGACGCGTGGGTTCAATAACAAAACCAGCGCGAATTTATAACTTGTATACTTTTAAATTATAAAAACCGTTATATTATAATTTAAATTTAAAATATTAAATTATAAAATTTATGTTTATTATAAATAACTTATATATCGGGCAAGTGTACTCGGCAACTGACAGTAAAAATATTTTTTACGCTTCACTTATGTACTTTTTTTGCTTTTCTATTTATGCTTCGTCGAAAATTAAAGTTAATCCACGCGAGCATATGACGAAAAATCTAATATTAATCGTTTGGAATACATTTTTTATTTATTAATACGTATTTATTATTGCAGTTAACAATAGATAAGTGGCTAATAAAACGCACATCTAAAGATGCAGGTGGCGGAAGTCCTAATAACGCATCACAAATCAAAAGAATTAAACACGCAGTTCTTGACAAAAGTATCGCCTCAGATTCTACAATGACAACTACTGTTACGAGTAATATAAGTCGTGAAAACAATGCCGCCACTCCAAGTACTATTAGTGTTATTACTATCGATGACAGCACAAAATCTAGTTCCACTACTATAACTATTAGTCATAACAGCGATGATTGTAGTTCAACAGCCACATCTACCTTACACATCGATACAGAGAGTGACGCTTCAACTTCAAGTAAAAAAGCAACAGCTACATCTCCGTCAACTGCTACATCAACTACAACTCCGTCAACTGCTACATCAAAACAGTTCAGTGACCACAATTCGACCCCAAGACTTGACGAGTGTGCCCAGAAAAATCGCCGGCATAGCTAAGCGTGGCAGAAAAAAGTAGTGCCAACATCATAATAATACCTAAAGTGAAGTCGCAGAGATCGCAATCACTGGCACAACCGCTGCAAAATCCGTCGTGATTAATCTGTGTCAAACGTCAAACTCACGTCAACAAAGTTTACGTCACCGATAATTAAAACAAAACGAACGGATTACGAAAAACATATTTTCTCTGTGAAGAAGGTCGTCGAAAGGCAGAAAAATGTCTCTTTCGGAAGAAGATGACGCCGTGGAAGGGCTGAAAAGGCTAAAGTTTAACATCGCGCAGTTCAAAGGACAGATCACGCGCGCAAAGAAATTCGCTGCTGAACAAAACGTACAAGTTCTACTAGATACGGAAAGTATACAAGTGAGGATTGAACAGCTCGAGAAATCTTTGAAGGAAAATCACAATAATACAATTAATATGAGATTGCTGCTCGAAGAAGACGCAGATTTTGAAGAGGATGAGGTTGAAGAAAGATTTTTAGCAACCTTGACCCAGCTGCGGAAAATCTTAAAAGCTTGTATTAGCAAAACAAAGAAAGACATAGAACATGAGAATAAAGATGTAGAACAAGGATCAAGCAAAGGCCAGATGCCTCAACAAAGCAGAAACAAGTTGCCGCAATTGGGCATTCCATGCTTCGATGGAGCAGATATAACTCAATACACACCATTCATCCAGATTTTCAGGGCCATTGTGGACAGCGAAGGAACTATAACAGGGGCCCAAAAACTCTGCTATCTGAAGAAGTACCTGAAGGGTGATGGTTAAATTTTTAAGGGTTAAATTCTTAATTTTTTTTATCACAGGTCCCGTTCGGCATCCTTTGTGTAACCCTTAAAGACAATAAAAAATTTGGTTCACATACGGCAAATATGTCATTATAAAATTTCATCCCCTCTTTTTGGGAATTAAGGTTTAAATTCTCAAAAAAAAAAATCATAAAAGGACCACCCTTAAAACAAGCTCTACTCATCAAAAAAAGAATCATCAACGTGTTACAGGCACACAAAAAAAATAAAAATAAAAAAGCAACATACAGACGAATCGAGAATCCTTTGGAACTCTGCTAAAAAATGCAGATGTAAAAAAAATGTTACACTTTGATCTTTTATGCCGCGTTAGAATTTGTATGACCTAGGTTTGTATAGCCAGAATTACGTACTTTTAATAAATCACAAATTTATTATATTATTATCCAGCAACATATAAAAAATACACAAAAGAGTAGACCGCACACAACTCTAAAACAAATTAAAGTCATCCCCGTATTCCAGAAGCAGAAGGTGTAAGCATAATAAACAAATTCATTCTTCAAACCAATTCAACCAAAATCTGCTTTGGACAACAACAAGCCAAGCCAATCTGCCAAGCACAGCACGAAAAGCAGAGGGAAAGAAAGGCTCACGATGCCTCTATTGCAACAAAAAGGGGCATCTTATAACCGTATGCAGGAAACGATTGGCAGAAATTGCAGCAAGCAGTAGTTAAGCTGCATAAAACCGGAGGAGAAACACTGCAAGATACAAATGACTTGCTATGGTTGCGGTGCCCCGGGCGTGTTTGGAAGCAACTGCGCTACCTGCAAATCAAAGGAATCACCGCCAAAACAGATACAATTATATACAGTGGAAACGCGTATGGAGAAAAAAGTAAGGTTTCCAACAGTTGAAATGACGTCCAATAACATTATGGGGCATACTTACCTAGACACATGCGCCAGAACTAGTATTGCAGGACAAAAACTATACAACATAATGTTAGAGAATGGTACCGAATTCAAAGAACGGGCCACAACAGTCGGACTGGCAGAAGCAAGCAAGCATGTCATTCTGTTGAAAGCACAAGTTGACATAAGCATTGGGAATCGACTGTTACCTATCACATTCTCTGTGTTCCCGGAAGCAAATGATAACCGCACTTTATTGGGGATCGACTTCCTCGAGAAGATTGGAATGGTACTAAATTTACTCTTTGGCACTTCATTGACAACCCAGAGGCGATATACTCGTAGGGTAAACTATACAATGATTGGCACCTTAAGCAAAATTTTCTCTTTCAAGGTACTTTATTAACAAAATATTTGTAAGTTTAAGCTGAAATAAGTTTATCGATAATGAGTATAGTTTAATTTACTGATTTAAACTGACGGTATTGGTTTCAAGTATGTATTTATTAAAATATTACGCAATAATCAACAAAAGCCTTAATGTCATAGTCATTGGCATCCTTGATACAATCATAGACACTCTGAGATCAGTCATTGGCACATATAAATATTTTTTTTTTTAAGATGTTTATTTAAAAATGTAACGAATCCTTATATTAAAGAGATCAGTTTAGTATCGTTAGAAAACAAAAAATATCAATTTCTTCTATAACAAAAAATATTTTGCCCATTTAATGAGAATCAAAATAAAGTTTTTTACTTAATATTATTACTGAGATTCACTTTCATTTAAATAATGTACAATTTCTTCTTCAGTTCTTAAAGTGGTTCTTCTATCACTTAACTTATTTGGTTTGGATAAAACACAGTCTTTAGCAGATCTCACCACATGGACTTTCTGGATGAAATCTTTATTTCGCTGTAATTTAGGAACAGTTTTCAGCTTTCCTTGAAGATGCTTTGGTAGAGAAACTACTGAAATAATGGTGGGTTTTGATTTTGTGAGAGATGTCTTTTCTACTTTATCATCATTTCTGAGCTGGTTGTCTCTTCTGCTACTGCATCCTCTTTTTTATTTTGTTAGTTATGTATCAGAGCTTTAATGGTTATTAAAGATGTCAGTGGTAAGTCGTCATCACTCTCACTTAAATTGTTTTCTTCATTTGCTTCATAGTCTTTTTACTCTTAATATTAGTGGTTCGTGTGCATAGGTTTAAATTATTTTTGCCTTTTTTTATCATCAGTTTCGATTTTATCACTTGTTACAAATTGGTCATTATTTATTGAGTTTTCAGTCTTTTTTTCACCGTTTCTCTCCTTACCATCCGTGTCCTCGCCTGCGTCTTTTATTTTTTTGCTTTTTGTTTTATCTGCCATTTTTCGCTTTTTTTTTAATGTTCTCTATTTTATTGTTTTTATTTTCCTCCCTCAACCGCTTTCTATCCTGTTTCTGTTGTTCTTTCGTTTCTTTCATCATTAATTTTTCCTTTTCTTGTCTTAGCCATTCTTTACTTGACAAAACATAAATTGGTTTTTCGGTCACTTGTTTTCCTTTTCTTGTTGGTGTCTTGGGCCCGGTCAAAACATCTCGAAGAGATTTCTTGGGTGTATCAGTTAGTGGTGCAATATTAGATATTCTAATGTCATTGCTTTCGATGGTCTGATCGGTACTATCCTCATTTAAAAGCCGCTCATTGTTATTGAAGTCTTCGTGGTCGTCGATGGTGATATGGTCGTTATTTTTATAACGTTGGGAAGTTGCAGGAGTATCCAAAATTTGTATAGAGTTAAATGATGGTGGTACATTCTCTTCATCATTTAGTAGCATGTTTTCAATAGAATCATCAAGATTTTCGTATTGAATAGTACTAAATTCATCTCCTGCATCAAATAAATCTGGATTGACGTCCCATTCAGCAGCAGTGCTTTTATCTTTGGCTTTTTCTCCTTTTAACGCCTGATACACCTTTAACAAAGCCTTGACATATCGGTCTTCAATGTTCTTTTCCGTTTCTAATGTAGTAATGACGTCAAGTCCGACCAATTGTTTGAAAGAAATAAGATTCAGATGAATTTCAGGGTTCGTTACAACTTGCCTTGGTGGAGTATCGGTAGTTTTTGATCCGAGACACTTAGAATAATTTATGGCGTTCGGATTCCAAGGGCATAAGCCACAAGCTCTGAAGCCGTTGACCAGGCGGTTTTTCAAAATGTGGTTTTTTAAAACACCATCTAAGATTGGCGCAAAATCTATCTTGGTTAATGTCTTTGACAAATTTTCTCGGCGCCATTCCAGAACATCTTTCTTCCAGGCTGTTTTCATTGGTTTGAAAGCGGCTACATCTGCTGGTTGTAAGATGCGTGTAGAATTCGGATACAAGGCAATCAAAATAATGCCTAGATTTTGGCAGATTCGACTTAATTCGAAGTTTATGTGGCTTTTATGGCCATCAACAAACAGAATTATGGGCATTTGGACATTTTGCTCCTGTAAGTGTGGGTGAAACACATTTTCGATATATTGAAGGAAGAGATCCTTGTTCATCCTATTGTTATAAATAAGGACTGTAGATGCCTATATTACAGCTTACAAGCGGAGTGTGGAGATGATAGTAAAACACTAGATGTTGCTTGTTTGATATATTTTCCGCAAGTGTCATACATCACAACAAACAATCGTATCCTAGCGATATTCAAATCGGTGTCAGCCATGTACTGGGATAAGATTATAACTGGCCAATACATGTGCATAGACTACCTCCAATACGCCCTCTTAATCTATCACTTACATGCGTGAACACTTTTGTACTCGACTGTACATAGTACATTAAATAAATACTTAACACTTTTGTATTTAACTGTACCAACTGTCCTCACATGTAGAACACTGATTAATCTACAAAATTATTCTATTACCCTATAAACAAAGCACATAAAAAAATATATACAATATAATATCTAAGACATCTATCCAAACATAAAACAGTACCTAACTCGCCCTCTTAATAGAATAATTATGAAAGAGATAAATCTTTCAAAAAATTCTTCAGCTTCGGGCCATTGACACTTTTATTCAAGATGTCCGCTATCATTTTATCGGTTGGCATGTACTTTATTTGAACTTTATTAGCCAGTACACACTCACGAATAAAATGATACTTTATATCAATGTGCTTCGTCCTATTATGCATCATTTTGTTTGCTGCAATTCTGTGTGCCGACTGATTGTCATTAAAAATTACTACAGCTTTACTACCCTCAGTTATCAAACTGTTAAGTAAAACTTTCGTAAGAACAACACATTGTAGACTTTTAGTCCGGATTTACTTACGGGTGTTGTTATATCGATATAACAACACCCGTAAGTAAATCCGGACTAAAAGTCTACAATCTGTTAAGTAAACTTCGTAAGTAAAGCGCTTCCTTTGAAGCTTGACTCAGTCCTACATATTCTGCTTCTGTCGAGCTCAAGCTAACAGTAGCTTGTTTCTTGCTCTCCCATGAGATCATATTTCTACCTAATTTAAAAATTAGTCCAGTAAAAGACTTTCTATCCAAAGCCCCACCCCAATCTGCATCTACGTAACCAACTAAGTTTAAGTCACCTGACTTCCGAAAAGTAAGACACAGATTTGAAGTTCCTTTCAAATACCTAACGACCCGTTTCGCGTACCTAAACTTCGTCGTTTCGCGTGTACTTCGTCATAGCAGGAATTAAACTCCGAAAGTACACTTACCGCGTGTGCAATGTCTGGTCTAGTATTACAAGCTAAGTAATTAAGACAAATTTTGATATGGTATGTGACAGGAGGAACTCGATCTCTCCAACTTCATACCTACTTCCATTGGGGTAGTGACTGGTTTCGCGTCTGTCATGTTAAAGTCATTCAAGATACTTAGTATGAACTGTTCCTGATCGAGATAAATAACGTCCTTATCTCGTCTAAGCCGCATGCCTAAAACATGTCTAGCCGCACCTAGATCTTTCACCTTGAACTTGTCAAGCAAACCTGCCTTTAATCTTTGCTTTTCCTGTTCACAATTTCCAAATACGAAAATGTCATCAACGTATATGACTACTATCAATTTTTTGTTATCTTTAAGCTGTTTTTGATACAAACACGGTTCTATTTTGGATTGTACAAAGCCTAAGTTTAACATTTCTTTGTCTAACTCTTTAAACCACGCATTTGATGCCTGTTTTAAACCATACAACGAGCGCTGCAGCTTGCATACCATGGTTTCTTGACCTTTGGTGACTGCTCCCTTAGGTTGAAGCATGTAAATGTCTTCCTCAATCTTCCCATACAAAAATGCAGTCGTGACATCCCATTGGTCAATAAACCAATTGTATTCAGCAGCCAGCGAGAACAATAATCGTAGAGTAGAGCTTCTAACTACCGGAGAATAAGTCTCCGTATATTCTACACCACATACCTGTGTAAATCCCTTAGCCACCAGTCTAGCCTTGTACTTCGTTACCTTGCCGTCGCTACCTTTCTTGACTTTGAATACCCATTTGCAGTGGATAGGCTTCTTATCAGCCGGTAGGTCCACTAACGTCCAAGTCTCGTTCTCCTTCAATGACGTAAGCTCTTCATCTATAGCTTTCTGCCATAAGTCGCTGTCGGGTCTCCTCAACGCTTCCTCAATTGTCAAAGGATCGCCTTCAAGATTAGTTTCTTTGGCATACATAACGTTGCAACCGTACCGTTCAACTGGTCTGCGTTCTCTCAGAGGATACCTCCTTTCAGGTAGGTCCGGTATAGTCACTTCATTAGTGATCACCTCGTCAGGTACGTGCTCAAGTACTACAGGTTCAGGTATTTCCATGTTCTCGTCCACCACGGCGTCACGGAACACATCATCGTGAGCCTCCGATACTTTGGAACGTGGTTCCACAGATACGCTAGGTAAATAAGATTGCTCAGTGTCCGTATTCAGATTAATGATGACTTCAGGCACCTTCTTCAAGTTTTCTTTTTCAAGAAATACATTTTCCAAGAATTTGACGTCTCTCGCAGTCGTCACTTCGCACGTCTTTGGATTCATCAGACGATAACCTTTCTGACTCTCTGGGTATCCGATAAAAATCATTGGTTCTGTCTTCATGTCCAGTTTGCGTCGCTTCTGTTTTGGTATCAATCGATAAGCCAAACAACCAAAGATTCTCAGATGGCTGACATCCACATCTTTTCCAGTCCAAAGCTTTTCAGGAACTGCAACTTTCAAAGCTTTCGTTGGGCTTCTGTTTTTCAAATAAACAACAGTATTTACAGCCTCAGCCCAATACTTCTTACTCAGGTTCGCTTCTGACAGTAATGTTCTCGCCTTTTCCATGATCGTTCGGTTCGCTCTTTCAGCTACAGAATTCTGTTCCGGTGTGTAAGGAACAGTCGTCTGGTGTTTTATACCTGCAGACTTCAAATAGGCTTTGAATTTCGCATTACAGTACTCTCCGCCACCATCCGATCTTAGGCATTTAATCGATTTACTCGTCTCGTTTTCTACTTCCGCCTTATATTCACAAAACTTATCGAACGTTTCACTTTTATACTTTATAAAGTAAACGTGAGTCTTTCGAGTATAATCATCGATAAAAAGTAGGACATACCTCGATCCACCGAATGAGGGCTCCTCGAGAGGTCCCATTATGTCACTGTGAACAATCTTCAATACGTCGTCCGCTCTCGTACCTTTGTTTTTAAAAGGACTTTTGCATGTCTTTCCTTCACTGCAAGGAATGCACGGTTCCCACAAATCAGTGCTTTTAAATTCCATCCCGGTCACAAGATTCTTCAATGAACTCATATAATTTCGATTTAAATGGGCCAAACGTTTATGCCAAATGTTCGAAATATTTTCACTTTGTTTTGACAGTGTCAAATTTACGAAGTTATTTTTCTTTTCTGTCAATTCGAAAATTCCGTCAACTTCTTGACAACTTGCAATAGTTCGATTCTTATTCTGAATTATGCAACCTTTTTTGTCAAATTTTATCGAACAATTCTTCTTGGTCAAATCGCTTACCGAAATCAAGTTCATAGACAAATCGGGAACATGCAAAACATTTTCTAGGACTAACTTTTCGCTATCGCTGACTTGGGGCTCAGCGATCCCGCGTCCTTTCACCAGCAACTTCTCGCCATTGGCTACGGCGATTTTCATGCTGCCCTTTTCAGATTTATACGACACCAGTTTGTTCGCGTCGTGCGTCATGTGGTTGGAGCACCCGCTGTCAAGATACCACTTATCTTTGTCGATCGTCTCCTTGGTGTTTAGGCAGACATTCGCGTTATTGAATTTCTCCTTACATTCCGATGCCTTGTGTCCTTCTTTGTGGCACTTGAAACATTTG
This sequence comes from Yponomeuta sedellus, assembly GCA_934045075.1. NCBI lineage: Eukaryota > Metazoa > Arthropoda > Insecta > Lepidoptera > Yponomeutidae > Yponomeuta > Yponomeuta sedellus. Next base: position 7,461,215 of record OW203744.1, read on the forward strand.
TAGACGAACTTCTGCTTACGATCATTAGTTTTTAGTGTAGATCTAGCACCAGTCTGTCCTTTACGTGTCACAAAAGCTTGCTCGTAGTTTGTATTCATCTTGCTCTGTTTACTTCCTTCTTGTAGCAACTTCATCTTTATTTGCTCTAACGAGATCTCTTGACCACTGTTGTCCACAGCCATTATAAGGGGACTGTATTCAGGAGTCAACCCACCGAGTAAAATCAATATTATCCAGTCCTCGGGGATCTCCGCATCGATGTCATGCAGTAGCTGGGCAAGGAACGTGACTTTGGATATGTAGCTCTCCATATTACTGAAGTCCTATAACTTACAGTTGAAGAGCTCTCGCTGGATGTGGATCCGACTTCCCCAACCTTTATCTTCAAACGCTTTTTGAAGATTGTTCCACGCTTGTTTCGCAGTTTTCGCGTTGTAGACATGTGTGAAGCATTCTGGCTCCAGCAGCAGACAGATTGTAGTCCGCGCTTTTCTATCTACGTCGGCGTTACTCAACAACGTATAGTATTTTCTAAGGTTAACACGAGCAGTAGACATAATTAAAACTGTTTTTATACGGATTTATGCTCGTTTATTACATTTTTACAATTTTCCAACGTTTCGGCACTTTTTCAGGTGCCGTGGTCCCGGATGACTGAGGTGAAAGGTGTCTTTTAGAAATCATTAACGGTTAGTTTACTACCCTCGGCAAAAATTACAAAAGTTAATTATGAAGTTACGTTCCAAAATAGACAAACCAATTATTTTTTATTCAAAGTCAACAATATTGATTATTAGTAATTGAAGTTAAAATTAAATTTATAAACTAATTACTTTATATGAACTTAAAGATACCGATTATTAATTGAATTTAAATTTATTTTTTATTATTTATTCTACAGTCACCCTTCTAGCAAGGGGGTCTCATGCACTTAAGCACTGGTTCCAATGCTACCGGTATGTTCCAACCACGATCTCTATTAAAATTTGCATGCCGGCGGATCTCTATTGCCTCACGTATCATTCTAGGGAAGAAACGGTCTTCTCGGGCTAGAACTTTAACTTTATCGAAATGTATAAAGTGGTTGGTACCGCTAAGTGTATGCTCGCTGACTGCAGATCTACCAGAGCGCTTATGTTTCACATCAGCGATATGTTCCTTCACCCGCTCATCGGAACGATATCACTGTACCCACATCATTATACTATCTACATGTAAAATTATACTATCTATCTATATGTAAAACCTAACTGCAAAGTAGGCAGTCGTGGCTGTAAGTGATGCGATTTGCTTAAGCCAGATGTCGCTGCCTGTACGTAATACAGAGAATAGAGTAAAGAGGTTCGAAATTTCACTGATGCCGGTGAGTCGCCCATTGGCTCAATTCGTACAGCGCTGGCACAGATAGCCAGAGGTTGCGGGCTCGAATCCCGGCATGGGTGAAATTTTTATCCTCTAAATAGGTTTTTAAATTTGTCCTTAAGACGGGTTAGTGCATTTAAAATAAAAATAGTATAATCATGTGGGTACAGTGATATCGTTCCGATGTAAAACCTAACTGCAAAGTAGGTAGTCGGGGCTGTAAGTGATGCAATTTGCTTAAGCCAGATGTCGCTGCCTGTACGTAATACAGAGAATAGTGTAAAGAGGTTCGAAATTTCACTGATGCCGGTGAGTCGCCCATTGGCTCAATTGGTAGAGCGCTGGCACGGATAGACAGAGGTTGCGGGTTCGAATCCCGGCATGGGTAAAATTGTTAGCCTCTAAATAGGTTTTTAAATTTGTCCTTAGCACGGGTTAGTGCATTAAAAATAAAAATAGTAGAAACTGCTAACAATTCTCTGTCATACGTACTGTTTTTCTGTTGTGTTTCACTGAGATTTTTAGAAAAATAACCCAAAGGCTTCCAATGTCCGTTGACCTTTGATTGCAACGCCGCTCCCACACATTCATTGGACGCGTCTGCCATAATTGCTAATTCAGCCTTAGGTACCGGGTAATGCAACGCTGTGGCGTTCTGTAGATTAGACTTACATTTCTCGAATGATGCGTCTGCACGATCCGTCCATTGTATGAGTGACTTGTCCCTCTTTTTAGCGTTCTTTAAATATCTATATAACTCGGCTTGGTACTCAGGACTGGACCATGCGCTTTTGGAAGGCCTGCAGATTCCCAACTCCTGCATACGTCTAAACTCTTCCTTTACCTTAATATACTTTTCCGGTGCTAAAGGTCTAGCCCGGGCATAAATTGGCGGACCAGTAGTCTCGATATGATGTACTATCGAATAGGGGGGTTTCTCCTTAAATGTCATGGGTTTAGTGATTTCCGGATATTTGGTTAGTAGCTCGCGATAAACATTTCCTACATCAACAGTGGTTAATGATGGTTCACTCCACGATACAACCGATCCTATTACACTACAACTTGTTATCTTGTCTAACAATTTACGGCTACTTAAATCTACTATCAACTAATATGATGTAACAAAAAATCAGCGCCAATGATCGGCTGTTTCACATCAGCAATGATAAATGACCAGGTGTACGGCTTTCTAAGTCTAAAATCTACTGATAAAGTCTTTGTGCCGTATGTTTTAATTTTAGTTCCATTTGCCGCATACAAATTATATTTATCACAGAGCGTTTTATGTGTAAGTTTTTTCCTTGGGAGCACAGAAACATTTGCCCCAGTATCAATCAAAAATCGCATATCTGTATTCCTGTCACAAACTATGAGGCGGTTAGTGTCCATGCAGTTGCCCGCCGTTGGCTGCACATCTAGTTTTCCGCCGTTGCCTTAGGATTCTAACTGCAGGGTTCTACGCACTTGACCGCATTTTCCCTGTAACGGTTATGATAGAAGCACAACCAGTTTGGGTCTTGCCTCTTGCTCACGAACGGCCTTGGCCTGCTACGGGATGTTTGGTTACTCCTCGGACGATCATCCTGGCCACTGGAGCTCTCCCAACGCACGCGTGGTCTGGATCTGCCCAATTCTATATCTTTCAACCTGTTGTTGATCTTCGCCAACTCTCCGACGAGTGCATCCGTCGTACTAGCCGTTAGCCGTTGTTCTCGTACTTCGGCTACGTGTGATGAGCTAGTTTCCGTGCTCTCCATCACCTTATCTGCCACAGCCGCTAGTACGGTGAGATCCTTCGACTCCGTCACCGCGAGGATAGCTCGAACATATGCTAGCAAATGTGATTGCCACAAGAACTTCAGCGTGTCATCAGGAACTTTTTCTCGGACCAGGTCTCGCATGCGTCTTAATAGCTGAGACGGGCGTGTTGAAACTATGTATATATTACTCACTAGCGGAAGTCTCCACATTCCTAATCGTTATTATTAAAACCATTTGTTGTACGTACACCGATAATATATTTTCCAACTCCCTCATATCAGACAAGACAGAACAATCAACAACTTAGTAACCAAGGGTACAAACCATAGACAATAACTTAAAAGTAAAAACTCATCATCCCCCCTCAATTCTAATTCGCCACACGATAAGAATTGTCATAATAAGATGTTAAACAATAAACAACTAATGCAAAGTTTAACAAACCCTATCCCCCCTCAAGTTCAAGAAGCCTTATTATAGTTTAGATAATAATAATTATAACTCATTATTGTTACTTTACAGGTATCATTATTTTTACCTACATAACAAAGAAGCCATTAAATTTAAGCCTAGTTTTAGTACAAAATAGTTGTGCTTCAGTTTTCCTAAGGCCTTTGTCAAAATATCTGCTGTATTTTCATTAGTGCTTACATATTTTACAATTATATCACGTTTATTAATTAAATCCTTGTTGAAATGATATTTTATATCAATATGCTTTGACCTTTTACTATTTTCATTTGACTCCATTAACTTAATGGCACTTTGATTATCTACAAGTAGCATTGAACTTGAAGGACTGTTAAAATCTTGTAATAAACCCTTTAAAGAAATCAATTCTGTACACGCTAGAGCAGCAGCTACATATTCCGCTTCGGCTGTTGATAAGGCGTCAACGTTTTGTTTCTTACAGAACCAGGCCAACAAATTATTTCCAAAGAAAACAGCGGATCCACTCACGCTTTTCCTATCTTTTTTTGTCGCCTGCCCAGTCAGCATCGGTATATGCAACTAGGTTACAATTGCTATCCCGTTTATATACGAGAGATTTTGACTTCGTTTCTTTTAGATACTGCAAAACACGCTTAGCTGCTTTCCATAGGGTTAAAGTGGGCGCATCCAAAAATCTACTTAAGTAAGATACTGCGAAGCAAATGTCAGGTCTACTTGAAGTAGCTAAGTATAAAAGGCTACCTATAAGTTCACGATATGGTACATCGAAAGTAATGGGTTCATTGTTATTTGTTGTAAAATTTACTTCCATCGGCGTGTCTGCTCCTTTGCAGTCTGTCATATTAAATTTATCAAGCAATCTATTTATTGCTGATTCTTGAGAAATTGAAATTGATTCCGGCGTTCTGACAATATCCAGTCCCAAGTAAGTACTCATCTCTCCAAGGTCCTTAACATTAAATTCAGTTTTTAGAAAATCATGTGACTTATTTAAGTTTATTTTACTTTTCGACGCTAGAATTATATCATCAACATAAACTAATAAAAATACATCTTCCAAAACATATAGACAAAAATCATGTTTTGACTGTCTAAAACCTTTTTGAATTAAAAATGAATGAAACCTTTCGTTCCAGCATTTAGGTGCTTGTTTTAACCCATAGAGCGATCTTTTTAGTTTCAAAACAACACCCTTTTCTGCTTTTACTCCTAAAGGCGGTTTTATATAGACGTCTTCCTTTAAAAAACCATTTAAAAAGGCCGTTGGAACATCTAATTGTTTCATATACATATCATTTTGTAACGCTTGGCTCAGCATCATACGAATTGTAGGCATACGAGCTACTGGTGAGTATACATTAAACAATGTTTCTTCTTGAAATCCTTTCGCCACTAATCTGGCCTTTTTCGTACCATCCTTTCTTGTAGTAAATACCCATTTGGTGTCTATAGCCTTTTTATCTTCAGGCAATTTCGATTCTTCCCGGGTTCCCAAAAATTTAAGGGAGTTTAATTCTTTATCTATGGCATCTTGCCACTCTTGATCTTTTTCGACCGCTTCTTTATAAGAACTTGGATCACCTGTACACAAAAAGTAGGCCACATATGTTTCAAAATCTTCTAATCTTTTTGGAGGCTTGAAGCCAACTCTCGTTTTTATCACAAGTTCATTTGTAAGGTCGTTTCTCTCGTTTAGAGTATCTTCAGTACAATCTTCAAATATTTCTTCTGGTTCCATATTTCCTTTATCAATGTTCGTATTATCAATAGTAACCTCATGTCTATCTTCATTATCTTGTTCAAGCTCAGTAACCCGATTATTATTTTCTGAATTTATTTCTGACGTACTCAATCTTTGCCACTCTTGTTCGTTATCAGTTTGATTAATTTCGTTGAATATAATGTTGTTTTCATCGAATCTCACATCTCGTGACACAATTATTTTATTGTCTTTAGGATCCCATAAATTATACCCTGTCCTACTATATCCTACACTCACGTGATCTTTCTGAAAGTTTATCAGGTTTAGGTAAAATGTAAGCCCACGCCTTTGCACCAAATGTACGTAGTTTGTTTAAATCTCTTGTCCCATATAAAACTTCACAAGGAGTTTTGTAGTCAATAGCCATAGAGGTACAACGGTTTAACTGATAAGCTGCACATTTTATAGCTTCACCCCACAAATTTTTCGGTAGCTGAGTTTCAATAAGCATAGTTCTTGCTTTGTTGTATAAACTTCTATTCATTCGTTCGGCCACACCATTGCTAGCTGGTGAATATGGTAAACTATATTCTAAAGCTATACCTTTCTGGTTACAAAATTGACGTAGACTATTGCAAGTGTATTCTCCTCCATTATCACATCTAATTCTTTTAACAGTTTTCTCAAGTTCGTTTTCATACCGACGGATATAGTTAATAATATTTTGGACAGCTTCAGATTTTCTTTTTAATAAGAAAACTACACAAAAATGGGAAAAATCATCTATAATCGTTTGAAAATAGACTTCACCCTGTATACTCGGAATGCTGGATGGGCCCGCTATATCACTATGTAACAGTTCTAAGATCTGACATGACCTAGGTCGCTCTAGTGGTTTGAATGGTAACCGTGTTGCCTTACCTTTCATGCAAGCATTACATACATTGTCGTTAAGTGGTAGCTGTAGCCTTTGTAAACTTTTAGAGCTGGTATGACCTAAGCGTCTATGCCATAACATGCCATCCGCTGAATACATAGCCGCGACTCCATCCTCTGTTATAATTTCACCCTGTAAAATATAAAGTTTGCCGTTATTGTACGCCCATATATTAGATCCATTATAAAAGGTTATTTTTGCATATTTATTTACAAATATGATTTCGTTTGGTTTTTCCAGTAATTTACGTACAGACAGAAGATTGTAGGCTAAATTTGCCACTATAAGTCCTTCTACCGTAAACTTAACGTTACCACACTTTATCTGTAAACTGCCGCATTGATATGCAAATAATTTTTCACCATTAGCCGTGTTAATTTTTATGGGATGTTCTAAATTCTTTATATTGGTCATACATTGTGTATAAATATCGGATATAAAATTTTGAGATGCACCAGAATCTACTACAAAGGAAATTGATCGATCAAAAATTGCCTTACAAGTTAAATTGAACTCTCCATCAATCATACAGCCCAATTCCTCTGTGGTTTCTTCATGGACTATTATTGCATCATCCCTCGATGTACATGCTCTATTCGCACCTCGAAAATGTCTTTGCATTCTGCCACGACCCCGTCTATATGGCTCACCACCACTTCGAACAGAAGCTCCCCGATGGTAAGTAAAATACTGTCTGTTTTGAACATTTTTGTGACAATATCTTGCAGTGTGTCCTTTTTCATTGCAGTTCCAGCACTCTATATTGAACGCACTGTCCTGGTTTGGTGTAATCATGTCATCCAGTCTAATTTCTGCATCAAGTAATGTCCTTTTTGTCCTTTCTAAAGTCAGTTCTTCATTCATTGCTTCTAAGGCTGTCGTAACATTATTGTATTTACCGGGTAAGGCGAGTAGCAAATGTACCACTTTATCAGATTCATCCATTTTTGTCATTACTTCAATGTCACTTATCAGCTTGTCAAATTTCAAAAAGAAATCTTGCAATTTTTCGTTGTCTTCGCACTTCAACTCGATTAGCTTCTTTTTCAAATTATATTTGTTCATAATACTTCTTCTTGTAAAGATATTTTCTAAAGAATTCATCATATCTTTTGCACTTTTGCACCCTTTCACAATTTCCAAAAATTTATCTCCTATGCATTGTACTATCAGCGATCTCGCTTGTGCATCCTTTATTTTATCATTCTCCTTTACATCAGCACAGCCCACTATATCACCAAGGCCTTTCTCCTCCAGTAATAATTCTACTCTAAATTTCCAATTGTGGAAATCGTTTCCATCTTCTAACCGACAAACTACATTTTGTATCTTCAGTTGAGCCATATTTTGCTCTTGTAGGTTTTTTTTTGTTGTAAAAACTCTATTTATAGTGTTTTAATAAAAAAAATTAAATCGTAAATTTGGTGTATTTTATCCGAATCACTGAAAATAAGGAATATGGGGCAGCCCATAACCTGTTGAAACTATGTATATATTACTCACTAGCGGAAGTCTCCACATTCCTAATCGTTAACATTAAAACCATTTGTTGTACGTACACCGATAATATATTTTCCAACTCCCTCATATCAGACAAGACAGAACAATCAACAACTTAGTAACCAAGGGTACAATCCATAGACAATAACTTAAAAGTAAAAACTCATCAGGCGCTGGTCGCCCAACTCCATTTCTCCTATTAGTTTCTGCACCTGCCTATTCGCTGACTCCTCGAATATGGCGAGAAGCCTCTTCTTGAGTGTGTCTTACCTGTTGGACTCGGGTGGGTTGGTCAGGATGTCTGTGAGCTGAACAATAACATCCTTGTCCAGCCTCGTTATAACTAATTCATAACGAGCCAAATCACTCTGTTTTTGGGAGTTTATGGTGGCTTCGAGTCTTATGAACCAGACTCTAGGCTGATCCTTCTAGAACTGAGGTACTCTAGACGTCAGAGTAATTTGTTCCATTGCGGTGGCAGCGGATGGTGGTGGTGAGTCCGCTGGTAGTTTCTCAGGTACTTGGGTCGGTGCACATTGTCCTGGCACCGGGTAAGTCACTTGAAAGCATCACCGCTCGTAAATAGAGCATTTGGTCTACTACATTGCATTATACCGGAAACTCCAGCTCCATCCACCAGTTCTATATCACCACTAGTATCAGGATTAAGGACACGTCGAACTAGACACATCGCTTATGAAGAATCTTCCCCAATGCCTCAGCCCTTAACAATAGTGCCTGTTGCAAAAAAACGCAAAATGAGTAAAATGGAGTTTTCGTTTAAAAACCTAAGTATACAGGTACTGTAGAAGTACCCACCGGTAATAACTATGCCGAACAATATGAAACAGAATCTCCACAACAGTACATCAAAAAGTTTTTTAGCGATGAATTATTGGATTTCATCGTGGATATGACTTATCTGTACTCAGTCCAAAAATCCGTTAAATCCATTAATGTAACGAAAAAAGAACTGGGAATTCTCCTTGGCATCGAGATTATTATGGGCATTGTAAAAATGCCAGCAATCGAAGACTATTGGAGTAATAATCTCAGGTTTGAGTCAGTTGCGTCCGCCATGTCCATTAAACGTTATAGATGTATCAAGCGGTATTTACATTTTTGTGACAATACTGATGTTAATTTAAATGACCGCTATCACAAAGTAGCAGTTGTAACAGTCAACCAGTTGTACCGGTTCGTAATTGCTCTAAGTAATATTATTTTTAAATCAATCACAGTTTCGTTTAATTTTTTTATGAACGAAGGACGAATCGGTGATCGTAGTATGAACAAAATTTGTTTAGACGGATCGGATGAACGATGAACCGGAAATAGCTCTGAGGATTTATGCCCGATGGGTCACTGTCCCGACTTGCCATCTATAAAAAAACTATGCCCAATTGGTCATCAATGCCAAATTCTGAATAAAGTCAACAAAAGCAGCATTACTATTTTTAATTTATACATTTTAGAGAGTAAATCAAAAGCGGTGACCAATCGATCAATGACAAATAAACAAAATATATTTATTGTTAAATAGTGACCAATCAGTAATCGTTATATGACTTTATAATTTAGTGAGAAGTTAGGACAGTGTACTATTAAACGTCGGCAACAACGTCTAGTTTGCATTTAAAATGACAAGCTTGATGTGCTGTCCACTACTGTATCTAGCTGCAAATTTATGGAACCTGAATATGTTCGTGGTCTCCACTTGAGAACCTTCCTACCCCATCGGCCATCGGCTCTTCGGCAGATGTGACCAGCCCACTGCCACTTCAGCTTGCTTATTTTATAGGCTATGTCGATCACCTCATTTCTGATATGGTCCATCAGAGAGACACCGAGCATAGCCCGTTCCATTGCTCGCTGAGCGACTTTAAATCGGTGGACCAGTCCTACCGTCAGTGTACCGTCGTGGGTTACAGTTTGCATTTAGTATTCAGTAATTACTTAATTGTTTGTTACATTATTAAGATAACTAAAAGGTGACGTAATGCTACATACGTGGTATACATTGAAACCTTTTTTTTTTATTTTCAGGTAGAAACACTTTCATACCTAAACCAGTCTCCAAAATCATTGAGCGTCTCAGAAACACACGGCAAAATTCCAATACCTGCCCTAGATTCGACTGAACACCTGGCGGTGTGCATTTAGTATTTAGTAACAACTTGATTATTTGTTACATTACTGAGATAACTTGAATCAAAGATGTAACACAACATAAGTGGTATAAATTGACACTATTTTTTTTTTATTTCAGAGTGAAACACCTTCAGGAACAGACCTGTTTTCAAAGTCAGTGACTGTCTCAGAAACACAAAATGATCCAACACATGCACAAGAGTCTGTTGAACATTTAACAGTATGTATTAAGTTCGAAAAAATTCTAAATAAAAAAAAGTGTTATTGATTTCCTTTTATACGTAGGTACATATTGCACAATAAACGTAAATAAACGGTGATTTCTTTTTCAGGTTGAATTTTCTTCACCACAAAAATTACCAGGTTCATTTGTTGATGGTCGGCGTATAATTGATATTGGTTATTTCTATTCAAGACTGCAAGAAATATCTGAACATGGATCTATGAATTGTGGCTTGAGTTGCATTGAAATTGTAAGAGAACGACAAGTTGGACTCTATTCTAAATTTACGTTGAAGTGTAAAATGTGCAAAGAGTTACTTTTCATAGAAAACGATCCTCCAGGAGAAATAAATATAAACAACTGTGCAGTTGCAGGAACAATAGCCATAGGGTGTGGGCACTCCCAACTTCAAGAGCTTTCCTTCGGGCCTTGAATTTACCTATAATTTCGCCGAAAACCTATAGAGCATGTCATTGTAAGTTATCAACTTATTGGGAAAAAATTTCAGTCGAAACAATGAATGCTGCTGCACAAAAAGAACGGGAAATTGCAGTAGCTGAAGGACGTGTAGATGAAAACGGCATTCCAATAATTGACGTAATTGTAGATGGATGTTGGTGTAAGAGAACATATAAAAAAAATTACTCGGCTCTTTCCGGGGCTGCTGCTATAATCGGCAAAAAGACTAGACAGGTGTTGTTTTTGGGCGTGAAAAATAAATATTGCTCGATATGTGCACAGGCGGAAAAAGCAAGCAAAAGAACACAAATGCTACAAGAATTACAACGGACCGTCAACTGCGATGGAGTCCACGATTCTCGTTGAAGGCTTTAAGTGCTACATAGAGATGCATAATTTAATTTATGGGATGATGGTATCTGACGGGGATGCCAGTACACATGCAGAACTGCTAAAAAAACGACCATATTCTCATATTACCGTACCGACCATATCCCGTAGAAAAAATTGAATGCCGAAACCACCTGCTTCGTAACCTTTGCAACAAACTTACCGCTCTTCAAACAGATACTCAATTTAAATTGAATGTGGTTCCTCGTACATTGGTCAAACGAAGCGTACTGAGCGGGTGAAGGAACATATCGCTGATGTGAAACATAAGCGCTCTGGTAGATCTGCAGTCAGCGAGCATACACTTAGCGGTACCAACCACTTTATACATTTCGATAAAGTTAAAGTTCTAGCCCGAGAAGACCGTTTCTTCCCTAGAATGATACGTGAGGCAATAGAGATCCGCCGGCATCCAAATTTTAATAGAGATCGTGGTTGGAACATACCGGTAGCATGGGAACCAGTGCTTAAGTGCATGAGACCCCCTTGCTAGAAGTGTGACTGTAGAATAAATAATAAAAAATCAATTTAATTTCAATTAATAATCGGTATCCTTAAGTTCATATAAAGTAATTAGTTTATAAATTTAATTTTAACTTCAATTACTAATAATCAATATTGTTGACTTTATATAAAAAAATAATTGGTTTGTCTATTTTGGAACGTAACTTCATAATTAACTTTTGTAATTTTTGCCGAGGGTAGTAAACTAACCGTTAATGATTTCTGAAAGACAACTGTCACCTCAGTCATCCGGGACCACGGCACCTGAAAAAGTGCCGAAACGTTGGAAAATTGTAAAAATGTAATAAACGAGCATAAATCCGTATAAAAACAGTTTTAATTATAGATACCCAATTTATACTGAAACATCGTAAAGTGATAACTCAAAAAAAAAATGATCCTGAGACAAACTGTTCGAAATATCATTAAAGCATATAAAGCGGATTCCAAATCAGAGCGACGATGCAACATTGAATTATTGTATAATGATCTGCTTTTGGCACACTTACACGCCTTCGACGATCACAGCAGATGCAAGCCGACTTTCTGTAATGTTGGTGAAGAGGAATTGGAGTCACAGTCTACAGAATTTTACACTGGCACACTTTGGTCCAGAATTTGTCTTTTGATGTTCAATTTGGCATCACACGCCCCCAGCTTGATTCACGACATTGAAAGTAACACTGTTGAGCGGTATAATAGTATAGTAGCAAAGCTAGTAGGTGGAAAACGTATAAACTTCAGCAAACGGGGTGCATATCAGACAAGGTGCCATGCTGCTGTTGTCTCATTTAACACTCACAAAGTCATATCCTCAGTGTATAAATCTATGGCAGGTTGCAGTCCTCGAGGAAGTGTTAAGACATAAACGGAAGTGTTAACAGGGAGAAGACATAAACTACGGAGATAAATGTGAAAAGCCTGATATGCCCACAGATATGTTTGAAAAAGAAAAAATACGTTCTTACAAAATTTGGTCAAAACAAAGGAAGACAAACGAAAAATAGAAAGAGACACAATACTGCAGAGCTCTTGTAGCGAATGGTTGGAACTGCGGCGCAAACTACTAACCGCGTCCAACTTTGGAAAAGTTATAAAGAGGCGTAATGACATAAGCTGTCACAATATTGTGAAAGATATTATTTACAGGGACTGCGTAGCACACGTGAAATCGATCAAACACGGAAAGGATAATGAACAGAATGCTTTGAGGCAATTAGAGGTACAAGAAAATATAAAAATTAACCCTTGTGGTCTATATATTGACAAAGAACATCATTATCTTGGAGCTACACGCGATGGTGTGATTGATAATGAGACAATTGTTGAAATAAAATGTCCATTAAGTGCCTATGAAAAGGAGATTAAATAAGTTGTCAAAAATAAAAAGCTCCCATTTTATAAATTAAACGACAATGAATTAATTATCAATAAAACCTACAACTGGTACTATCAGGTGCAGGGTCATCTGCACATAACAAATACAAATAAATGCTTATTTGCAATATGGACAGGGGCTAGTAATGAGATTAAATCGGAAACTATATTAAAGGATAACGAAATCTGGGAAAATATAATGAAACCAAAATTAATAACCTTTTACACAGAGTGTATGCTTCCGGAAATAGTCGACTCTAAAATTCCTAGAAACCTTAGAATCTGAGATCCTGTGTACATACAGGAAGCACTTACCAATAAAGCAGAAAAAAATAAATTGAAAAACAAAAATACAGAAAAAGAAAACGAACATGATGCGGAACGAAATATTAAATTGAAAAGAAAGCACCCAGAAAACATAGAACAAGGTAAAGAGAAAAAAAATAGGATACTTACTTGCAATTTTTTTTAACTGATTCCATTTGAAGGTTGGAATGAAAGAGTTATGCCCGGCTGGTCACTGTCCCGACTTTTAAGAATGGTCACAGGTCAGGCCAAGGACCATTCGGGCAAAACTAAAACGAAGATTCTTATGTTTCAGTTGCAACTAAAGAAAAAAATAAAAAGCAGAAAATGTGTAATGAAGAAAGGACATTGACCACTTTCAGCTATGCGTGAACAGCATGTTCATAATGATACAAAGTAATAAATGGTCATTAATAATAAAAACACGAATATTTTTTATATTTTCGGAGTGACCATTTAAACGATAAAAACAATCAATTTAATAAGTTTTCTTCCTGTCTTTTTTTGCCAAATTCGGCTTTGGTGTTGCCAGTACTAATTATTAATTTATAATCGATTGGGAAATAATTCATATCATGATTTATGTTATGTTATTTTTAGTGTGTTTTGTAAACAATGAGGTGTGTTTTGTAAACAATGTTTTGCGTGGAATGAATAAATAGGCAAAAGTGTATCAATTAATATCTTTAGCTTCTCACAAACCCCTCACGAACAAATGAAACGAAATACGACAAGAATCGAATCGGAAATCGATTACTTTTTTTCTGGCAACAAAAAAAAAAGCTGTCAATAGTGTCAATCACAAACTGTTTTGTCATATTTTAAAAACTTTATTTGTGATTATGTCAGTCGCATTTTTTTAGTTTTAAAACATGTAGGTACGTACTTAAAAAAACTTGAAACTTTTAAAAATGGAGGCCAATGGCGTCTTTCATCTCAACAAGAATGTCGATCCAACAAAATGTTTTTTTTATTTTTACGTTCAATGGTTACAACGAAGAAAGCAAAATTATTTGTTTAAAAATAAATAAGAATTATTGACCAAGTTATCTTTTTACTGATATTCTGTTCACGTTTAGCCTAATGCTCAAACAAAATGGTCAATATCCTTTATGCTGCCCAATGTGATAATTTACCAGTATTGATAGACCAGAACCCAAATACAGATTATAGTTATGACAATGTAAGAGAATTAAAGTTTACTGAATTTTGAAATGCGTGTTTCATTTATGAACATCAGTTGCGTAATCAAGCCTCAAAATCAGAGTTATTCCCGATTCGTCATTCACCTGATTTCTCATTCATAAAAAACATTACCGGTTCGTCATTGCCCTAATATTTCTTTTTAAATTCAACCTCCGATTCGTCAATATTTTCTTAATCACGAAAAAATTGAGTTAGTGACGTATCGGTGGATAAAGATTAAATAAATATTGTTATTTTATGGACTAGTGACGAATCGGGAATATCTCAAATACCAGCCAATTTTTTACCAGGTAAATTTTAGCTTTCTGGGGAAAATAATTGCTTAGAAATCAAACCCTTAGGACATATTATATATTTTCACACTTTTGTTGGTTTTGTACTTACTCGTATGTAAAGAAAAAATATTTTTTTACACACCAAATAAAAACTTTGGTCGCTATTTCGGCAATCAAACTATTCTACTTACAATTATTTTCATTATACAGACACCAACATCTTATGTTACATTTAAAAGAAACGTTCATCAATAAAATCAATGTCAAAAATTAGGTAAGTAGCGTATGGAGTGCGCTTCTGCCTACCTACGGCACCCGTGTATTCTATGATCTCGATGTTTTCGTGCGGGGTGCGCGGCTGTGGCGCGGGGCGGGGAGCTCAAACGTCCAAGGCCATCGAGGACTCTAATCGCCTTAAATCATTTCTATCGTTATTAAGTAGCAGTATAATATAGTGATGGTTTAACAGCAATAGAGTGCTTTCATTCCTAGCAGATTGCAACCCAGCAAGCTACCCCATTTAGATAAACAAATGTTTAACTTTCTTGCCATTACTTCCATTTTTACTATCAGATAAGTGTCAGATATCTGGCACGGATAGCCAGAGGTCGCGGGTTCGAATCCCGGCATGGGTTGAATTTTTAGCCTCTAAAAGGTTTTTAAAGTATCGACTATACTACTACTGAGGCGAATCTTAATCTACCATGCTTTTGCCATCACTAGTAGGTACAACCTACAAATGGATTAGTTTGTTTTCCTAATTTTAGGCCGTAGAACGGTTCTAGAAGCAACAATTACGGTAATGTTGGTTAATGAGTCGTTAGGAAGTTTATTTTCAACGTGATATTTCATCCCTCGATCCTTTTACGCGAGAGAACATAGGTTTTAGGTACTCACCATTGGAAAATTATGGAGGAGGGGGGGCATAGCGGGGCCACGGGGTATAGCGGGGCGAGCCTTACACAGCTCGAAACGAACGCTGTGCAAACTGTCAAATGGCTCGCTTTGATTGGTCGTTAGTCGGCGCGTGACCTTCGTACGCGAGCCACGCCATTTCGGCACGCGTTTGTGTGATGTAAACAAAAATATCAAAACCAGTGTTTTTCTTAAAAAAATTAGTGAACTTGAACAGCAATCCTTTCTAAAACGTACTTACGTACTGTAGCGTGTTATAGTTTATTATGAATCAGTTCCCTTCCGGATTTCTTAATCAACGAGCACAAGGTCAGTGAATCAAAGGTAAGATGCCGTCAGTTTGTGTTTAATTTTGAACGAGACGGTGGGGCATAGTGGGGTATAGTACCTGGGGCAAAGTAGGGTACCCCACTATGCCCCTTTTTTGATTATTTAAAAGTGTCCCACTTTGCCCCGTTTTAAAGACTTCTTAGTTGTAATATATTTTTTTTTTACGTTCTAGCCAACATGGTCCGCACATACAAGAGGAAGACTGAACAGCATTCATGGTCTATGGAAGCTATGAAACAAGCTGTACACAGTGTTGTGTCCGCAGAAATGGGCTACAGGAAAGCAGCAAATATGCACAACGTTCCACAAACAACATTAGAACGTTATGTTTCTAAATATCGGGGCAATCCAGATGACAGCGTCTTTAAAAAGAAATTGGGCCATTCGCATAGTGTGTTTTCTCCCGATCAAGAGAGAGAACTAATTAATTACATAAAACTGATGGAAGCACGGTTTCATGGACTGACTTCACGTGACCTGCGCAAACTTGCACTTGAAGTGGCTCAAAAAAATGAAATTCCTCATAAATTTGATTCAGAGAGTGGTTTGGCAGGTATAGATTGGTTAAAAGGATTCCTTAAAAGACATCCAGATATTAGCTACAGAAAAACTGAACCAACATCAGCAGCTAGAGCTATGGGTTTTAATAGAGTAGCCGTTGAAAGTTTTTTTCAACTTTTAGAAAAGGTTTACGATGAACATAAGCTTACTCCGCAAAGAATGTTCAATGTTGACGAGACAGGTGTGTCCACAGTGCCCAAAAGTCAATCTAAAGTCCTTGCTACCTGTGGCAAAAGGCAGGTAGGAACACTGACCTCCGCAGAAAGGGGAAAACTAATGACCACAATTCTCTGCTTCAGCGCAGTTGGCAACTATATGCCACCAATGTTCATATTTCCAAGGAAGCGTATGAAACCGGAGTTGCTTGATGGGGCACCAGCTAGGTCTTGGGGAGCATGTCACGAATCTGGGTGGATTCAGGATCCATTGTTTGTCCTCTGGCTTAAGAGATTAATTGAGTGTTCGCATTCCACCAAAAATAATACTTTTATTGCTAGACGGTCATGCAACACACGTTAAATCTTTGGAGGTCATTGATTTGGCTCGCGAAAATGTTATTATTTTATTGTGCTTTTCACCTCACTGCACACACCGACTCCAACCACTGGATGTTGGATTCATGAAACCTATAAGCACATAGGTATTCCAGCGAAATAAAGAATTGGTTGCGGTGCCATCCCGGCCGTGTGGTGACACAATTTCAGACAGCTGGACTATTCGGAAAAGCATTTGTATCTGCAGCAACAATGACGACTGCTATTAATGCATTCAGAGCCACAGGTATATGGCCCTTAAACAAGGATGTTTTCACTGACGCAGATTTTGCACCCGCGGACACTACAGATAATCCTGAGTCTGCTGAGGTGCCTTTAGTTAACGAATCCATTTCGCAGAGAGACAACACTCCAGTGAGACAAGAAACCCCAGAAGGCGACCCTGGTGCCAAGACGCCACCCAGACACCCACTCCAAGAAATTTTGACCGGTAACAAGACACCACCATCGCAAATACCACAACAGGTGAGGAATATACAAACCCCACCTAGGCAACCTTCTCCACAACCTGGTTGTTCTTGGATGGTCGATAGTCCCTCGAGTTTTGCAACAACTCCAGAACAAATAATGCCAGTGCCTAAGGAAAACAGAACAAGCAAAAGTGTTAGTAAGCAACGAGGGAAAACAGCAATCATCACAGAATCACAATACAAAAACAAGCTTCTAGCCATAAAAAAGGCCGCAGAACTCAAAGAACAGAAAAAGAGGATAGCTAAAGAATTGAAATTGAAAACCACTAAACAGAAGAAGAGAAAGATTGTCAAAAAGAAAGGCAGTAAAAGCTCTGCAGAAGAAGTTGCTGATGCTGATGCTAAAGATGCTGAATGCATCTATTGTGGTTACTTGTGGTCAGAGTCAACCGAGGGATGGATACGTTGTCTAAAATGTTCTTGATGGGCACACTACTCTTGTGCTGGAGAGGATGAAAAAGATGAAGAGTCTACTCATTTATGTGCATTGTGCATTGAAAACTAATTTTGGAAAAGATTCAAATGATTAAAAACGTTTTTTTGAAAGCCAAAATGTTTAGGTTAGGAGTTAAAAATATGTAGGTATACGGTTAGTTACAGTTAATTTTTTGTTATCTTGATTGAAGTTTTAAAGCAGATGTTTATAACTAACCGAAATTCATTACGTAATTGTACCAAAGTTCTGTATTTCCTTTTTTAATGTTTAAGTTTTATAAAAGATTAAAGAAACGTGTTGAAGTTTTTTGTGTGATCTCTGATTTCTTTAACTTACAAAAATGAAGAGAAGTTTATGGTGATTTGTGCTGAATTTGTTATGCTAAATTGTTGTAGTTATTTTTGTTTTTAAACTGTCGTTATGTTGCTAAATAATAAAACTATTTCGTTTGAAAGTTGTGTTTTTATTATGACCACCCCACAATGCCCCATAGGAGACCCCACTTTACCCCTATGCACGGGGCATAGCGGGTCAAATGCCTTTTTTCATTTAATTATTTACATCTCATAGATTAATTACGTTATCAACTTAAATGTATCCATAGGCATTCGCAATGAATTAAACTATGATCCTAAGTTAAAACTTTTAATTTAATAACATTATTTTAGTTTTTAGGGATGTTTAAACGTTAAGTACCCTACTATGCCCTCCCCTCCCCTATCATTATCTAGTCAGTGCAGGTTAGGCTCATGTGAATTAACATATTTTTGAAAAATCAGAAGTAAATGAAACAAGTTCGTAAATTTATTTTTTTATTCATTAAAAAACTTTTTAAGATGCACTTTATGCCATAGAACAAGTTCAACATTGTGTAGGTACTAACAGATAAGTCATCATAATCCTTCGAAAGCTCACATAACATTTCTAAAACAAAATAAAATTATATCAAAAATAGCTTGAGGACACCCAACCCAAAAAATCAACACATTAGGTACTATGAATAAAGATCTGAGATATCACAATTATTTTTTGTATTAAAGTACTTATTAAGTAGCATTAAGGTTAGAAACAGACTTGTAATCTCCCATACAAATTACCTACTGGTAGAACCAGGAAAACCTATTTAGAGGCTAAAAATTCGAACCCGCAACCTCTGGCTATCCGTGCCAGCGCTCTACCCAACTGAGCTAATGGGCGACTCACCGGCAACAGTGAAATTTCGAACCTCTTTACACTATTCTCTGTATTACGTACAGGCAGCGACATCTGGCTGAAGTCGATTGCATCACTTACAGCCCCGACTGATAGCAAAAGCATGGTAGATTAAAATTCGCCTCAGTAGTAGTATAGTCGATACTTTAAAAACCTATTTAGAGGCTAAAAATTCCACCCATGCTGGGATTCGAACCCGCAACCTCTGGCTATCCGTGCCAGCGCTCTATCTAACTGAGCTAATGGGCGACTCACCGGCAACAGTGAAATTTCGAACCTCTTTATTACACTATTTATTCTCTGTATTACGTACAGGCAGCGACGTACGTAATACAGAGAATAGTGTAGAGAGGCAGCGATATCATTCCGATGTAAAAACCTAACTGCAAAGTAGGTAGTCGGGGCTGTAAGTGATGGAATCGACTTCAGCCAGATGTCGCAAGGAATTGACATACAGACATATGTGAGTACTCAAATTGTAGATAATTTCACGTACTACAAAATGTTTCTGAACGCTTTTGTCGTAGGATGTAAGGAAAAAAGGTATTTGACGAAAAACTGACGAAAGGTCGAGGTTTTTGCAGTTCTCCCCCCCCCCCCTCCTCTTTTTGCACAGGGTCCTCGAGGTCCAAAACTTGACAAAATGTTAATTAACCATCCCTGAACAACATCTCCAAGTTTCATTAAATACCGACCTTTTTCTATCTGAAACCACCTGTCGTCTGAACTATGGTTATGCACTCTGTTCTTAAATATTGACAGGGACGGTGAAAATCTTACGTCCATGGGAAGATCATTCCACAGGCGGACAGCTGTGATAGTAAAGGATTGTCTGAAGAACCTTGTCGAATGACTTGGTGTCTTCAGCAATCGATTGTGACCGGATCGCAAAGTCCGACTGTGCGTATCACTTAAAAACTCAAAGCGAGTTTTGAGATACACAGGTGTGGCTGGATTGAACAGCACCGAATAGAGAGTGGAAAGAATATGAGCATTCCTACGGAGGCGGATAGGGAGCCACTTGAGTTTTAAGCGATATTCGGAGATATGGTCATATTTTCGCAAGCCAAATATGAACTGGATAGAGAAGTTTTGGAGGCGCTCAAGTTTATTTAGTTGCTCTTCGGTAAGGTCATTCTTTTTTTATGACTTTCAAGTTCTTATTAATGGCTTTGTTTTCAAGATCATTTTTTATCGGAGTGCTCGTAAGAACCTCTGCTTTCTGATTTTTTCTCTTTCAGCTGGTGGCTTTTGCGTAAACGGGTAGAGATCTGAGATCAGATGGTGTCACTTTTTCATGCAAATTTGAGTTTTCTTCAGATGATGGTGGTGTTGTTATTAATGGCTGAAGAGGAGATCTTATAGGGGTTGGAGGAGCTGGTCTTTGTAGAGGCGTGGTTGACGGCCGTTGTTGTTTTGCTGTTTTTTGATTGACTTTAGACATTTTCCAGTTGTAACGGGTCAATAGCCCGAAAAGGTTCCTTTTCCATAGTTTCTTCCATCTTCTCCTTCATCCGCGTGGTGGAAAAGTCATGACGTAACGTAAACTTCTTCTCCAAAAATGAATTTGTTAAAAGCCCATATACCGGCTGCTTTAAAGCCATTGATTGAATTCTGGGGGGCTGCAGCGTTTAAGTAGGCAGGACAAAAAAGTCGCGATATGTCCAATTGGTTTATAATTCGACCAGGATGCTGCTTTTGGAAAGTGTATATTTCTTGCTCAAAGTAAGTCTTGAACGGTCCGTAAACACTTACACAAACTTCAGCCATTTAATGGCTGAAGTTTGTGCGACGTGTGAGGCGGGATCGATAACATAACAACATTGTGATCATATGTATATTGAATTGCAGCATACGATTTTTGCGACACGTGATTATCTAATAAGAACAGAACTTTCTTTTCGGGAGTTGGCCTCGTATGTTCCACAAAGAAAACCATTTAGTCGTAGAATTTATCTGCGTTGATCCACCCACTGTCTGTAAAGGTAGCTTGAGCACCAGGTGGAGCTCCGTTAAGCAGACGCGGGCAGGCTTTTATTCTTTTAAAAATGGGGGCAAAAACGCACCTGCTGCGTTGCACCATGCTATGATCGTTGTCAAAATTCCTCTTTCAAGATTCTAAACCATTCCAACCTGTCGTTTGCCATACGTAGACAGAATTTTCGGTGGGATAGTTGTGATCGTTTTCAGTCCGGTCTCGTCCATATTGTAAATTCTTGTTGCGTCAAACTTATGTTTTTGTAAAAGTTCCCCAAGCAGATTGTAAAAATGTTCTACTTGTTTCTTATTAAAGCCTTGTAGTCTCGCAATTGACGAAGGTTCCGGTGTTTTTAAAACGATTCGTGGGTTTCTTTTGCGGAAGTTACGGAACCAGTCTTTGCCGGCAATTTCATTCTTACATTCTTCTTGTTCTTTGCTTTTGCAAACTGGGCTGCCAAACACAGAAACTCCTATTCAAGCCAAAAAATAGAGAGTCCACTTCTTAGATGTACTGAATTGTTGATAAGTTTTTGTTGAAAGAATAAAAATGTACTTTATACCCCCACCGGGCAACGTGGATTAATCCATCTTGCCCGGCTATCCATTTTACCCGCTTAAATCTGCAGTAGTTTTATTTTTTGTAATTTTTTTCATATGCCTAAACATCCAATATTGTATTATGCAGATGGTGTACTAATACGTGCGAAAGTCTGAGAGAGGTGCCTGGTCCGTAGAAAACTCAAAAAATGCAATAGAGGAAGCTAATAATTCGTTAGTAAATAGAGCATCAAAAATGTACGGCATACCATATGGAACTCTGCATCGACACATTAAGAAACAATGTACAGAAAAAAATTGGGACGTTTTTCTAATGTACAACCTTCTTTTATTTAATCATAATTTCATGTATTTGTGTGTTATTGATTATGTAGGTTTATATATTTATTTACTGCAAAACCAAAGGTTTGCTGGAAAATAACGCTTTTTGAATTAAACACGCCCTTGTTCACTCAATTTTATATTTTATGCAAAAAAAATGTTAAACGAGCTTTAGTATGTACTATAAAATTTTCGAAGCAAATCATTCCAACAAAGTTTGTAACATAATTTCCGTAATTATGTAGTATTCCTATCTATTTACATTTAATGGAATTTTCGAATCCAATCTCGTTACTGCTAAATCAGTATTTAGATCACTTTTCGCACAAAATACATAATTGTACTAAATTATGCTTAAAGTAAAAATGCATTGGCCACTCTATATAGATATTGTCTCTCGACGCTCGGGAAATACGATCGTTGCCGAACAGTGACGAAAATCGCTATGCGCATTATCAATTTTGGAGTACTGTACTGGTTTATTGTTTCATGGACAGCAAAGAAAAAATACTGTAACCATTTTCGGATCTCGATAGTGTATCACAAGAGAGAAAGAAGTGAAATGCATTTTATTAGATAGTCAATTTCCCTAACGTGGAAATTGTAAGTGCGATTATGGCAACTTGACACGAACTATAAAATGAAGTTTGGTCTGGACGGGTTTATACTTGTATTTGTATCTGTATCCGGTCACCATTCGCTAGATGAAGGATTTTCTTCAGTAATATTGTTCTTTGATTTTATATTTTATTTCCTTGTTTGTTCCGGCGGCGCGTTTAATGAGAGTCATAATTATCAGCAGTACGCGGATGAGAGAGTTGGCCACAAAAGCTAGTTCTTTAATTGACAGATTAAGGCAAAATGAAGACCCAACAAATGAGTTACTACAAGAAACCGAAGTGACTTCTTCAAAACTGTACAACACAATAAAAGGGCTACAAAATGACCACCTTAACTATTTTAGTTTAGCTAAAGAACCAGCAGCGGATGAGACATCTGAGATATCCACGTTTCAGTTACATGCAGAAGAAACTCTAGTAGAACTGAAGGCAAGAGTTAAACATCAGCTCGACTTCCGAAATTGGAACTACCGGAGTTTAACGGAAATGTTTTAGAGTGGCACCAATTTTGGGATCAATTTTCTTCTAATGTGGGTAAGGAGGGCTTTATCTCAAAGCAGCATTGAGAGGAGGAGGAAAAATAGCGTGGAAGGACTAGAAATGACTAACAAAAACTATTCCATAGCTATATCTTCCCTTAAGGAACGTTATGGGAAAATAGGAAGAGTCATTGATGCACACTACTCCGCGCTAAACAAAATCGCACTAGCATCAATGGATACTTCGGACTGTCGGCGAGTCATCAACGATATCGAGAGACACCTGAGAGTTTTAGACTCCCTAGGAGAGAATACCAGTCACAGCTATCTGCGCTTCTTGATAATGGAAAAATTTCCTAAAGAACTGATCTATGAGATGAAGATGAAAATTAAAACAGATTCCATTGAGGACATCAGGAAAGAAATTCAGAGTATAATACGAGTATAAGCCAGAGAAGAGGTGAACCGACTGACTCAAGGAAAAGATAACATGGTTGAAGGCTACACTACACACTTCATGTCATGGAGAGATCGGGGAGAGGGCCTTTCGAGAAGAATTTCTAGAAAAATAAATCAAGCGATGGGAGAGAACATTGAAGAAATTACGACTACAGCTTGATCGGACCAGAACGGATTTGACAGAAAACTATCTAGATTATCCTGTGTCTTTTGCAAGAAAATCACTTTAACGATCAATGCAACAATTACAAGACAAATACTGAAAGGTAAGCTCAGTTAGGAAAGAGATGCTATAATTGTTTCGGATTAGGGCACGGTATATGAAATGTTCCAGAAAGTTTAAATGTTTCTACTGCGAACAAATGCACAACAGAGCGTTGTGCCCGATAAAATTCAGTGCCAACGGGACTGACGGCGACTTTAAAGCCCATTACACAATGAAAAAAATAAGGTATAAGAGTTAAGGAATAAGGAACAAGGAATAAGGAATAGCACAGAAATCAAAACACAATAGGCGATAGGCTACAATATTCAACCAATCACAGCGGTTGAATACCTGCAGCTGGTGTGTGCGCGAAGCACGAGTGTCAAAAACATAACCTAATTGTTATTATAGCATTACCCATTGATGTGTGTTGCACGTTCGATGCATACAAATTGCATTATAAGTGCACAGGAAAGACCGGTAAGTTTTTTCAGAGCTTATATACAATACTAATAAATACTTATATATTTAGAAAGAGGGTCTTGACGTTAAAGAAGAGTGTTCGACCGACAGGGCAAATTGCGCCGCGTTTTGGAGTTAATAAAATTTTCTATTATTTTAGTCGACCAAGCATGGAGGATGAAGATCTGTTGTTATTTCTTCTCACGATGCAAGCTGTCGGGTTAACATTGTTCACAGCATGGAAGGTCAATAAAAGAAAACGGTGGAGAAACAGAAGATGGTGGGTGCGACTGATTAACACCAGAAGGCAAGAACAGGGAGCCTTCGCAACTCTTTTTAGAGAGTTGAAAGAAGATCCCGATCTCTTTTTTCGCTATACAAGGATGACCAAAGAAGCATTCTATAAGCTCCTATTGGTTTCCATATATAACGAAAAGAAGTGCACGTCCATCGATTGATCCTGAGCAACGTCTCGCAATAACATTAAGGTTTTTATATTTTTTGATATATTTTTATAAATAGTTCTACTTTTGATATTCACGAATAAAATCGAAACAGTATAGCGCGAATTGAAATATAATTTTTCTGAATTATCTAGTCTGAGATTATTTTATATATTAATTGGATTGCTATATTAATAATAAAATTTACAGATATTTGGCAACTGGAGATCAAGTGTTCTCTGTAGCATTGGCATACAGGATAGGAGAATCAACTGCGCATAACATCATCCAAGAAACATGTGGCGTTATAGTAGATGTTTTAATGCCACTCTATTTGAAAGCTCCTACGGAAGAGGAATGGAAAAAGATTGCTGCTGATTTCCTAATCGACTGGAATATGCCAAATTGTGTTGGAGCAATAGATGGCAAACACGTCGTTGTCCAAGCGCCACCCAACTCTGGGTCATTGTACTTCAATTACAAGAAAACGTTCAGCATTGTGTTAATGGCAGCATGTGACAGCAAATACAAGTTTACTGTTTGTGATGTTGGAGCCTTTGGCAGTGAGAATGATGGTGGAATTTTGTCCAGATCGACGTTTGGCAGAGCTTTGTATGACGGAAAATTAAATTTACCAAATGGGAAGGCAAAATTACCTGGATCGAACATTGAATTGCCGTATTATTTTGTTGCTGACGAAGCATTTCAGATGTCAACAAATATTATGCGACCATATCCAGGTAGATGCTTGAACGAACAAAAAAGAATTTTTAACTATCGACTGTCGCGTGCCCGAAGGACTATCGAAAATACTTTTGGAATCCTTGTGTCCAGATGGAGAATATTCAGAAAATCAATATGTGTTCGCCCGGATGTTGTCGATAGAATTGTAATGGCGACAATTAGTTTGCACAATTTTTTAAAAAGTAAGAACGACGAGTTGTCATCAGAACAACAAAGATATTGCCCTCCTCAATTTATCGACCACGAGAATGCTCAGGGAGAAATAATTGGCGGAGAATGGAGAGAACGGATACAAAACAACTCCCTTAAATCCATAGGGAACGTAGGAGCGCACCGTGCAACGAGAGCAGCATACAAAATGCGTGACACCTTAGCGACTTACTTTTTGACACCTACTGGCGAAATTCCATGGCAGTACGAATATATAAGACGAGGAGTGCATGGAGACATCGCTTAAAACTTATGTAACCAAGTAATGCGGAAACAAGCTATAATTTGTGGGTTATCATTTCCTTTTGATGCTTCGTGATGATTATGATTCTTTTATATCAATAGAAATTAAAAAATTCGCCCATGCACTTATAAAATATTTTCATAAGATAATTTTTAATTGAAGCAGTTGTTACAACTATCGCACTGATCTTGTGTACAATGATATTGAACATCGTCAATGACTATTTATTTCATACTTATAAATGACAATTCTTACACACTTGACGAGTTCTAGTATATGAAATAATAAAATTCAACAGTGAAATAAACTATTAATCAAAAAAAATTGTATTGACTGTGTTTTTATTTGGTTACACTTAGGTTTTACAACAATACTTGAGATCCTCAGCATATTAATTCTTATATTTAATCAGACTCCATTGGTAATATTGATAAGGTCACCCGGAGCGAAAGCAACTATGGGGCTAAAGCGACTAATTGATTTTACTCACAATCTAATGATTTTTGTAAAACGTGCCATCTGTTGAAGAGTAGAGCAATTATTACTTTTTTTTATAAAGTCTAGATGGAGCTTTAAGTCGCTAACTGTTGTACTGACAGAGCATTTTTTGACAACCGCCATTTCGGAGCAACGTTTTGCGGCGACGTCTGTTTAGTTTTGTGCCATAAAAAATATTTCACGTTATTTCCAGCCAAATTGAAGGTTCATCCTAATATAAAGATAAAAGGTAAGTGCTTTTGGTATATTTGGTTAAAGGCTAAGTCTTTTAATTACCATTTTATTGACATAGTTACATTAACCTCAAATTTTTGTGCAGATGGGTAATTGCAACTATTTTTGCAGTTGCAATAGCCCCATTGTATTTGTATGAAAAAATCAAATCACTAGTGAAGTTCCGTGTCGATATTTCAACAAGTGAAGTTCACTATCTATTTGCATAAAATGTTTACCTTGGTATCTATGACGTATTTTTTTAACTTATATATTGTTTTTGTTAATATTTTAATTGTATTTATTTACATATAAAGCTTAATAATACGTGTCATTGAAAGGCAGATTAGGCGTGCACAAAATACATTCAAACTATAAAACTATGAAAGCCTTTAGATAAAGTTACAATTTTGTTATTAATTTAAAAGACAAATACCAAAATTTTGTTACCTTTTTCAGATGGTTCGGAACTATAAAAGAAAGAAGGAGAAAGCTTATACTCGAGATATGCTTCTTGAAGCTGTAAAACTAGTGAAGCAAAAAAAGTTAAACAGTTATGCTGCTGCGAATCGATTTAATATTCCTCGGTCAACAATTATATCTCATGTATATGGTACGCGTGGACAAAAACAGATAAACCCTGGAAAAGATACTGTATTTTCAAGATCATTTGAGCAAGAAGTATCTTCCTATTTGAAAATAATGGAAAAAAACGGATTTGCTTTGACGACAAAAGAAGTGAAGGCATTGGTGTCAGAATACGTTAAAAGAAATGGTATAATCACGCCATTTAAAGAAGATATACCAGGTGATGATTGGCTTCGAGGTTTTCGCAAAAGAAATGGTTTATCAATAAAAAAACCGCAGTCAGTTGAAATGGCCCGTAAACGGGCATGCAATCCGTACACAGTGTATGAATATTTCGATCTATTAGAAGATGTTTTGAACGATCTTGATCTTACTGTAAAACCTGAAAGGATATATAACCTTGACGAGACCAGTTTCTGCAATGATCCATCCAAAACCCGAGTCATTGGTGAAAAAGGGGTTCGATGCACCAGAACTACTAGTTCCCCGGGAAGAGATAACACAACTGTATTATTGGCAACAAATGCAGTCGGAGATAAAGTCCCACCGCTTATTATATTTCAGGGCAAGCATTTGTGGAATGAGTGGTGTTACAAAGATCAAACAGTCAAAACTGCTTATACCGTTAGTCAGAAAGGCTGGATGGAGACATCCATTTTTGAAAAATATTTCAGAAGCGTATTTTTACCTGCCATTGGAAATGACAGGCCCGTTTTAGTAATCTATGACGGACACTCCACTCATGTGGACTTAAATGTCATCAAGCTGGCTCAATCCGAAAACATTACCATAATAAAATTACCACCACACTCATCTGACACTCTTCAACCATTAGATTGCAGTGGTATGAAACCAATGAAAGATAGATGGGATGAGGCCCTCGTCAAATGGCAAAGGCTGCACATTGGTGCCAAACTACCAAAAATGGAATTCTCAAGAATCCTGACCGAAATATGGGCCAATTTAAACCCAGTTATCCTTCAAAATGGATTTAAAAAAACTGGTATATACCCGTTCAACCGGCATGCAATATCTAAAAACATATTTGATCCTTTGGCATTAGCCCAGTGGGAAAAAAAACAAGCACTCAAACACGCCGAAAATAACGAAGTCGAATATGCAAACTTAATTTTCGGGCCTGATGTTGAGAACAGCGTGGAAACCTACGATGAAACTGAATACGATTGCACCCATCAGGTTGTGGAAAATCAAGTTTATGTTACCGTACCAACACTATTAAGCTTGACCCTTCAAATTTTTAATAAGAGCGAGTTTAGTCTGGAAGATATTGGATCTGACGAGAACTGTACAGAGGTGAAGGTAACAGAACATAAGGAAGAACTTATGATTGAAGGAAATCCAACTAAAGTAGATGTGGTTGGATCAAAGATTGAACAGAAAATTAACGAAGGAACAATGGGTATAACAGATAAAAATGAAGGGATAAATACTATAGTAAGGAAAAAAGAAAAACTAGAGCGAAGAGTCTATAAGAAACAAGAGCCGGGATATTTTTCCACCGCACAAAAACAAGATTCCTTTGAACAAGTTCTGAGAGTTACATCTGATGATAATACTAAAAGCAATACATCTTCAAAAATACGAATACTACAAAACATATTAATTGCACCTGCAACGCAGCGTAATAAAGAAAACTTTGAAGTGAAAAAGGAAATAGAAAAGCTTAAGACATATGAAAAAAAGCAGCAACAATTTGTGTTTGGAAACAACAACGAATCACCAAAAATAGATCTTAATCAAAACCTGCAACACTCACAAAAGGCTGATAAATATAATCGAAACAACCTAGAAAAGGCAGAAACACAAAATATCATAAATGTGTCATTTCAGACACTTCTATTAGAAAAAATTGCTCGCAATGATCCACCCAAAACAAAAAAAAGGCGTGTAACTAAAGGGGCCGAAATCTTAACATACAAAGAAGTAATTGAAAAAATGGAAAGAGACCAGGAAGAAAAAAAAAGGGAAACAGAAATGAAAAAAAATAGAAGAAACGTAAAAAAGGAGAATTTGGGGAAAAAAGGAGAAGTTGTTGATCGAGGAGAACAAGAAGCGAAAAAAGGGGAAAAAAAAGAGAAACATGTCGGACCAAAGAGAAAAATAGTGAAGAAGAATACGAAAAAGAATAATATAGCGAAGAAAAAGAAAATCCGATATGAAACGGAAAGTGATACCAGTGGTTCGTACCAAAGTGGCATGTCGTCAGAGAGCGAGGACGCAGAAACTTTTTACAGAAGATTGGTGGAAGATAACTCGATCAATGATTCTATAAATATTGAAGAAGATCTATCTAATTTAACAAAAGAAATTGATAAAACATCTAAAAAAGAAACAAAGAAGACGAAAGGAAACCTTTCTGTTGAGCCATGTTTAGAATACGCAGAAAGCGATAAGCGCCAAAAGAATGTGGTACAGTTGGATCAGAGTTCAAAAAGCAACCAAGAAACGAACAACTGATGCATCATCAAGAAGACATAGAAAATCCGCAGGATATTGAAGACGAAGAAAATTCAAGCTGAATACTTTCTACATGAACTAAAAGGAAAGGAAACCAGCCTGAAAAGAAATTTAGGACTGTTTGTCGACATAGACGTCATTTTAAGATGCAGGGACAGCGAATAAATTGATCTGCTTGTTCACGTGCTATTACCCCAAGGCATACAAACCAAAATAGACCTTGTAAATAGCTGGAGGAAAGGTTTGGTTATTCTAGAAGAAATCAAGATGTTTACAAATCGTTAACTTCTCAGCCTAAGAGAGAGGTATTTACATCCTTACAAGCAACCTAGAACCATGTTAAAACTAGTTCAAACTGAAGGACATATAGTGGAAATAAAAGGAGATACTAAGAATGGAGAGTAGGAGCATTACAAAGAGGAGTTGACAAGTTATGCAGAGTCGCGTAGGTCGAAGATGAAGAACCAGTCAGCGTGTATAAAGAAACTCCAGCAATACTACTGCAACAAGAACGAAATTCCCACGAGATATGTTTGCCTGAGATGGAAGTTGGTTCCCTCATAAATAGAGTCAATGATGCTTCAGAACTTGTACAAGAGGATGGCACCCATGTAAGCGAGATCCTCGATGATGGAAGTCTTCTAGAAAACGGTAAGGAACCTAAATACATGGAAGTGGCTGTTGCCTCGAATGAAATGCCGAATGACCAGTACAATAAACAAACACGAGATGTTACGGTTAGAGCTCTAGGAAAAATAAAACAGTGTACCAAGAGACTATTGTCACTTCTATAGTTGTTTCTGCCGGGAGTGTCGCGACGTATAGGTCGCGAAACCTATAAATATGTACATAGCAACACCGGGAAAAGGAAAGGCGATGAAGTGGGGTTTAACGTGACGCCGGGATGACAGATCGGTGAGTATCGAGGGAAGTGTTGAATGTGCGCTGTATGTGTGTGAAATACCAAGGAAGAAAAGAAGGTTCGAAGAAGGTGGACGCCAGGATTGAAGCTAAGTGGTCTATACATTCTCGGTGTTCTTTCCGTGTAATAAGATTGATAAGTAATGAGCTTGGCCTTGAACGAGTAATGTCGAGAGACTTATGAGAGATGATATGAGCGATGCCCCGCCCAGCCGATGATGTAGGCAGAGGGCAGGGGGTCGCAAGAGCCCTGCTGGTTCTAACCGATGAGTGAGGTAGATCCGCAGGTCCAGAGACTTATGAGAAATCATATGAGCGATGCCCCGCCCAGCCGATGATGTAGGCAGAGGGTCAGGGGGTGCACGGCTGCTGCAAATGCAGCACTCTCTGCCCTCTGTCCTATCGAAAGAGGATTGGAATGCACCTGTGATGAAGCACTTCTATCTATATACCTATAGATACCATGATTACTACTAGTAGATATTATAGGGTTACCTATAACTTGACATTTATCAAATATTTTGCAACCATGTTGGTCAAAAGTAAGTGTGAGCCCTTCTTGTGTCAATTTACTTACATATATTAGATTGGTTGACAATTGTGGCACATATAAAACTTTGGAAAGACTTCTTACCGAATTTCCATGTAAGGGAATGTCACCAGTTCCTAGGCAAGGTTCATCATTAGCTGTCCTTATTGAAGATTTAAAGTCCTTAAAATTCTTGAACATTGTCTTGTCATTACACATGTGCGTCGAACACCCTGAATCAATGTAGAACTCAGCAGACCCCTGCGCAACAAAGGCTGAAGCGAAGAAGGTTTTGTCTTTGTCTTCAGTAGTCTGCTCCTGTTTTTTCTTTGCTTTCAATTTCTTGAGCTTGATACATTTCCCAACATTGTGGTTTGTTTTATGACAGAAGGTACATAGCTTAGATTCTAACTTCTTCGACACATACGCCACGTTGGCATTATTCACGCCATTATTAGTTACACCTGCGGTAGAATTCTTTCTTGATTCTTCTTGAATAAGCCTCGTTTGCACTAGTTGATTGGTGAGAGTGGTGGTTAGGCAAGCAGTCTCCAGATTTGATACAAGAGCATCGTACTCTTCAGGCAAACCATTAAGCAGGATCTCCGCGACTTCCTCGTCTTCAATAGTACGCCCTATATTGGTGAGTTGGTGTACTAACGTCATCACGGACGTAATGTAATCCGTCATGGATGTGAAATTACGATATTCAATTCGATGGAGTTGTCGAAGTAATAGTACCCTGCGAGCTAGACCTCTGCTCTCAAATACAGAGTTTAACTTGTCCCACGCTCTTCACCTGTTTGTGCATCACGAACATATTGTTGGCACTCAGGCCTCACGGCCTTGCCGATTCTAGCTAAGGCACGCTCAACACGTGTTGCATAATTGTCAGTGCCATCAATTGTCTTCCACAGTCCTTCGAATATTAGCAACATCTTCATGCTTTATTTCCATGATTAGATTAGATTTGAACTCTTTATTGTACACACTAGAAAAATGATGTGAATAACTTCACATCATTTTTCTGATTTGACGCCTTCAAGCAAGGGAATGGACGTACCGTGCATGGTAACTACTTGTGGAGTACCATTGTCATTAGCGCCAGCTCCCGACGACCCTGATCCACTCGAAGCCATAACCTCGAAAATCAACAGCCACAAAAGGAAATAAATTTTTATTTTTTCTTTTTGGAAAAAATGTAAATATGCGCATACAGTGCGTCCTGGGCCAATAACCTGTAAACTTTAGTGGCTACAGGCGCAATTTATAACACACTTTTAGAGATGCAGAAAGATTTATTGTCGACATACAAGTACAGCTCACATCAATGGAGGCTCGAACCAGAAGAGAGAGTGCATGACAGAGAGAGCAACATGCAATTTATCACATGCAAACAAGAGATAGGAATAATCTGTCATTCTTTACAGTATTGCCAGTATCATATCATGAAGTATTTCTACAAATGCAAACTAAGAGGTTAAAAAAGGCAAAGCGGTAGGCGCAAACGGTTAGGTGACCACTGATACACAATATGATTTCAATTCTTTTCAATTACTTTTTTATCGGAAGTCTACGTCAAAATGGCTACTTGTTAGCCTTATTTCAGTCCAACCTATTTAACGATATCAGTCAGTAAGGTATTTTTTTTAACGTAGGTAGGTATTTCGATTAATGTACAAACCGAATGTTATTTTATTTTCTAGATGGTAAACAACTACAAAAGAAAGACTTTGCAAGCATCATGGAGAGAAGAATCTATGGCCCGCGCAATCAGAGAATGCAAAGAAAATAAAGCTTCTGCCAAATCAACGGCTCAAAAATATAACATTCCACTGACTGCGCTAAGTAGGCATTTGATACCCGGCATTTGAGTTCTGCTACCAAGAAACTTGAAAGATTTACTCCTGTATTCAGAGTTCAACAGAAACAAGAGCTGGTCGATTACTGCCTTTATATGGATGAGATATTCTTGGGGCAAAGGATTAATTTTTTAGCTTGTTTACCAGTATGCTGAAGAAAATAACATAAAACATCCATTCAAAAATGATACTGCTGGACATGACTTTTACAAGGGTTTCAAATTGCGACATCCTGAGTTAAGCTTACGGAGCCCAGAACCCACTCCATAGCCAGCGCAAGAGGATTTAATAAACCTCATGTTTATAGATTTGTAGCCTCAGTACTATACTTACTTACATACATTACTTACATACACACAAGACAATACTTTTTTTTTATATAGTCTTTAAATCACAAGATAATTACTCTCAATGTACTATATATCTTTTTATAAAACAGCATCTACATTATAGGCCGATACTATGTAATTACACCTTCCTCTTTGAGGATATGTTCTAGAACTTCTCTGGCAGTCAATTTGCCTTGACCTAGAGCAGCTCTTATCCCTTCTTCATCAAAGCCGGGAGTATTTGTAGAGATTATAATCTGCTTCCCCGGTTCATTTAGGTCATCCAGTCGTATCCCCTCCTGGAATTGTGATGTTATACTTTCCAGCACTTCCTTTTCGACAGGATGCTTCTTCAAAATGGTTGGTCGAGGTCTCCTGTTTAATGTTAAAGAATCAGCTCTAGTGATGAATAGAGTATCGGGCTTCCCCATGTTCAACGTGTAGTTGGACCCAGAATCTTTGTTTATCGACTTCAAAACCGATTTAATGAGAACTCTCGCTTGGGTGAACTCCTTATAATCCTTGTAAATTCCGGGAGATGTCCAGACAATGGGAGATGATCCCTCTCATGGACTCTCAACAGGGTCCTCCATAACCATCTTTTCCAAGTGACTCAAAATGGATGAGGTCTACATCTAAGGGATCTTTAAATGACCCACAGGCCGATCCTTCACTCCACTCTCAGAACCACCTAAGTCGAAAGATGGGGTATAAGAGTGATGAGGGGGATTGATCGGACGATATGTGGGTGAGATATGGGCTGGAGTGTGTCCAACTGCTCCTCCCAATTGATTGTCTACATCCTGTTTGAATGCATCAGAGACTAGATTACCTCTGGCTCCGTCATTTAGAAACTTCTGCAATTTCTGATGCAAGTCATCCATAGCGAATTGATATGTAAGAACTTAAACCTAGGCCTACGGCGCGACTTTACCTGGCGATTTACCGTCGCCAATGTGACGAAACCAATAATCGGCGTCGATTTCCTCATATTTTATAATTTAATTGTGGATTGTCGAAACCACCGACTAGTAGACAGCATCACGACTTTGTCCGCCAACGCGTCGCACGCAAACACCGAGGTCTCTTCAATTAAAGTTGTAACGGGCGACACCAGGTACCACGAGCTACTGAGTAAGTTCCCAGATATTACCCGCCCATCTGGCACACCTGTTATACCTAAACATAACACTACTCATCACATCCGCACTACACCTGGCCCACCCATATATTGCAACCCACGTAGACTCGCACCTGACAAGTTAAAAATTGCAAAACATGAATTCGAACAAATGCTGCTTAACGGAACCGCCCGTCCCTCCGAAAGTCCCTGGGCCTCACCCCTCCATCTTGCTCCCAAAAAAGAGAACGGCTGGCGCCCTTGTGGCGATTATCGCATGCTTAACGCATGGACCATCCCGACCGATATCCTATTAGACATATTCATGATTTCGCCCATAAAATCGCTGGTTGTAGGATCTTTTCCACGATTGATTTGGTAAAAGCCTACAACCAAATTCCCGTAAACAAAAACGACATACAAAAGACCGCCATCACAACGCCCTTCGGGCTGTATGAATTTCCGTTTATGACGTTCGAATTAAGTAACGCCGGACAGACATTTCAGAGGTTCGTGGACGAGATGACCAGAGGCCTAGAGTTTTGCTACTGTTACCTCGACGATTTCTTGGTGTTTTCAAGAAACGAGCCAGAGCATGAAACCCACCTCACGCAACTTTTCACGCGTATGAAAGACTACGAAATCCTGGTCAACACATCCAAGTGCGTCTTCGGAGCTAAGGAAGTGACGTTTTTAGGTTACACACTATCCGAATCTGGCACAAAACCTCTGGAAACAAAAGTACAGGCAATTAGAGAATTTCCCGCGCCTAAAACCGTAAAACAGCTTCGTCGGTACTTAGGGATGCTTAATTTTTACAGGCGATTTTTACCTCACGCCGCCCAAATTTAAGCACCCCTAAACGCCTTACTCACTGGTTCGGTAAAGGCATCACAACCCGTTGACCTGTCTGGCGACGCACTTTCAGCTTTCGAGCAGAGCAAGGAGAGCTTGTCCAATGCCGCATTACTCGCACACCCCAACTGTCAGGCCAAGCTCGCGCTGGTAACGGACGCGTCTGACCTAGCCATGGGTGCCGTTTTGCAGCAACTCAAGGACGGACACTGGGAGCCACTCGCATTCTTCTCACGAAAATTCATCCCCTCCCAACAAAAATATTCCCCATACGACCGCGAGCTCTTAACTATATATGAGAGCATAAAATACTTTCGTCATATGCTCGAAGCGAGACCTTTCGTTGTGTACACAGACCACAAGCCGCTCAGTTTTTCTTTTCACGAACGTAAAGTAAACTGTTCGCCTCGTCAATTTCGCCACCTCGACTACATCTCACAGTTCACCACCGACATAAGACATATTGCAGGGAAAGACAACGTAGTTGCCGATACTTTATCCCGCGTCGACGAACTGCAGGTGCCTATCGACATGGACTTACTCGCTGATTCTCAGTCATCTGACGAAGAACTTGCTCAACTCCTTGGCAGCGAATCTTCACTCCGCCTAGAAAAACGGAGCCTCCCCAACAGCAATATACTCGTACCTTTATATTGTGACGTAAGCACACCAACACCGAGACCTTTCGTGACAAAACCACTTCGAAAACAGCTTTTCGACAGCCTACACAGCCTTAGCCACCCAGGCGCCAGCGCATCAGCCAAATTAGTTGCTGAACGCTATGTTTGGCCTGGAGTGCGGAAAGACTGCCGAGAGTGGTCACGAAACTGTATAGCTTGCCAACGCGCCAAGGTAACTCGCCATGTGTCTTCACCATTGGGCACATTCGATTTACCACGCGCCAGATTCGCCTTTATCCACATGGACATTATAGGCCCGATGCCTCCTTATCAAGGCTTCCGATATTGCCTTACGGTAGTTGATAGGTTTACACGTTGGCCTAAAGTTACGCCAATGGTCGATATGACGGCCGAAACTGTCGGAAAAGCGTTAATGTCGTGGGTGTCTAGATTCGGTTGTCCATCAGACATAGTCACAGACCAAGGTAGACAGTTTGAGTCGGCTCTTTTTCAATACCTAGCGAAAACAATCGGGTTCAAACACCGTCGAACCACTTCTTTCCACCCATCCTGCAATGGCCTTGTAGAACGGTTCTACAGGCAACTAAAAGCAGCAATTATGTGTCATGCTGACTTTAACTGGGTCGGGACATTGCCCTTAGTACTTTTAGGCATCAGGAGTGCATACAAAGACAATCTAAAAGCTTCACCGGCCGAATTAGTTTACGGCGAATCATTACGGCTACCCGGCGAATTTTCCCATGCCCCTCAGGCAGATGCAAACTCGACCGATATATCGGATTGCACATTTCGTTTACGAAACAATCTTCGACCGGCACCAGCCTCTCGCCACAATAAAGAGAAAATTTTCATTTTCAAGGAACTCACTTCCTCGAGCCGTGTTTTCTTACGAGAAGACTCCGTACGAGGATCTTTACAGCCTCCCTATTCAGGCCCTCATGAAGTACTCGAACGAGGGGACAAAACCTTTAAAATATTAGTTAAAGGCAAGGAGACGAGAGTTTCAATTGATCGCCTTAAACCGGCACATGTCCTTATAGACTCGGCTCCGGTTCCTCTTTCAGTCCCCACCCCTCACCCCTTAACCACCTCAGCACAGCAACCTGCTGCTGCTCCTAAAAACGTATCGGACCGTGATCCTATGCAGCAAGTCGCTCCGACTCCTCCTGTCAAAGTTACACGCTCAGGCCGCGTAGTACGTTTTCCTAAACACTATCACGTGTAGTCACAGTCTCTGGGGGGAGTGATGTAGCCTCAGTACTATACTTACATACATTACTTACATACACACAAGACAATACTTTTTCTATATACATAAATTTGTTGCTCGCCGCCACCGCTAGAGGGCGCATCCTACGATTTACCGGCGGCGCCCGCGCGCCGCCACCCGCTGCACCCGCGTCCCGCGCGCCCGCACCCCGCCGCGCTCTCGCCGGCAGCCAGCCAGTCGTCTCACGGACGTTACTAGTGGTACCCGTGTCGCTCGCTCCCGCGCACGTGCATTGTTACAAGCATCGCAACGGTTTATGAGCGGTGACCTTGAATGCGCAGAACTCACTTTTAGGGTCTCTTTGGCTGAGGGTCTGAGGCGCGACGCGGGGCAGTAGGCCTTTTAGTACTTATTATAAAATTCTGGGTATAAGGTTTTAGTACGCGAGTGTACACCTGCGCAAATACCCCCACCACTTTTGTCGAGCGCTCATAAACCGTTGCGACACTTGTACGTCAATTGCTTTGTGATTGGTGATTGTCTAACCACTAGCTGTCCGTTCAAGACTAAAATACTAACTCTCCTTCATAATCTCTGGTGGTCGGTTAACTAATTGCTATTGTGTTTCCGTGTGTAAAGTAAACCTTTTAATAGGTATTGTTAACTTTATAAGTTTTAATAGGCTATGTAACAAGCCTGCGAAACAATTAGTGTCAAAATTAAAACTCTTTTTATACGGATTTATGCTCGTTTATTACATTTTTACAATTTTCCGACGTTTCGGCACTTTTTCAGGTGCCGTGGTCCCGGATGACTGAGGTGACGGGCGTCTTTTAGAAAGCATTAACGGTTAGTTTACTACCCTCGGCAAAAATTACAAAAGTTAGTTATGAAGTTACGTTCCAAAATAGGGAAACCAATTATTTTTTATGTAAAGTCAACAATATTGATTACTAGTAATTGAAGTTAAAATTAATTTTATGAACTAATTATTTTACATGAACTAACAATACTGATTATTAATTGAAATTAATTTATTTTTTAGTCACACTTCTAGCAAGGGGGTCTCATGCACTTAAGCACTGGTTCCCATGCTACCGGTATGTTCCAATCACGATCTCTATCCACTCAACCGTCCAGCGCGCGGCAGCGACACTGTCCGTAGCGTCCCAAGCGCCGTTCGTATCTCAAGAATTACCAGAGCTTTAGTAAAGTAAAAAATACTTACGGATAGCCAGATAAATGTAGAATCTAATAAAAAATATATATTTAATGTACAAACCATAAAATAAGGCAATAAATTTCGTAAACTGAAAAAAAACTGGTAGTTTCCTTTTAATCGAGTTTTACTTGAAAACAAACATATTTTTTTTCAAAGAGTCAACATCTTACAAAACTAGATAATGTACCCTTTTAAATGATACCAATATCTTGTTTTAAATATTAATCTTTCTATTAGAATTAATTAAAACTATCAAGGCACTCCTGACCAGGCCGCCGAGTCGCGGGCCTTAATATTACTAAGGTGAAGATATGTGTCTGTTTGTTACCATTTCTCGCATAAACGGCTGAATGGATTTGAATGTAATTTGGTATATATATGTATGTATGTATATATATATATATATATACAGCCTGCTTTTGAAGACACCTGCCAAATTTTTTGTGGGCATTAAACATCACTATAAAAGAGGTCATATAAAGTAAAAAAAGGGTAGGTCAGATTTTGACATCACATTATATTTTTTGAAAAATTTTCATTACATCATGCACAAAATGCACTAGCGTAATAAATAACAAACGCAAGCATGAATGAGAGCAGCGAGTGACGCTGGGGTAGAGAGTAGAGGTTACGTGGCGGGGGGCGTGAGCGAGCGCACCGCGAGCGACCTTTGAATAGCAATATCTCAGTACTTAGCACGGGTTAGTGCATTAAAAATAAAAATAGTGTAATATCTCAGTATTTTAGTACTGTGGTGTACTAAAATAAAAAATACGTGTATACTTATTTTCACCAACGAACAAAATACTTCAGTTTGGTCAGTGTCTTCTAAAACAGGATATATTTATATATATTTCTAGATAGATGACTGGATTTTAGATGTGAAGTCGGTCAAGCGGCCCGCCACGTCGTGTCAAGTCGTTCAAAGTCACGTCCTCGTCGGGTTTATCAAGTCTGGATTGTTGTGGTACTCCCTGAAACAGATTTCGATGCATAAGTTGACATGGCATTGAGCACACATCCAGGTCGTTCTTGTGTTCCTCTTTCGCCGTGTGCACATCCAGCAACGAGGTCTTTTTGCTGATAAACGCACGGGAAAGTGGTCGTGGTCTACCGGCGTTCGGCTGTTTGTATGTCTGGTCACCTGTCCCGTTCTGTCTGCTTGTGTAAAGTCGTGGTTCAGTCGTCAAGTCGATCTGCGCGTGTCGTTTAACAAGGCCTTCCGCCAAGATTGTCCGGAACTGTCTATGCGTTATTTTAGGATCTTTGGTCTGATATATTATAAAAAGATTGAACACTGATGTGCTCAATAACCTGATCAAATCATTTTGTATGCCCTACATCCTAATGCGACTCATATAATACAGCCTGCCGATGTGTCAGTTTTTAGGCCACGCTGTCCTGCAGATCCAAGAGAGCCACAAAAACCGAGTCCAAGAGAGCAACGAACACCAAGTCCAATTTCTCCAAATTTATTAGAGGGAATATTTTTAACTGATTTTGGACCAGGACCATCAAACCAACAGTCAAAAGAAAAGGAAGATATCATACCCTCGTCAAGATATCGTGAAGCAACACCACCAAAAGCGAAAGTTACCCAAAACAACAGGACCCTAAACCTGCCCCGTCGAAGATGGCAATAAGTCCAGCATTTTCCAACGCCATTCTGTGGCCTACTGAGTCTCCTATAAAAACTAATGGAAAGAAAAAGTCATTAAAGCAACGATTACCGGATGCTATTGGAGCGCCTCAGTGGATGAAGTATTGGAATGAGAAAAAAACGATAAGAAAAAGAAAAAAAAAGATTGGATCGGGCAGAGAAGAAAATGTTAAAGGTTAAGGAAAAAAATTATCAACCTAAAAGGAAACGGATTAAGAAAAATGTTTTTGTGCAGTCTGATTCAGAAGATGATATTTCGTTGAGTTCGTATGCCCGAAAACCTACAAGCCTTAAACATAGCTTGGAAGTAGGATCTTATGTCATTGTTAAGTATGAGGGTGAATATTTCCCTGGGAAAATCAAAAACCTTGATGGTTCGAACGCTGAAGTCAGTACTATGGTGCTATCATCTGCAACCACTTTCAAATGGCCTGAAAAAGAATATACCATATGGTATGACCGTAACAGCGTCGTTGAGGTTATGGAGTTCCAATAAATACCAGAGGTTTCTACAAGGTTGAAGAGATGGCCAAA
Organism: Yponomeuta sedellus; assembly: GCA_934045075.1. Taxonomy (NCBI): domain Eukaryota; kingdom Metazoa; phylum Arthropoda; class Insecta; order Lepidoptera; family Yponomeutidae; genus Yponomeuta; species Yponomeuta sedellus. The sequence continues at coordinate 7,501,687 of OW203744.1, forward strand.
TTTTTGCCATGGATAAAAAGCTTTTTAATTGTATTGGTAACAACGAGTTACCTTTTCAAGATTTTTTTAATTAATTTTATGGTTAGAAACCTATAATATTTTGTAGGATTCGCCTACCTCAATATGATGAGACTGATTTATTTAACAAAATTCTGTTTTATTTTTAATTACTGCAATTATTAGTGCAAAAGTGGTCATTTATTGGAGCGCACTGGTCAAACTCAGGCACATTCCCGTTTTTGGTATTATTCACGAAATATATAAAAAACTTAAATGTTTGAATTCAAATAATCTTATACTATTTTTAATGCACTAACCCGTGCTAAGGACAAATTTAAAAACTTGTTTAGAGGCAAAAAAATTCACCCATGCCGGGATTCGAACCCGCAACCTCTGGCTATCCGTGCCAGCGCTCTACCAATTGAGCCAATGGGCGACTCACCGGCATCAGTGAAATTTCGAACCTCTTACACTATTCTCTGTATTACGTACAGGCAGAGGTTGCGGGTTCGAATCCCGGCATGGGTGAAATTTTTAGCCTCTTAATAGATTTTCAAATAATCTATCAATATTGCAGCATTAGTAAACAATAAACAACTATAAATATACATTTCTTCGTTAAAGCTACATAATATCAGTTCAGAGCATTTTTAATTCGAAATTTGTCCTTAACTGGTTTGGTACACCCATCCTAGTTCATGAATTTGCAAGAAAATGTCTAGTTAAGGCATCTAATCTCAATCTTAAGGTTAGAATCTTGTTTACTAAATTGGACAAGTAAGAATAGATACTGTACGAGGATGGTTGTTACGGAGAGAAAAAAAAAAGAATCTACTGTTAGGCGGTACGAAATTTTCTTGCTAAACGATTACTTGCCTAAGTCCGATGCTAAATGTAGCGATTATTTATCCTTTACTTCTTCTGCGGGGGGATTGAACAGTAATGTTTGTAGCTTCCATAGTATCCCCTCTCATCTTTCTAACTCGCCAATAAGTTTTAATGTTCATACTAACGCATATGTCTGTGCCCATTTCCCTGATATGCTGGCTATAGTGTGGGCATTAGTGCTGTGCACTCACTGAGGTATGCGCGGCGAGGTGGGAGGTGAGGCGAGGCAAGGTGGGTTGACGGCACACTGACAGAGCGGAGCAGCCGATTCTCCTCCCCACCCCCCCCCGTCTCACTAAAGGCCACACTGTACCTTTGATTTTAAAAATTTATATACATGCCATCCTAGTTTCAGTCTTGGCTTAAGCCTTGCCTTCCGTCCACGTCCTATTCCCTTCCAGGCTTCAAACTGATTCACAACGACCGACCGTGCTACTCCACTACCAACCGGTGGAGTAGCAATATACCTTCGAACCCACATCTCCTTTTCTATTATTTCTTATTCAATCCAGCCTCCACCACCAAATTCTGGTCAATACTTGTTCTGGAAGTTCTACTCTTTCACACCAAAGTTTTGCTCGGAGTGAGTAGGTACTGTCCTTTTTACACATAGATATCTGAAGAGTAAAGAGATTGGACAAACCGTTCCAAGGCTTGAGACATAAGTTTGCACAGGGTGCATACACTAACCTCCTTTGAGACATCTGAGCGAGCGCGTCGGACGTGTCAGAAACAATTTCGTTTTGTTAGAAATGCCGGCCTGCGAGATCGTTTTTTGCAAAAAACGCAGTGAAAAAAACAACATCCAGACCGACGGAACTTCATTTCACAGGTGAATGCTTAAAACACAACTTATTTCAAATAACATTTTTATCGTAATAATCCAACAACGGATAGATAGCGTAAGCATGGACATACATCTTTGTTCCTTTCTCATTCTAAACGCATGAGGGTGAGAAAGACAGAAATAAATTTGATAGCTGTCACTATCAAATTTATGGCACGGACATATTTTTTTGTTCCTTTTTCATTCAAAACGCATTAGCGTGAGAAAGACAGAAGCAATAAATTTGTGACGGAACTAGTGATGAGATATTTAGGAAGTCGATATCGATAGTATGTACTTCCGCTGTATCCAGATTTTAACCCACAGAACATAAAAAAAGAGTAGAAGTCGTAAAGTAAAGTGGGCGGTGCCCGCGTGCCTCACATTAGCAATGTATTGCCTATGCGTAGTCGGTGACAGTTTTGTTGACTTCAGTTGCCGTGCGCTTCTAGTAAAGAAAAATTGGTGAAAACTTTGTTAACCTGCCTTGTTATGCTGTGTTAGAGAGTAAAAATAAAAGTTGGGCACCAAAATATACCGATCATGGCGTAACATTTCATCTGCAAGACGTATTTCATTGGATTTTTAATTAAATTTGTAATGACATGAACACGGAAACCAATCCGAAAATGAGAAAGTGAAACCACCTTTATTTACTGGTTACTAAAGTTAAATTTTCATCGAAGAAAGTGTACATTCTCTAGAAATTTCTGTCAAAATTTGAATTCTACTCAATTACGGATGGGGGCACACATGATAAAAATCTATCGATAATTAATCGTCTATGACTTAGTAGTCTTACATACTTAACGGTACTTAGGTATTGTAAATTCCAATTCGTCTAAGTAGGTAAAATAATTATTGTTATTTTATATCTACTTTCTAAGTGCCTTTTTATATGCACCCGGTAGCCGTCCGGTCGCCGGGCCGGGTAAAGTAGTAATGTATGAGCTCCGGTCGCTGGCTGGAGGTTGTGCATGTAAAAACTGTAATTGGAGCGCATACATTACTTTCATACAAGACATGACATGAGCACATACAAGACATGAGCACAGCTAGATCGCGATATAGTTTTTCTTCACCAGTTAATCAGGGACTGCAATATTTAAGAAACTATCAAAGTAATTTTAATCTTACATTTTTAAATATTCCAACTGAGACGTAAAGTGAGGTTATTGAAAACGACTCATATGGTTTTTTTTACTTCCGTTCAAAACATTAAGTAAATTACTTATTATATTGTTTATCTGTTCGAGTGGTTGTTCTCTTGGCGAGCATCAGATTTTTGTTTTGTTATTTGATTTATGGTTTTTTATTATTCTGCTATTTACCCTTAATACTTCAACCCCTTTGACAACAGCAAACCGAGGCAATGATAAAACAACCCTCTCGGAATCAAAACAATTTGGAAGTGAGTTTTCCTTTAGTTTTCCTAAGGAAACCGGATACGAAATTAAAATGGATGGCAGCGATAAGAAGGCAAAATTGGTTCCCAACGAAGAGGAGCACAATATATTCAGAGCATTTTCATGAACACTTCATAATAACTAAAAAGGTGGAAGATGGCACGTGTATGCAGCAATACCAGAAAAAATGTGCTTCACTTCCAGGTTAGACTCTCGCGTATAAATGAAATTATATAATACCATCATCAATTAGTATTACTTATGAAACATGGCGTACAGATAGACAAAGTATTTTTTTTTATTATAATTTCTAACGCCGACGAAGCAGTGGGTTAAAGCTAATTTTAATGAGATTTTATTTTAAAATATTATGAAATCTACCACATTGTTTTATTTGTGTATGTATCCACCCTATTAGTATTATTTCTTCATTGCACAAAAGATAAAGTAAAAAATATGCATTTTCTACCAGTCAACCAGCAGGCAAAAAAGAAATCGCCAAAAATACTTCTGAGTATCAGTGTTCGTACTCAGCCGTTAATGTGTTAAACTGTTTGTATAATTTGTCGATAGGTTCACCCTATCGACAAACTAGAACTCGCATTGTCCCATCCCAAACTCAGAATCTACTTGTTTTTCAATTTTGAACTTTATGTCTTACTAAGTAAAAGTTCTTTTCGGTCCGACGCGGCGGTAGTTCCATCTAGTGTAGAGTAGCGTTACTACAAAATGCCAACCCTTATTTCATCATTGTCATTTGACTTTGATCATTGTTAACATTCTGAAAAGGTGCATATTTTACTCGAAACTTTTATGATATACACCTTTTCGGCATTGACTTTATTTACCAATGGCAGCTTGGCATTCTTAGTATGCGTTTGGTTTATGTGTATCAGTTTGGTTACACTGGTTTTCGTACTAATGTGTCATGTCACTACTTCTACTCTTTTTTTATGTTCTGTGTTTTAACCAATATTTATTTGTGTATGATGTATTTTTTTATTTAAGCTGTTCCCATAATAATTACTGTTTAGATTTCCAAGCGATCCAGAAGTTAAGAAAAAATGGATGAAAGCAACAGGTCGAGGACCTTGTTGGTGGCCAGTGAAAAAAAGCACGATATGCTCTGTCCATTTCAAGGAAAACGATTTTCGAGTTTTGCCAAAAAGTCGTCGACTTTTTGATTGGGCAGTACCATCACTGAAATTGCCTCATTTCCCGGTAGCGGTACCTAAGTAATTTATTTAGTATTTTATTATTCTGCAGAGTTACGTTCATAGGGTTTGTAGCAGACATTTTATTCCACTTTGACTTAATTAAACACACTCGAATATTTATTTTTAGGAGTCTCCAAGACAGGATTTGGTGTCCAACGATATTGACATGGAAGTCTGTGAAAGGCCTGCAGATGAAGTGTAACTGGTCTCGGTTGCAGTAGCCGATTTTCAAGCTATCAGCTGTAACAAGATTGAACCGATGACGGCAAAGGCTGTTATTTGTGATTCGGTGAGAGTGGAGACGTGTAATATACGCCAAGTCATGGAACCTTTGCATGCAACAACAGTGAGATTATATCGAATAATAGGGATAATGTATAAGAACAGATAAATGAATAAGAAATTAAGGAAATGTTCGTTCCGCTGGGACTTGGACCTGTGCGTCCTTCAGCTACCCGAGCTGAAAACGTGGTAAGGTAGAAACTTACCCAAACAAAATATTTCTTGCTAACCCCCAGTTTGATAAAAATTATGTTTAACTTGCAAATAAGCTTATATATTGTTTTATAAACAAAATAATAACTATGTATTTCTTTTTCAGTCTGCCAGTACCAAACCTTTACATTCACTGTCATCACAAATTGTTTACACAACCACAAAAGTAAGGAATAAAATATTATAAAAGTTATCACTTTCTCGAATGAACAATATTATATTAAATTTTTTCGATTATTAATTTTAGGACAGGGGCAAAGAAGAATTTGTCAGATTCCTGAATCGCCGCGTAAACGCAGAACGCGTCTTCAAATAGATAGTCACAAGGCCCAGATCCAGCAAAAAGACAGAAAAATTATTACGCTTCAAAAGAAGAACAGTCGGTATCGAAAAAGAATAGGTGACCTACAAGACGTTCTGAAAGAGTTGAAAGACAAAAAATTAGTTAATTCTGATCATATCACACATTTAGAAAGCTTGGGAGTAACGGATCTTATCGAACGTCATGATAAAAAAATATTAACTAACCAAAACTCAAATTAAAAATACTCACCAGAGCTGAGAACATTTACCTGCACGCTTCATTTTTATTCTCCTAAAGCGTACCAATACGTCCGGCAAAAGTTTCAGTCTTGTCCACAATAAGGAGGTGGTATGAGGCAATAGATGCGGAACCAGGTTTCACGAAAGAGTCCTTCGAAGCTCTGAAGTTAAAAGTTGATAGTACAGATTACAAACTCTTATGTAATCTTGTCGTCGATGAAATGGCGATTCGTCAGCGTGTAGAATGGGATGGAAAACAGATGCATGGTTACGTAGACATTTGCAATTCCGGTAGGAAAGGAGATTGCTTGCCTGAGGCGAAAGAAGCTCTAGTTTTTCTAGTAACAGCGATAAATGGCCCGTTCAAGTTACCCGTCGGATATTTCTTAGTAGATGGCGTTACTGGTGAACAACGTGCAAATCTTGTAACACAATGCTTGGAACTCTTGCATGAAACGGGGGTCGAAATAACATCTTTAACTTGTGACGGCTGTCCTGCAAATTTATCAATGGCTAAAGAACTTGGGTGTTCCTTTGATCTTGAACGCTTCAAAACAAATTTTGACCATCCGACTACGCACAAACCAATATATATTGTCCCTGATCCATGCCACATGCTCAAATTATTGCGAAATGCATTTGAGGCCAATGGTAGTTTCGTTGATGAAGAGCAAAATGATGTTAAATGGGACCACTTAAAACAACTAAATGGTTTGCAAGAACAAGAAAAAATGCACTTGGCAAACAAGCTGCGGCGCAACCACATATTTTTCAAAAACCAAAAAATGAAAGTGAGGCTGGCGTCTCAATTATTTAGCAACAGTGTTGCCGATGCACTTACATTCTGTGCTCAGTTAAACTTGCCTGGTTATGAAAACATAAACGGAACTGTTAAGTTTTTGAAGATGGTTAATAATTTATTCGACGTTCTGAACTCCAGACACATGGCCCAATTGCACTACAAAAAACCGTTGTGTGCATACAATAAAGCACAAATTTTTGCTTTTTTAACCAAAGCCAAAAAGTATTTTATAAACTTAACGCTAGTTGATGGAACTAAAGTCGTCCAGTCATCCAGAAAAACTGGTTTTGTTGGTTTTTTAACCTGCATAGAAAGTTTGAAGAATATATATGTGCAACTTGTTGAAAAGGAGCAAAAACTAGTGTATTAGGCTGCTTATAAAATAAGTCAAGATCACCTTGAGCTTTTGTTTGGTCAAATCCGAAGTCACGGGGGGTGCAACACGAATCCTACAGCACGCCAATTTCAAGCTATTTATAAAAAGCTGATGGTGAAGTCAGAGCTAAGAGATGTCGAAAATGGTAACTGTAAAACACTGGAAAAGATATCTCTTCTGACTTCTGTAAAGCGAATAAACTCCACAATCGATGCCCGATTGCGCGAAGAAATTGAAGAAGTTGATAATTGGAATGCGCTATATGAGGCAGCTGTATTCGATGAGGAAGTGGAGCTAATGGTTCAGGGTTTGACTGAATTTAGTACACAAACGATCAGCTACATAGCTGGATTTGTTTCACATGCACTCATGAAGACCCTCCGATGCGAAATATGCGTAAGTGCTCTGATTGCTGACAGCACCGAAGATTCGCATAACAAATTCATAAAATTAAAAGATAAGGGTGGCTTAATTTATCCATCAACAGATGTAGTTACAATATGCAAGCACATGGAAGCAATAATAAAGTCCACAGTTCTTGCCCAAAATAACATCACTATATCAACAAAAAACATCAAAGAAACGTTAACGTGCAAGGTCTTTCCGCGTTTTGTAGGTATGAACCTGTTCCATGAATATGACTTTCACCAATATGAACAGGCACGGCTAGATGGTTTTAATCAAAGCGGTAATGGAAAAATATAGAAATATCCGGCTCCATTACCTAACAAAAAATGCCGTACCTGTATTATCCAGACAAGTCCTCAGTAACTACTTACATTTTGCTGGACAGTGACATTTTTTTTTTACTTTTTCTTTATGATTAATAAAAATACCAAAAATAGACGTGTTATTTATTTTCAACCTTTTGCCACATATTTTCCAGTTCTAACACAGGTGTCACGCACTAATTTTATGTTTGCACAAACAATTAAATTTCTCGTGATTTCAGACACACACAAATTGGCTACTAGATGCACCTAATTATTGATAACTTATCGACTAAAATCTGGCCCAGCTAGAGTGTGGTTGTGTGGGTGGGTACCATGAAGTGCGCCTTGTGTGTACACACATTACAAAACAAATGTCCAATAACAACGAAGGAAATGGCCTTGGCTTGAGTGCGTACATCTCGTAGTCATATATATCGCTGCCCGGCAAGAAAAGCGTCACTGTTCTGTGGTCACAATACATGATAATAACGTTTTGACATATTTGAACCATTGGATAGCGATTATGGTGTGCTTAGTTACCGAGAGATGGCGTCATTATTATGGTGTGCTTAGTTACCGAGAGATGGCGCTAAGTTCTCTTTTTCACTGAGCCGTATTGGTCAGTTGACAGGCATGAACGTGTCACATTTGTGTTGATACAGAGCGGTTGTGTATTGTGCTGCCACAAAAAAGTATGAATGTGTGATGCGACTGCCTATCGGTAAGTTTTAAGAGTTTATTATATTTTTTTTCCATGAAAAGTGCATCAACCTGTGTTATGTCTGTTTTGTCGAGGAAAAAATCATATCGAACACTAAATATTTTAAAGAAAATAGTCATACCCTGTGTAGTTACTCTTTTATGAATGGTATAATGGGAATATTTTAGCTAAAAATAATGTAATAAAGACATAACACGTTTAATGACACTGTTATTGTACAACATTATAGTAATCTTCAGTGTTATGTTGTATTATTACTATCTTTCTGCATAAATAAAACTAAGTTTTTAGATGCATTTTTCATATTGTGTTATTGGTTTTCATGAAAAAATATTGTGAGTTGAAGCGAATTGTTCATTTTTCAATTTTATTTTTATTTTCTGCAAGTAAGTATACCTAATTATTTTGATTACACTATTTTTATTTTTAATGCACTAACCCGTGCTAAGGAACAAATTTAAAAACCTATTTAGAGGCTAAAAATTTCACCCATGCCGGGATTCGAACCCGCAACCTCTGGCTATCCGTACCAGCGCTCTACCAATTGAGCCAATGGGCGACTCACGGCATCAGTGAAATTTCGAACCTCTTTACAATATTCTCTGTATTACGTACAGGCAGCGACATCTGACTTAAGCAAATTGCGTTACTTACAGCCCCGACTACCTACTTTGCAGTTAGGTTTAACATCGGAACGATATCACTGTACCCACATGATTACACTATTTTTATTTTTAATGCACTAACCCGTGCTAAGGAACAAATTTAAAAACCTATTTAGAGGCTAAAAATTTCACCCATGCCGGGATTCGAACCCGCAACCTCTGGCTATCCGTACCAGCGCTCTACCAATTGAGCCAATGGGCGACTCACGGCATCAGTGAAATTTCGAACCTCTTTACAATATTCTCTGTATTACGTACAGGCAGCGACATCTGACTTAAGCAAATTGCGTTACTTACAGCCCCGACTACCTACTTTGCAGTTAGGTTTAACATCGGAACGATATCACTGTACCCACATGATTACACTATTTTTATTTTTAATGCACTAACCCGTGCTAAGGAACAAACCTAACTGCAAAGTAGGTAGTCGGGGCTGTAAGTAACGCAATTTGCTTAAGTCAGATGTCGCTGCCTGTACGTAATACAGAGAATATTGTAAAGAGGTTCGAAATTTCACTGATGCCGTGAGTCGCCCATTGGCTCAATTGGTAGAGCGCTGGTACGGATAGCCAGAGGTTGCGGGTTCGAATCCCGGCATGGGTGAAATTTTTAGCCTCTAAATAGGTTTTTAAATTTGTTCCTTAGCACGGGTTAGTGCATTAAAAATAAAAATAGTGTAATCATGTGGGTACAGTGATATCGTTCCGATGTTAAACCTAACTGCAAAGTAGGTAGTCGGGGCTGTAAGTAACGCAATTTGCTTAAGTCAGATGTCGCTGCCTGTACGTAATACAGAGAATATTGTAAAGAGGTTCGAAATTTCACTGATGCCGTGAGTCGCCCATTGGCTCAATTGGTAGAGCGCTGGTACGGATAGCCAGAGGTTGCGGGTTCGAATCCCGGCATGGGTGAAATTTTTAGCCTCTAAATAGGTTTTTAAACTAATTATTTTGGTTAATTCTTTAAGGAAAAGATGAAGACTAATCGCGAAGCGTTGATGATCAAACTAGCGTGCAAAGAAGACCTACAAGACATTTCTGATCAGAGTACCATAAGCAAGATGTCGCTGCCTGTACATAATACAGAGAATAGTGTAAAGAGGTTCGAAATTTCACTGATGACGATGAGTCGCCCATTAGCTCCGTCGGAAAGAGCGGATAACTCTGGCACGGATAGCCAGAGGTCGCGGGTTCGAATCCCGGCATGGGTGGAATTTTTAAATAGGTTTTTTAAAATTGTCCTTACGGGTTAGTGCATTAAAAATAAAAATAGTATACTAATAGGTAAGTATGTACAGATCCTTGAATAAATAAACTCATAAAATAAATAAACATTTTATTTACAACTAATCTTTTATCATTCTTCCAAATCCCATACAACCAAGTTGATTTTTTTCCGTTTTTATAGCTATGGTACAAAACATGGCCGGTTTTTTGGATACCAACTTTTTTGTTTGAGATGAGGGACAGACATCAGATAAAAAAAATGTTTATTTTGAAGACGACGATGATGGTTTCAAAGAGCCAAATTTCGAAGCCAAGTCTGTAAATAAAAGTTCCAGATCAGATAGTGACTCTGGTCGCCCATAACTGAAAGTCATCAAAATATTGCAAGATAATCCAACGAAGCTACTAAGTATATAAAACTTCTTTTAAAGATATCCAATTCTCCGAAACAGTAACACGAAAGAAGAACCTGAACCAAATTACACTAAAACTCGCCTAAAAATTTAAGCCTATGGAAAGTCAAAGAAAATAAAATTAAAGATCTCCAAGAATTACCTACTAAGAAATAATCACATTCGTCATTTTTACGAATTGTTTTATAATTCTCATAAGTAAACTTTTGTTACAAAAGCATTTATGATAGATAATACTACTTTACTTTGAGTAACAACTAGTAGTTACTCGTTTTGATACTCATTTAACCTACCTAAATATCTACATGGCACCAAGTTCCATATGTGGAACAACCACTTTAATTGTTCCTACGGGTGAATTTAATACTAGTAGCGACATCTAATATCTTAAGAGAGTAACTACTTGAACATAGCAACTGTGTAATTTAGGTCACTGCATGTAGATGTCATCACTAGTCCCTTTATTATCAATCAAGTCCGAAAATCGCATCGAAGACTTACGTTTGCACTTTGTGTGAATTAAAAAATTTATAAGAAATAGTTGCAATATAGTTTAGACCGCAATAAAAATATCAAGTGTTGGGAAAAAGTATCTAGTTTACAGAGGTAAGTGAGTTTTTGTTTTATTTTAGTTTACGTACAAAAAAAAAGATTTTTATTGGTTGTTCCACATATGGAACACCATGCCTTGGACTTCCTTTTTACAACTTTACGAGGGTATAGCAACTTTCCTTACGAACACTGTTTTTATTTCAGATAATGACGAGAAAAAAGTTACGTGAGGGGGAAATTGAAGATTATTTAGCTATACCGTCAGAAAGTGAAGATGGTGAAGATTTTTCCGAAGCCGAAAGTGATGAAGACACTGAAAAAATTCTGTCTACCGTCAGGTTTTTATCAGAATCGCTTAGCGACACGGAAGCTTTACCTTCACCGCAATGTTTGGCTCCCTGCAATGAAGAAATTCGTAATCCGGCTACTGGAAATTATAAGACATATCAGCGACAAACATCAAGCCCTCAACCAAGTTCATCAGGTATAGTTTCAGGACTTCCTTCAGATGCCACAAGACAAAAACGTCAAACGAGGCTATCATCGACTTCTGTGAGTATTGTCTGTAAAAGTAAACGTGGCACCCAACCTGTGAATAAAAAGAAAAAGAGGAACTTTATCTGGAAAAAAAAATCCTTTCAAGCAACAGATCCTCAGTTCACTGGAGATGTAAATTTACAGTCGCCGATTTGGGAATTTGAAACTCCTCTGCAATACTTCTTGTGGTTCTTTGACGACGAACTACTTGGGCATATTGTAGAAGAAATGCACAAATTTAGTATCCAGAAAAATTCATCAAAACCTTTTCAAATTTCAGTAACGCAATTGAAAAAATTTTTGGGTTTTTGCCTAGTTATGAGCGTGGCACCTTTGCCAAACATCCGCATGTACTGGGCATCTGAACTAGGTATAGGTACCGTTGATTATAGAAACAATGACGGTCAATTTTTTCAAAAAAATATGTCTGTTCCTCCATTTCAATGATAATACTACCCACCAACCAAGAGGTACACCAGGACATGATCGACTTCATAAAATCAGGCCTATATTGGAAACTCAAGAAAAAATGTCAAAGCATACCGAAAAGAGAGGCACTATCTGTCGATGAACAAATGTGTGCAACAAAGGCTTCAAATATTCTGCGACAGTATCTTCCAAATAAACCTCATAAATAGGGATATAAGTTTCTGGTTCTTTGCGATGATTGTGGCTTTGCTTACGATTTCGAAATTTATTCAGGAATGGAGAACGATCCGGAGCTGAGAGATCCAAATGAGCCAGACTTGGGCGCCAGTGCAAATATCGTTATACGATTGGCTAGGTTCATACCCAGAAACGAGAACTACAGGCTATTTTTCGACAATTATTACACTTCTCCGGAATTAATTTCACATTTGGCCAAAGAAGGTATACTATCATTGGGAACGTTGAATAAAGGGCGTTTAGGGAAAGATCTTCAAATACCTTCTCTAAAGGACTTGAAGAAAGACAAGATAGACAGAGGTTTTTCGGAGCAATGGGTGGCTAATGTTGATGGAACTGACGTCGTGACAGTAATGTGGTATGATAACAAACCAGTAGTCTTATCATCGTCTTTTGTGGGCCAAGAGCCACAACAACCTGTAAGGAGGTACTGTAAGAAACAAAAAAAGTATATTCAAATAGATTGCCCGAAAATCGTAAAGGTATACAATCAGCATATGTGAGGAGTGGACCTGATGGACTCATTCCTGGGAAAATATAAGACAAAAATTCGCACGAAGAAATGGTATTTGAGAATATTTTATCACCTTCTCGACTTGATGGTAATAAATAGCTGGTTACTATACAGAAGAGCTGGTGAACAAAAACAAACGCCAACCCCACTAAAGCTAAAAGACTTCAAACTTGAAGTTGAGAAAAGTCTTTGCATGGTCGGTCAATCGATAAAGAAGAAAAGAGGTAGACCGACATCTTTGCCGGATGAAATTGACATAAAAAGAAATAAGCCTAATACGGCGGTTCTTCCTCCTCGTGACGTCAGACGTGATGGATTTGAGCGTTTTCCAATTTGGGGCGAAAAACGTCAACATCCTGGCTGCAAAGGAAAAACCTTTATATCATGTGAAAAGTGCCAAGTTGAACTTTGTCTGAACAAAGATAATAATTGTTTCCGAAATTTTCACCAATAGATATAGTCATACATAATTGAGAAAAAAATATATTTCGTTTTGTTTTCAGCTTTTAGTTGTATTTTTTCATCTACTCTGGTCACAATTCACACTGATTCAAATGTACCGATATTCTTAAAAATGTTTGTTAAAAGCAAGGTAAAGGCATAGCGTACCAGATATGGAACAGAAAAAAAAAGTTGATTATTTTGTAAAATATACGAGTTTGATTTTTTTTATTATTTTTCCATGACTTCTTATAATATATAATGTAACATATATTTTTTTTGGATACAGAAAAAAAAATGTGCTATGTAGGGTTAAGTCTTAACCCATTGTTAAATAAAAATATTTTAAAGTTTAATAATAAAGATCCTTATAGTTGATTATTAATAGATGCCTGTAATTTAATGTGACTGTGAGCGAAGCCATAACATTATTTTGTTAAAATATTTACTACACTAGAAACTTTGTATTAGAAAAAGAAAGTACCTATTAATATTTTTTAATACAGATAATTTTTTCATATTATAAAAAGAGTATTATTTTCTAAAATATTTTCAAATTCTCCAAAAAAAGAGTCGTAAGATATGCCAAATTAAACATAGCTTGAAAGTTACTTAAAAAAATAACACAATTTTTCAAAAACATACCACTATGTGAAATTTATATAGATATACTATTTGCAAATACATTTTCAGCAATGTAACTCCTAATTTTTTTATAATATCAGTGGATAAAATAATAAAAAATCATAAAAGTCGCATTATCTCGAATTCAACATTTTTGTGTTATGACACTTTTTTTGCCGAGCAGCGATATAGTGGTGCGTTGTGTAACTCGGGCTTGCGACACCCGGTTCTCATACAAATTCGGCGATAGGTCCGGTCTCCTTTTACTTCAGATGTCTATGTTTTTACATATACATTTTTTTACTTTCTTTGAAACTGTCCTTGAAAAATTTATCCTTCTTATACGCCATACATACGCCATACATACGCCATACATACGCCATGCATACGCCATACATACGCCATATACCTACGCCAGACTCACGCCGAGAACACCCGAGAAGCGTGAGTGTGAGGAGTTTCTCGTTGTCTCGTACTCGCGCTCGCCTGTTCTCCGATGGTTGTCAGTATGTTTGGCCTCTTCAAAGGATTTCTCGGACGAGAAAAGAGAAGACTATCACACTCACGGTTTGTTTGTCTCAGTGCCGATTAGTGAGCTGCGGAGAGTAGACGTCCATAGTCCATATCGTATTATTTGTTTTAAAAAAATGTTATCATTTCAAAATGATTCCACAACGAACTTGAGTTTAAATTTATCAAATACTTTCAATCCGAGCCTATTTTATGGGATGCTAAACATCGGAACTACAAAGACAAACCAAACGTTACCGACCATCGTCTGGCTTTTCTTTTTTTTTTTAACTTTATTTTGAGTTACGACGTTCACAAAGTTATAATACGCAAGTCCACACAGAGCCAAACCTGCTGCAGTTCGAATAGTAATGTCGTCCATACCGGATGGGAAACAGATCACGACTGAGAAAAAAATAGTGTGGATAAATTGCAAGTTCTCGCGAGAAGTCTCGGCCAAACTTCTCGACGTGAGTCTGTATGGGGTTTTTCACCATTATTATGGACGACTTTAATACCTGTTTGCTAAAAAAATATCAACACTCTTCTACTCTTCAGTCTTTACATACTACAAACAACCTATCTTATCATCTGCTGCGACCTCTGCGACTCATAATTTCCCTAACTGTACACCTTCCCTACTGGAGCTTATGAACGTTTCTTCTGCTCAGCACGTTTCAGCGCATGGTCAGCTCGCAGCGGATGCCTTTTCTTACCACTTAGTTATTTGATTTTGGTGGCATGAATCTGGACCAACTTAGAGAGGACGCGCTGAGTACCCACTCGTCTGTGGTAACTGATGCCAACACCGTCGAAGTGCAAAATTCCGTTTTCATTGACCTTCTCACTAATCTTTACGACGAACAACGCACCGACTAAAGCAGTTTCACCTGCCTGCACCATTGAAAATCCAGGGCAATCAGGGCAATAAAGACACGCCGCAAAAAGATATCATTAAAGTGCCTTACTCCAATATAATCCAATTACAAATAATGGCTCTGAAACAAAAACTGATAAGTCCTGCATTTTCAAGTTGTCCTCTTTGGCCGTCTGACACGCCATGAAAAAGAAAACATAAGAAATAATCCCACTTGCTGTAACATCGGCTCAGTTCCGAGGATACCACAAAAAAAAGAAATTGAGAAGGACAATAAACTAAAAGAAATTAGGTACATTAGGAAGAGACAACGAGAACAGAAAAAGATGAACAACGCCCAGGATGTCACACAAAAAAGGCGTGTCGATAGAAGTAAAAATCTCACGATATCGAGAATATAAGAAAAATACGAATACCAATAATACGAACCGACACCGAAAGCGACAGCGATGAAGGAAAGACTTAAGTTCAGGGTACTATTATAACATAACATTTACATACTGGTACATACATTGCTTCGGGCCCCACACTAGGATACCCTGTGTCGTGGGAACCAGAAACAACGACATCACAAACATGTAAACATCCAAGACCTGGTGTTTTTTTCTTTGTTCCCAGCCGGGATTCGAACCCGGGACCTCTTGCATGGCAGGTAGATGCACTACAGCTACGCCACAGAGGTCGTTATGTTATATGTCATTTCATTATGTTGGGTTAGTATCAGATGATCGTAAAAGCAACTGGTCACGGCATCAACTTGTCCTAAAATCATTTCGACGAAATTGCAACTAGACTAAAAAGTAACTCGTCTATGAAGCAACTCGTCAGAAATCAGTTAGACAAATTATGAGGTTGCCCATGAAGTAACTGGACTCTATAGATAATCGTCTTAAAACCACCTGGACAAATTTGCAATTCAGCTAAAAAGTTATTGGTCTCAAAAGCAACTCGTCAGAAACACAATACAGTTATTCTAGCTCATATTCGTAGACCTTATTCAACCAAAAACGAGTCTTGTTATCAGGGAGTGACTGGCCACTGATGGAATGACACTTGAACAACATTATGTTTTGTCATCAATGTCATCATAGGCGTTCTCGTGTTATATTGTTCTATTTGTGCTTGCGTGTAGTCAAAAGGGACAATAACTAACATGGAAAGTAGTGAAGAAAACGAAGAACTATCTGAAACTTCTAAAATAACATTGATTCTTAGTCAAAGTGGACGTGAGTCGCTCGTGCATGCCGGATACAAATACAATTTTATTAAAACTAACAAAAATGGAACAACATCATGGCGATGCGTGAACAGAAACGAATGTAGTTCCTCTGTAACATTAGATGTGGAAAAAGACAAAATTAAACGGGCAACCGTACATTGTTGCAGGAAAAATCTTGCCCAAAATCACATCGATATTGTTATAGATTCTTGCAAAAAAGAGGTCTGCAAGAGCTTCCAACCAGTGAAAGAAGTGTTTGAAGATGTTGTTATGCAATTAAAAGACGAAGCGGAAGACGTGATAGATAGGTATAATACCGACATATATACCGAGCTCGAAGAAAGTTTTTACGAGTAACGAAAACGAAGTTTGACAATCTCAACGAGGTATTAATACCAGAAATAATAGCCAATGATTTCCTTGTCTACAGTGACGGAGACAACAATAATAATATTCTGATTTTTTCTACACTGCTGAGTCGGAAATTCATGGAAAATGCAAATAATCGACCAGTACAATACTTTGGAGACAGCACGTTTAAGCGTGTACCAGTTCCATTTTACCAGTTTTTTTCATTACACATGGATATTGGTAGTAACGATGAGACAACACAAATAGTACCCGTATTATACGCCTTACTTCCGAATAAATCTACCGAAACCTACGTAAGGTTGTTTGTTCTATGTGCTTAGGATTCTAAACATTGGCATTAAATTTTATAAATGCGACTACGAGGTGTCACAGTATAACGCCTTTAAGATGTTTATCTTGAGGCAATTTTGACTAGTTGCTATTTTCATATGAATACTGCAACTAGGGATGGAAAACAAATGAGTCGCTAGATATCAAAATCAACCAAGTCCAAACAGAATGTTTAGCTGCAAATCGTTTTTTCTTGTTGTTTATAGTCAAAGCTATTTTGCCACATAGTTACTTCGATATGAATCTTTATTATTAATACTATATCCTTGTCTTAAATTATTTACTTATGTAAATAAAGCAGATTGTCTGAAATTAATATTTTTGTCAGGATTAGTTCCCTTTGTAACATTACAAGCCAAGTCCAATGGATTTGGCTCGGTCTGAAAAAAACTCATAGTGGATTTGGTTTAGTTTGATAAAAAGACTTGCAAAGGGCCGGACTTGGGGTGACTTGCACCGATCTCATTTGACAGTACCTACTACTATAAATAAATTTATATAGTTATGTATTTTATACATACACAAACTCACACCTATATCCCAGAGGGGTAGGCAGAGACCAGGGACTGCCAATGGTCATGATCCTGACAGATACATTAGTCGTTGCATGCACGCACGCCGGTTTCGAGTAATAAATAAATCAAATTTACATTTTTCCCTAGTAGTACTTAATTGTAGTCAAATAAGATTGGTGTAATATGCAAAAAAGGGATATACCTATTTTTAACATTACTGGAAGGTTGAACATAAATAATAAATAAGTATAAAAGATTGCGGAAGTAATTCAAATTTTAATAAAGTTATATTATTATACTCTTATAAGTTATTACAAAATTTCAGATAACCGAGATCCTATGACTAATGACGAATGCTGTGAACTTCAAATTGAAGAAGTGCATTTAATATTTTAGTGTTAGTCTTTAACATGAATATATTAAAAACTAAAATCATATTAAACAAAATTGAATACTTCTTCAATTTCAAGTTCACAACATTCGTCATTATCTTCAGTGCGCAGGTAACGATGATCAGATGCAAGAACATTTTTATAAAACTGCAACTCTTCCAAATCAGCCCACTCAGAACCAAAATGTTTGGTTAGTAAATTTTTAACATCTTGCAGTTTCAACTCGTTAACTGCTACACCTAGCTGAAGTTTTTCTGGGATCATTTCACGGAAACTTTTTCTAGGACGTAGCACGGATTTGGCCACTCCTGTGTCAGACTGGTACGAAATTTCTCCTCTCGCCAAAACATTTCGTGTTTTTTTTCCTCTCCTCAAAATAACTCTTTTAATCTTACTTATTTGAAAATGCCAGTTGCCAGCATTCTTAACTGTTTCTCCCACAGCGGAACGGAAATCATACACAGGTACTTCTGTTCCTAATTTATGAATGGTTGCATGTTCTTCTATTATATCTATGTATTCTTTGGGGTCGATTATGTTTTAAATTTTTCGTATTTTTACTTCAGTCAAAGCAAAAATTCGGTCAGCTGGTAAAAATTAGTGGCCTGTTACTGGAAATATAATTTCTATTGTTTTTAACGTCTGCGGTGCCTCTGAGAGCCATTTACTCGCCATGCTTATCATAAATGTATTTTTGTTTTGGCCTCCGCATCCATCAGCCATTAACCGAATGGTACTTATGCCAGCAGTGTCTATAGTATTGAGACAGTGAAGCAGTGCACTGCAAATTTCATTTGCAGATTTTGCAGCGACATCTTCGGTCCATACGTACGATTTTACGTTATCTTTTGTAAGTTTGGAATGAGACGATCCGATTACTGTCGTGAAGTTGTACAAATAAAGTTGCCTCGAATAATACGTGGATTGATCTGGCACTTTAGGCAAGGGTAAATTTTTCTGGCAATCAAAGCTGATTGTTACCATGTCATCTCTTTGTTCTCGAAGTTTTTGAAAAAACGCTTTTGATCTTAATTTGTGAATTCGCAATTCGACCATCAGCTTTTGTTTTCCCACCATTGATCTTTCATGTTTTATTTGTTCCTTTAATTGCAGACATGTTGAACAAACATCTTTCCGTGGTATATTATTTATATTGAAAGTAGTGCAAAAAACTTTTCGGAAAAACGACTGTGTTACTGTCATTCCAGGCCCAGCTTGATCGTTGTACATTTTGTACATTTTTGTAATATTCAGAGAAGGATCTAAGTAGATTCGCTGCCTTATCTTTTCTCGAGTGTAATGCCGTTCAAGGGGTTTAAATTTTTGCACGAATTTTGTTACTGCTTCTTTTCTCGACCTGAACTCAAATTGAAGGGTGTTTTGGAAAAACAACCATAGTCATGATCATATAATTTTGTGTTAGAAGCAAAAAATGATTTTCATAATAATGCCCTTATTAAATCTTCCATTAATTACTGTATGTTTTGGGTTTGAATAACCCCTTTGCATTATGCATAGATTTAGTCATATTTTGGCCTGTATAATAGAAATATCCATGAAAATTAATTTGACAAAGGCAGTTTTTCCACAAATCTATATGAGAAATTGAGACATACTTAGGTTGTTTTTTCACAAAAACTTAAGAAAATTATTCCTTCAGGTTCTAGGTAAATGAAATAAAATAAAATTTATTAGGATAGATAATTTATTTCTTAGCTTAGTATTTTACATAACTTTTCTTGTCAGTTGGTTGCTCTTACAGTTACTTAGTTCACCTTAATTAATTACTTGCTCTTATTATATTTTATTATTGTTCATCACACCCATCACTATTGTCATCATCGTCCACCTCTATATTATCATCATGGCAGTGACTGGCATCAGAGCATAAATTCCTATAATAGTCTCGGTTCTCAGGGGTACTTAACCTTTAACCAGTGACGTGTAGCCTCACAGGCGTCGCGTCTTTTGCAAATTCTCAGGATTGATCCCTTCCCCCCACTTGCTGCATCCCTGCTTCTTAGTAGCTTCTGTTTTTGTGCTAAAACGACCGGGGAAGGAGGCGGATGTGACATCTGTTGTTTAACACGTGAGTAATACTCATAAGAAAATCGGTCGTAGCCTGTCAGGCTACATGTCCCTAGCTGTCATATAAATATTTTTTCGAACTTTAATTTTATTTTTCCTGTGAAATGGCCAATAACGGTAGAAAACGTCAACCTCAGCCCACGAGTTCATCAAGGAACAAAATAATACGGACAGACAGTCCATCGTTTGAGGAAGAGGTCAATTCCCTCATGCTGGCTACAGACCAATCAGATAGTGAAGGAGACATTGATGAGTTTTTGGTTTCCGATCGCGAATTTTTGCAGCTTCATGAAAGTGATCCAGATGAAGATCTAGAGGAGAACATACCATAAGATGATGGCAGCAATCAAGATAAAGTTAGCACCCAAAGTTGCGATGATGACGTGCCTCTTTCGGAATTACGAAGATCTAATTTTCATTATGGGAAAAATCTTCATAAATGGTCAAAGACCCCTCCTACTACAAGGGTTCGTACACCTCAACACAATATAATTACTTGTGCTTGTGCCTCAAAATTTACACATGAAGATGCAAAAACCATTTCATCATTTGGAAAAAAGTGTGCAGTCAATTACCAAGAGAGTTACGGCTAGTGATAAAGCGAGTTCTGGGTGACGACATGGTCGAAGAAGATTTCCAAAATCCTGGAACTAGTCAGGGCAAGCGAGGGGCATGCAGTATTAATCCACCTAAACTACACAGAATGTCAACATACACATGTGTCGGGTGTGACAATCCCGTATGTTTAAAATGTTCTCGCCCTTTGTGCAAAAATTGCCAATGATTTATGCCAAATTGAGTTGATGTCAGAATTTTTAATTTTTGTGTTCAGAGGAATTTTTTACATTTTATTGTTTCATTATTGATTAGATTTAAAGAAAAAAGTGTTAAATATGCAAAATTATTTAAGTAAGGTCTATTAAAATGGCTAAATATGGACCTCATGTCAATTAAGGATAGAAAGTACTAATAAGTGTTAATTATGTTTTTCTTTTAAATTAATTATTAAAAATGAATGAAATTATTTATAATTGTTTTATTATATTTCAATAGTTAAATATCAACACGATTTTGAATAAGCCGGAGGCAATTTATGACAAAATTTCACTTTCAAAGTAGTAGCCTGTGAGGCGTCACGTCCCTTATAGTGTTACAAGTTTGTCATGTCAGCAGTTAAAGGTTAAGTATTTACTGAGAGATATCAAATTAGCCTTTTTACCAGCAGTCATTTCTATAAAAGAAACATGTAAGGGATCTAGGACAAACTCATTTGGTAAGCTTAGACGCTTACGTATTTCACTCTTGAATGAAGGCCCTGAGAATGTGTTCTTCACCTTTATATATTGGTACTTATCACTTATCTTGATAATTCGTGCTTGACGCAGCTTGAGAGCTGGTTTTGGGGTCTTCAAGAAATATGGCATAAGTGCCTCCTTCATGTTAAAAAAATAATCTTGTGTGGCACATACAAGTTTAAATGGTGTGGGATATTTTCTGGCCTCACAGATTATCTTGTCCCAATCTGAAGGAACCTCTGCGGAATGTCTTTTTTTCTTGTTGCCTATAAGGGCGAAGTCTGCATCATTAGGCAGGTAAGAATGTCCTCTTACAGGAAAAATGTGTGTAACGGTTTTAAAAAGCTTCAAGACGTGGACCAAAAAATACTGGAAGTAAACCATGACATGGTTTTTGTTTTGTCCACTGCATCCATCGCTCAATAGTACAAGATTTTCAGATGTTATCTCCCTGTTATTTAAATAATGTAATAACAGGGACGTCACATCTGATGCACCTTTCTTGGCAGTTGTTTCTGTATAACAGTACATAGATACAGCATCAGTAGCTAAATCGTGTATACCGAATAAGTAGTACCACATTTGGCGAGAGTAAAATACATCACTGGTCTGTATGTGCGGCAATGGTAAGTTTTTCATGAAATCGAAGGAAAGCAGCATGCATTCTCCTCTTTGTGCCTTTTCTTTGTAAGATTTTTTTAGGGATCTGAATTTTTTAGCCTTGCTTAAATGCAAGTGTTTCTGAGTGATGAGTTCAGACTTTGCTACTGGATCAGAAGCACATTTTATTCTTAAATTGAGTTCATCGCAGACACTACATGTATCTGATCGTGGAAAACCAAACTTGATGTTAAAATGTGTCTTGAAAACATTATAATATACTCTGTAAGGTATATTTACTTGCACTTCCTTCAAGAATAACTCATGCATTTTACATACAGACAACTCTTCAGGTAAGTAGCTTAAGTTAGGATTATCCCGTAAGGAATAGTGGGACTGACGAGCTTTAAAGCTTTTAATGTGCAGCTTAATTAATTCTGTTATCTCAGCAGGTACTTTGTGGGGCCTGGATTCATGTTTGCCTCGTTGGTCTTTAGGTAACTGCCCAGATAATAATTTGGTCTGAATGGTTCGCAGTCGTCCACATGTAATACCATGTAAGCTTATAAAAGCTTTAGCACATATAGGTACTTCTTCACCATGAATTCTTACTTTATATGTATATGCCAACTCATGTTGAAAGAGACAATCACTATCATCTCGTTCTGTACGAGGCCTTCGTTGTTTGATGTTTTGATAGCTCATCAGAGCTGAGAGATGTGCGTCTTGGTCATTCTTGCAAGGATATTTATAAAAAAGTTGAAGTATCTCCTGCCTCTGTTCTGGTGTTATTTTAGAGAAGCACTTCAGACGCGAACATCTGTAGAGTAGAAAACCACATACTTACTTTTAATAGGCAGGCAAAGGCAGGTAAGTATTTTAGAGCTACATGATTTACAAATCAAGGCTTTGCAGTTTAGGTAAATAACATTAACTTGAGCGAAATAAGTACGTGTATTTCATAATAATTACCGGCAATCGGGTCCTGTAGTAGCGCCACTTATTGAATTTCCGATGTGATTGATATGCGGTTCACCAGCAACTTTCCGTCTCTTTATAGATTCGCGCTTTGGAATCTTTTTCACTCGCTTTGTGGCCCACTGCACATTTGACTGGCTGTCTCTTTGGATAGTGTCCATATTTACTTTGAAAATAATTAAACACTGTAGGTAACTTATTCACGCCAATTTATTGAAAATCTAACCTCAAAGCGAAACTGACAGATTGTCATGAAAAACCGCCAAAGTCAAAACTGACGTTTGTGACTATGGTTTTTTTTCCAAGAACCGAGTGACAAAGGTCGTTATTCCAAACAATCATACAACCATTTCTAGGGAATATCGTGTGACTAAGGTTGCTTGTCAAAAATCCTGTATTAAGGTCCACTTGCATTTCATTCACTACATCCATAGACATCAAAATCTCGTTTCCGTTTTTTTTTGACAATGGTTGTTTTTCCAAAACACCCTTCAATTCTTTTCGATTACCACCTCGTCTTTCATTGGCTATACAGCCAGACTCCCAGTGTCGTTTTAGCACGCCTTTAAGACGACTTGGTTTTATTCTATGCCAAGAAAAGCTTGCCGGCAAACTTGTACGGTTTCTTTCGATCTGTGCTTTCGCACATAGTACTGCACAGACATATTTTTATTTTTGTTTGTTGGTTCTGCCTTGTTGATTGGGCGCTTCCTCTTTATGTTCGCTGTTTTGCAGTATTGTATAATGAAGTTGTCTTGATCAACTTTGTTTTTTGTTTTGTAGAAGTTGGCGTGAAAATGAAAAACGTCATTCGACGTGAGGTTCTGACACTGGTATACCTGCTTTTTATTGTGTCTACACGTTGGTTTTGTCGGTAGACCAGTAGCCGAGTATCTGAAAACAAGCAGAAGCTAAGTACGAAAAATATGTGATAAACTTCAACGTATAGGTACCCTCTCCCATCAGCTTATTAGTGTATGACAAAATAATAATAATATTTTTTATAATTTGGACGTTCCCAGCATACGCGTCTACCTTAGTTTGACCCTGTAGGCTTAGCACGCTAGTATGCGGGAAAATGACAGGCGCCGCGGCATACTCTTCGCCGCAGTATTAGTTTTGTCGCAACAGCGAACATGATATGAGTGGAAGAGAAATTAAAACCCTGTCTAAATTCTATCCCGCAGGCGGCAAAATGGGGATGCCAATTAAATGAAATTACTATAATGTTTATATTTTTTCGGTTCGCCACACTCGAACGGTATACTTCGACTGTATTACAACACTATTCATTCGTTCATTTGGTTCTAATGCGTTTTGATCACAATTTTTTTTTCATAAGAACAGACGTCTAACCTAAGTGTTTTGACTGAAGTGACAACTAGCTTAAATATATGACTGGACTAAATACCGAAACGTTTCATTTTCCTCGTGTTTTCTTTTTTTGTTCCGCAAGCAAACTGTCATGAATTTTTTTCTGAATCTCAACTGAAAATGGAGCGAAAAAACTGAGTAAACGATATTACGATATTTAAGTTCTACTCCTTTGCTTCAAGTTTACCGCTATCTCGGCGCGCATTTCCTTACACTTTACACCTCGTATCGCCCGGTGGTGCATATCGGAGGGATGTAAGTGCGAAAGTACACGGAGGCTTTTTAAGAGAACTCAGAAGGGATACAAAGTAATGCTTTTTAATTTATTCCTTTTTACTGTATAACGTATCATGTACTTCCGAACAGATGACCCAACGGGCGCTCTGACCTTTACCTAAGAAAATAAAAAAAGTTGTAGTACATATCCAATTTCTTTAAAAATCACCGCATATCCGTCAGATATCTTCAGCTGTAGGTCTTCTGGCAGCTCCTCGCACAGATAATTCAGCATATCTCTACTTATTTTATAATTTTGAAGGAACTCTTCATCGAGGATGTCCTGTGGGAGGGACATCTCCCACTCTCGCACTTCCGTCCGCTTTTTTTTTCGGGCTTCTTTTTCAGTGTTCATTGCGTAAAGATATCTTACGTACGCCCTAGCCATTTTAGCAATAAAATTCGTTATGTACGTTAGGTTTCAGCCACAGTCGAAGCCAAAGTCGTCGTTATAGGAGGTAAAGCAGTCCGTGAAAAGCCGATAGAGCCCAAAAAATTTCAACAAATACAAAAAACTAAATGTTTTATTTAAAAGAAAAACACGGAAACAAAGAGAAATTATAACCTCAAAGCCTTGTCTTTACCCTCGACAGCAATAGAGAAATTTCTCTAAGTTAAGCTGTCATTTTGCGAGAAAAAACACTTGCATGTTCGGCGTTGCGGGAAACCATAGACAAACTGTATTAAACTGACAGAAGGGGGCACGTCGAGACGTCTCCCGCGATCATCATGTTCGCACTGGCGAGATACCGCTCTGTGACGTCATCTTAATACTGTTTAGTGTTTAAGGTGACAGTAGAGAGTAGGCAAAATGGTCAGCGTGCTAAGCCTACTGGATGCAACGCGTCTATGACGAAGCATGGTACAGAAACTTACCGTTTTTGTTTCAATTTCTCACGTTTTGTAGATTCTTTTATATTACACGTTTCCTTATTTTATCCGGAGGGAGAATCGGTGCTATCTCCATCGTTTTTTCACAAATTCTTCAACTATTTGATAAAATCAAAGACACAATGTAGTTCACGAAACAACAAGTATGACGCGACTGGCAGCCATCTTAAAATAAAGAAACGCTCTGATTGGCCCAAGGTGACATGGCACGGTTTGATATGAAGTTAGCTGTGGATTTGGCTTGATTTGAAATGAAAAGCTGTTTTAAAGGCCATTTTGTATGAAATCTACTGGGATTTGGCCGTTTTTGATAGGATTCAGTGGAGTACCTATATTTTGTTTGTCTATCTAGAGAAACAAAAAAGTCGTTAAGTAATTTAAAAAATTGGACTTGGTCGGTTTTGAAATCTAGCTACTCAAATAGTTCGCCAAGTAGCAAATTTACCGTTATTATATTACCCACGGAGTATATTAATGATGCTTTTGTGAATATTATAATAAATGCTTTAGACACACCAGAGCTACGAGCATTTCAGAACTATGTGACCCGGCAATGGCTATCATGTCCAATAACAATAAGATGTTCAAATGAGAGGCATCGAACAACTAATAGTGTGGAGTCTTGGCACCGTCGACTGAATGCCCGTGTACCACCAAAATCAACATTGATATAGGTATTTTCTACAAAGATTATGCAGACAGGCAAAGTTGACAGACCTAAGATTAAGGAAGAATTTATTCAATTTTTCCAATATGAAGAGGAAAGACAAGATTTTTAATTCCAGATATAAGGAGCAATTTAAACAATTAGAAGAAGGTAGAATTTCTGCACATGAATTTTTGATAGTTATATCTGACATAAAAAGACATAACAAATTTAATTTATTTATAGATAGATAGGTAGATAGAGAACACTTTATTGTACATAAAAAAGGAAATTTATTTAATTTTATGTTCATTTTAGACAGAATGAGATGTTTGTAAGAGAAGATGCGTTAAGTTTTAAGTTCTTATGTTATCTTTTTCAAATTAGTTATTATACTGATTGATTTAATATTGCTTTTGTTCGTTTTATTTATTTCTACGAAAAAGTATTAATAAAGTAGAGAAGTTTTCAGTAAGTACGCGCTCCCGTGTAGATAAGTGTAGGTACTTAAAATATTTCTACGTTTCCTCAGCAAAACTTCACCGAATAAGTCTGAATTTTGCCTCAGATTTTCCCATTTTTACTCATTTACAGTCATACTTCTTAATCTGAACGCTCAGGTACGATTGAAACAGGATTATTGTTACCCGACACCCATTTAAGACGAGTTGCTTCACGGGCGACCAACTATGTAGATCACTTGTTTTTTAAGACGAGTTGCTTAACAGGCGACCAACTATTTAGACCAATCACATTTAAGTCGAATAGATTATAGGGCAGTAGACAAAATAATTTTCTGACGATTTGCTTCATAGACGATTTACTTTTTAGTCTGGTTGCAGTTACGTCAAGATGATTTTAAGACGAGTTGATGCCGTAGACCAGTTGCTTATAAGATCATCTGATACTAACCCATTATGTTCATGCATGTTCTGTACATAGCTTGAAAGTTATTTAAATTTTGTTTCAACAATTGATGTCTTTCTTAAATTATTCCAGAAAAAAAACGTGTAACACAATTCTCTTATTAATTATTTATGAAAAAATAAATGTAATGATAAAAATTGAAATATCATGTACTCGTATCTAATTATTAATGTAATTATTTCACTCTTACAATACATATCTGATTTCTTTCAGCTTATAAAAATACAAACATAGTGAAAAAATAAAGAGTTGCTCCAGAACGGTCCTGAATTAAAAGGGATGGATCTTCTCATCAATATGATAACTGCCTTTGTGGTATTGAAAATTGTTTTACCTCTCCGAAATAGTTGAGCATGGAATAGCTTATATATTTTTCCAATCTAGATTACGTGCGTTGAATGCTCTGTCAAGTGCAAACCTCATAATTAATTCAGTTCATTCACTAATTCAGAACCGTTCTGAAGCAGGCCGTTTTTCTAATATCAGAGATACAGCTTGGCAACAAAGATTAAAAATCGAAGTGGACTAAGGCCATTTTTTATGAAATAGATTTCTTACAACATTTATAAAATATAGCCAAAAAAATAGTGATTCCGGGATAACGTGTTCAAAGTTCTCACGTGATTAATGGACAATCCTTGGTAGTACAGTTGAAATATGTATATATTGTTTGTAATGACTAGTGGCGCCTCCTTTTACTGAAAAGTAGTACTTTTTTCTATTGGCAGGTACACATTTCCAAAATCCTGATCTAAGTTTTTTTATCATTTATTCACGATATAACCGTACCAAGTTGTACTAAACGAACGTTTTAATGAATACGGAATGTTATTTTAAATGCAATAATAAAATAATATGTGTAAAATAATTTTTAAACCCATCGATATAGAATACATTATTATCTACCTGAACTTGCTTTGAAACAGCGAATGAAGGTGATTCAAAATTAAATACTTAACGTAAATTGAACAATAATTTTGTGTGTTTAATATTGCTTTCAAAATTAATTCTAGAAGTTGTTTTTAACCCTATAACATAGGATAGGTATGTATTGTATACGTACCTACGTAACTGGATAGATGAAGTAATGATTTTAAGTAAATAGCCTTTGTAAGTAGGTAATGTACCTTTCCATCGCACATGTTTATCTGAAGTGTTGCTTTTTTATCAATTAGATAGTATTTATCAATTTTATACTTATTAGTTTTACTTTACAGGCGACAGTTAAAAGTTTTTTTGCTTAGTTCTGGTGAACAACTAAACAAGAAAACTTATGTTTGGCTAATCGAACTAAGGGGCCAATTATTGGGTAATATAGTGCTTTTTTACAAATCAGCTGAATTATGCATGTTCAATTGTTTAAAATAATGCCAAAATCAACTTCGAAAATTTTCCCTTGTTCCATACATTTTGGTGCATTGTCCGATGTTTGTTTTCGGAGAAATCCCTAATTGTACTGAACGAGATTCTCACCATGATTTTCTATTAGAATTCCCAAAAAAATCGTGGTTATTTTAACAGTGATTAATAATCACCAACTACGAAAGTCTTAAAAAAACTATGTAGGTACCTACGTCCCCAACCCGCATGCCCAGCGTGAGGAGTATGGGCATTACCCCAAATGATGATACAACCTTGCGCTATGGCGCTGCTGGACATAGTCCTCCCCTAATGAGCGCATTAGGGGAGGACTATGGAAGAAGAAGATGTACCGAAGTACACAGATTTTATTAGAATTTTGAGCTAAATTAGAACATCTTTCTCAAGAAGGTAAGTTGATTTCAGCATCCTCTTTGACGCTTAGATGATGCGACGCGTCGCTCTAAAGGTACGCAGATTTTACTTAGCAATGGAAATGTTGTGGGCATAGAGCTCAACATTTTAGTTGTTAAGCCCAAAGAAACTTTGTGCAATATACCAAGAGAAACACTAGCCGAGTCTAGCCGACATCGCAACAATTAAATTTATCGCCTGTTTTGAGACCAAAACTAGCGGTTATCACACTGAATACGATGCAGTTGAATGTTTCAAACCCAAAAGGAGACGACAGTGGGATCCCGTTTGAAAAATCTACAATCGCAGTAATAAACATTCACGGCCTCATTCACAAAAACTCGATTCCACTAAAACACTCTTAAAAGTCTAACTCTTCAAAGCCGGCTTAAAAGGCGTTTAAGCCGGCTTCAAACTGAATCTCCTTTCTTAAACCGGCTTTAACTCCGTCTAAAGAGTGTTTTGGTGGAATCTACTTTTTCAAATGAGATTATCAGTTACTTTCGAGTTACCAACCAATCGAGGTTGAGCGAAAATTACTGACATTCCATGTCTACTGATTTGCTTCACGAAACGAAACATTGCAAAAACAAATAATACACTGCATACACTTACCTACATTACTTACTACACACCATTTACTATACATTTTATGTACAGAATATCCTATGATAGGATTCTGCCTTTAACAAAGACTAATCTGGTTGCTATGAGATGAGAGAATGAGACAGGAGTTCCATGAGGTAGATACCTAATAGAATTTATAGCCTGCCAGATTAGCTTTTGGCTATAGAATTATGTACAAAGTGTTATTGGAACTATAACATTAAAACTGTATCTTGAGTAACAATTGTTGAACGTCTTTCAAGTTTTAAATACTCGATTACATTTTTTATTATGAAAAATTTTATGAAATTAATTAAGGATTTTAAAGTTTTGCTCATAGTTTCATTTTATTGATACTAAAGAGAAAGTTTTTAGGTTATGGATTATTTCAATGATAAGTTGTAGGTAGTATTTTATTTAAAAACTAAAAGCATTATAAATCTTACTTATGCTTTAATGGTCACGAAGGTACATTTTAATAACGTATAAAATTATAAGTACTTATCTCAATGTTGGATTTGTTGCAAAATAGAAAAAATACATTTAGTGAACATCAGGCAGTGTTTATCCAGGTGTGCTCGATAAAAGAACAAAAAAACATTACTTTGTCTTGCATTCAAAATTGTATTAATGTGAACTCTGACTCAATCATGATCGTATTATCTAGATCAGGCCCGTCCAACATACGGCCCCCGGGCCACCATACGGCCCGTCCTTCATCCGGCCCGCGACCTGGTTAAAACTTTAAAAAATAAGATGTCAAGCAAAAAAGATGTCAGACATCTCATTAAGTTTTAATTTTGCGTAGGCATTAGATTAATAATCTTTATTGCGCACCATTCATTATACTTATAAGTGAAATAATAAGCATTATAAGTGAATTAATAAAATGAAAAATACCGTTGCATTTTATTTTACCTATGAAATTTGTTTTGGCCCGCTGCGATTACAAACATTAAACCTGGCCCTCTGCAAAATTGTGTTGGACACCCCTGATCTAGATCTAGTCAATATTTGGGACTCTGGCGGGCGAAATGTGGCGCGGGACCGTAGAAAGTTACGGTCATGCGATTGGTCAATCGGACCTATAACCCTAGACGCGCCAATGGTTACCAGCTAGGGGACCAGAAGTTCAAGATAAAATTTTTATCCCACTATCGGTAGCGACATCTCGCTTTACGAGGTAAAATAAAGTAAGATGGCGCAAGCC
Source organism: Yponomeuta sedellus (assembly GCA_934045075.1). Lineage (NCBI taxonomy): Eukaryota > Metazoa > Arthropoda > Insecta > Lepidoptera > Yponomeutidae > Yponomeuta > Yponomeuta sedellus. Next base: position 7,532,191 of record OW203744.1, read on the forward strand.
GACAATGGTAAAAAGTGACGTGACGTTGAGCTCCCCTAGCAGCAAATAAAAGTATAGTTTATAGGGGAATAGGTATATGAACTTACGGGCTTAATTAAGCCGCGTTTTCACGGTCTTAGTACGCTTGGCCGAGTAAACTAATGCTTCTGATTGGACGGTTTTTCGTGACAACACCAAAATAGCCAATCAGAAGCATTAGTTTACACGGATGGCGTACTCGCTCCGAGCGTACTAAGACCGTGAAAACCTGGCCTTACACAGTTAAGATAAAAGTGTGCATAACAACTCAGATACTCATTTCTATTACAAAGAAACTTGATGTCGGTAGGTACATTTGTCAAACAATGTGGTTTTCTGCAGTTATACATTAGCAGAATCACACGATGCCATGTCCAAAAACTTGATATTGGCAGAATCCTAGGAGTGCATTAAAAAAATTTTATTGGAAACTGTTGCTCATAAAAATAATATGTACAGTCTATTTATTCTTACTTGTCCAATTTAGTAAACAAGATTCTAACCTTAAAATTGAGATTAGATGCCTAGACATTTTCTCGCAAATTCATGAACTATTATACTATTTTTATTTTTAATGCACTAACCCGTGCTAAGGAACAAATTTAAAAACCTATTTAGAGGCTAAAAATTTCACCCATGCCGGGATTCGAACCCGCAACCTCTGGCACGGATAGCCATCCGTGCCAGAGGTTGCGGGTTCGAATCCCGGCATGGGTGAAATTTTTAGCCTCTAAATAGGGTTTTAAATATCATGAACTATGTTTATAAAATTGGCAGCATGTTATCTAAAAGAGTGTTCCAAGTTACTTCACAGGAAATATGGCAGTTTTGGAATAAAAAGTTACAGTTCACGGGTAGAATCTTGTTTACTAAATTGGACAAGTAAGAATAAATAGACTGTATTTTGCACCACAATCTAAAGGATTAAGAAAAAATTTATAGTTTGTTCCCCACCTTGCAAAATTGCACTAACTTGGTATGCATACACTAAAAACTCACGATATGAAGTCCATGTTATTTAATGCAATAGATAACAGTACTAATTGTGTTACAAAACATGGACTTGATATATTTTCAAACAAAGATTTTAAATGAAAGCTAATATAAGCATGCAAAACGTTTTTAGTCGACTTAAACCAAGTCAGTGCAATTTTGCGCCGTATAGGCAGGTCTATCAGCACCTAGGTAAGACATTACAGATAGATTTTTTGTGGCTGACACACCTGAATTGGTCTAGACACTTGCCTGGAGAACTGTAGCTCTGACACTTAAATTAGTGAAAAACACAATAGTGATCCATACAAAGATAACTATGTCGCCAAAACACCACCAAAAGTTCATCAAATAATGTGCAGATTGTCACCTGGGGACTAACTGCTGGAGACTAAATTGAGAATATCACTCAGTAAATACAGACCTTAATTTTTATTATATTGTAGATACTAACATACTTACTTAGTGATATTCTCAGTTCCTGATGCCTGTGATAATTATCTTGAAATAAAAGTGCACTAAACCAGTGTAAAATCAGTAACTAAACCTTATCTCACGATAATGCCTCAAAAACCTGGGGCCTGCGTCATAGAACTACAATCCGTGTTTACTGTGACAATTCGATATACATTGCAAAGTCTGTTAACCCACAGATTAACAGTGGACTCTGCTAGTCTGTTAACCCACAGATTAACAGTGGACTCTGCTATGCATGTACTTCGAGTTGTTGTAATAAACTGCATATTGTCATTTTGTGATACTCACCCTAATGCATGAAAGCACTGAAACAAAGGGCAACCACATATAACATCTTTCAATATTACCCAAACATTGAAAGATATTTTATGTGGTCGAGGAAGTTAAGAACTCAACAATGGTTTATTGCACTTTTACTTTAACAGAATGTAAGGCATGATACATCTACTTTCTGGGCTGGTGAATATGAGGCATCGGTTTCACATTAATATGAGCAGGCGCCTTAGGGCTGTGTGCCACCTGCGCTGCCTCGGGTGTGAAGTCGGCATTTCCCCGGTTCGGGGCCCCGGCAATGGACACGGGGTTTGTTGGTACAGGAGATGGGCCACCAAGGCCAGTCAGGTCCTCGTTCGCTGGCTCCTTAGCATCCTTGGAGTGCGGAGTTTTGTGCTGAGTGATCCTCATACCACCAGCTTTCACTGTGGATTTAGGTAAGTTTTGTTAAAGGAAGTAAAAGTGAACATTATAAAACTCAACAATGGAAAAGGCTTATATAGAACCTCAAAGAACCTATGGTCATTAACTTTGGTTCAGCTCAGCACCAAAATGGTTAAGTCTTGGTTCTAATATAAGCTATCACCATTATTGTAAGTTTATTATCATTATGATGCTAGGTAGCCAGCATCTTAATTTAATATTGTCTGGAAGAAAATGGCTACAAGACCTAGCGAAGAACTCATATATATTAAATAAGAATGGAATATTAAAAGATTTCCTGAAAATAAATTCTGCTAGGGGAGTACAATGTAAAGATATAGGTTTTAACTCACTATCAAGTAGGCGCATCTCGCTTTATGCTGTGAAATAAAAGAAGATGGCGCTAGCCGATAATCAGTTAAAACTATTATTGTGCTGTTATGCTCCTCTAGCTAGTGTGGAACAGTGTTTAAATTTTAGTCATTAAATTAATTAAATGTGTTTACAGTCAGATGCACTAACATGACTGCAAACATGTTAGAACTTTATCACATTAACCTCTTCTAACCTGTTGTGTGAGAAATTAACTATTTTGACTTTGAAAAGGTACTGAAGTGCATATATACATGTAAGTGCATGTGACATGACAGTCAATAAGTGACCTTTACATGCTTGCTACAAAATTGGCTGTATCAACTGAGGTCACGCATGTCAAGGTTACTTGCATTTGACGAAAGGTAGGGTTATCTTTCACACACATATGAATGATAAGTCCTAACCTTGAAAATAACAATAGATAGAATATTAATATACACAGAGATTACAGTAACAGTAATAAATAAAAATTCAGTACAATTGACTGAAAGCAATTTCTTCCAGGCAACCATAGACTGAGTATTTATAGAATGGAAACCATAGTTATTTTCAAGGTCATGACTGAGGGAGCTATACATAACATTTGGATGTATCAATAAAATTAATCTGAATGTCAAAGTAAGTAACAGTAATTATGTTATATGTATGTGTAAATTAGACTGAATGGATTGAATGTAGAGAACAAAGACAAGGGATTAAAAAAAATATCAACGAAATAGCCTTGACAGAAACTTTGCCTTGACTTGAGAATGCAAGTGATAATTTAGTATGGGTTATTATTTCGTAGTAGTTGCATCTATGATTTACACAGCATCTAGTGTCAACTACCTACAAGTATTAGTTACATCTATGATTTAAACAGCATCTAGTGTCAATTACCTACAAGTAAAGACACTGGAATCGTGAAATAGCCAACACTTCAGTGCTTTGGGCTCCACACAATGCTCTCAATAACAAAAATGACGTCATTGTTATAACTTTCAAGGACAAATAAAAACAAAGTACTTCCATACTTAGTGAACTTGGTTACTTATTTTGCCAGAGTCATCGTAACTACCTAATTCACGAAATGCACGTGACCTTTTTCAAACTACACAGGTACACGAGTCATTATAATAAACCAAACTCGCTACGTTCGTTGCTTTGCTGTAGGAAAAAAAAAGTAAACAAAGGATTCGGCAGTAAAGCAAAACATACCTGCAGGCGGGTGGCCGGCCAGCTTCATGGAACTTTCATCAGGAGACGACATTTTAACGTAAAGTTAATTAGTACTGCGAAAAACACGTAAAGGTGATCGATTCTGATAAGATTGTGCCGTAATTATAGCAAAAATCGTCAACGTGTAAGCACGAGCGATGACAAGGCGAGGCCACAGATTATTATAAACAAAAAGAAGACTAGAAGAGGTAGATAGAGGCGCGGTAATGGTAAGGTGAACGAAACGTCTAAATTAGGTTCTTCAACGACACGGAGTGGGCACGGATTGCAAATAGATTAAAAAAAAAAAATTCTTTCGGGTTGGCTGGCTGAAGTAGACTTGTCATAGATATTTTTACACGTATAGTCTTATTTATAAAAAACACTAAGAACGGAGATAAACCCGATTTTCAATAAGTATTCCTGCCACTAACCGGCTTTAACGCCTTTCGCTCTAACGTATTAGGAGAGATAGGTATTTTTGTAAATTAGATGTTATATGCTGTACCTAAGTATATACAGAAAAAAAATTGCGAAAAAAAGGATCGGAACTTCCGCAGCCGGAACCGGTTGACAAATTGGTCCCAACCAAGGGGTAGCAGTAACTTCGCAGAAACCTTCGACAGTAATGTTGTCCTGCTTTCGCTAACCAACCTTCCATAAGAAAAAAAGAGATGGCACTACGTTTATCAATGCACCGATTTCAAGGTGCGTACAGGCCCTACTGTCAAACGCTACCGACTAGGGATAGGCCTAACTCTCCATCGATATCGATAGAAACGTTGAAAAATGAAGACACCTTGGACTAAATCATGTAAATAATTATAATAAATTGCTTTGTATATAAGTTTTAAATCATGTTTAATCAAAATAAGTACCAATAATTTAAAAAGCAACACTTTTTTATACAAAATAGTGAATTTACAATTATATTCGTCAACGTCAGCATAATACTCCGTCTCAGATTTCTTCCTGAATAAAATCCGTAACGACATCCAAATTTACGTTACGTTTCTTCTTCCAATTTTTAAATACAGATCGAGTTAGGTCCTTGTATTAAAAAGTTGTTTATCTTGCAATGAAATTTGAAAAGGAAAATACTATTGCTAATATTGACTAGGTAAATCCATCTTCGACCGCAATCTGTCGCTAAAAGTCGTATTTAATTATCACAATATTATATTATTATTGCAAGTAATAATTCAGTAATTCGATGGATGCAGTAATTTGATGTGTCAAGTGATGAATTCTGATATTTGAATACGTTTCATTGACAGATTTTAGACAACAGGTATAGGGGTTGATGACCACATCAACAAAGGAATTTTCGAACGCAAGACTATAAGGATCATCAACTACGTCAGGCTGCAGTAAATTTGATCAAGAAAGAAGAATATGACCGTGGCATTGGCAGATAACAGACATTTTGCTCACTTCCCATGTTCAGTACTGACCTGAAAACAAACAGAAACTTTTAATAAAGGCGTACCTACAAAAGAGAGCTGCTTAAATAATAACATATTCCACTTTTAAACACTTTCGTTTTAGATCTCTTTATAAAAGCTATTTGGGTTACAAGCTACGTCTATTATTGACTGATCCTGATAATTAATTACATACTTTGAAGTAAGGTACAATTTGCATCTATATAGTCAGATATTTTTTGCAATAAGGTGATCACCACATGATTTATTAATTGTGAAACTAACAGCTTTGACGTCCATTCATTTAACATTTTGTTTTTACCTTTCAACTTTTCTTTATCTATGATTTACACTGTTGGAGAGATGGTTTTTTGTGGGTAAGTCTATGGTAGTTTGTATTGTCGTTGGGTGAGATTTAAATTCAGGACAAACATAAAACAGCTGATGGGGTTTGGAAAACAAATTGTGTACACGTAGAAGTCTTAATATAAGCAACATCGTGATGTGGGATGTTCGGGCTTGTTTTTTTTTTATATTATCAATTCTCATATCACACTGTTTACTTATTACGATTTAGAAATTTTTAAATAAAGATAAACTGTTAAATGAATTAAATGGATGAAGGCACCACTCGGATGCTGTGGTGCCTGGGACACTGTTTGGATGTAGTAGACTTAACTAAAGAAGTATGGCAAAGGAAAAAAAAATATTGTAAGTTTTCATAGTTATTCTCGTTATGCTCGAATACAAAATAAACTCCTGGGAGCATCCTGTTTTGTAAAAACATGTGATAAGTGTATATGAAAAGGTAGAGGTACATATTCTGCAACAAATGTTTAACTTTCTCACCATTACTTCCATTTTTACTGGTCTAAGGTGGGCACCACATCTTCCTTCAGGCGTGTTCGCAATAAGTTTCTTCGTCCCAATCACTCGGGTCTAAAGTGCCTTGAGCGCAGTTTACAGTCGTTTTTGTCCTGTTTCTTATTTCTGCGTTTTTGCGTGCTTTTGCTTCCATTTATCAATTTGGGAAAACTTGAACAAGAAGAAACAATGGATTATGTATTAAGAAGGCGTGATGAACAAGTATCGACTATACTACTACTGAGGCGAATTTTCATCGACCATGCTTTTGCCATCCCATCACTAGGACAACCTACAAATGGATTGGTTTATTTTCTTAATTTTAGAGCGTAGAAGGGTTCGAGAAGCAACAATTACGGTAATTTTGGTTAATGAGTCATTAGGAAGTTTATTTACAAAGTGATATTTTATCCGTTGGTCCTTTTATGCGAGAAAACATAGGTTTTAGGTACTCACATTTGGAAGTTCATATTATAATCTCCGTTTTCTTTGTTTCTTATGTGACCTGCAGCCACCACGCACTTTTCACCTCGTTGTGCATTTATTGTACAATATCCCAGGGTAAGTTGTGTGCACCAAAATATTTTAGTTATTTCAATTTTCTAAAATAATCCGACGACGTCTTCACAGATTTTGCACTTGCGATAACCCGACTAAATTTGAAAACATTCAGAGTGCTGCCACTATTGTAAGTTACATTACCATCTTAATTTGGACTCTTACTCAGGGCATTAAGGCATCGTTTTGACAATTAGGCCTGTACGCTGTCACGTGACCATCGTTTCTTCTATTGGTTTAATTGTTCTGTGGTCCCAACACAGAACAATTACTAGACTGGGCCTGCGCGTATACCTTTGAGATGAAGATAGAAATAGGTACTTCATAAGAGTTGCTAGCATAACCCATAATTCCCAAAAGTATGTGTTTTGCGTATTTGCAAGTTGTAAATAGAAAATCGGGAAATTAAATCAATACCTCAATAGAAGCAAAAAAAATTACTAAAATTATACGTGGGGCACTAAGAATGTTTTGAGAAACTAAAAAAGTAACTTCTATGAAAAAAATATTTTTATTAAATCTTTTCAAAGAACTCTCCATCAGCCTCTATACCAAGTTTCATGCGTCTGAAACAATTGTCAAAACATTTTTTAGTCCTCCGCAGACACCTCATCCACGGCCTTCTCAAACGCTGCTACCGCGTCTTCCGGCGATGACAACTGTATCCCTTTGAGCTGAATTTTAATTATAGGAAATTAAAAACAAGTCACACGGAGCCAAATTAGGATTTTTCAGGCTGTCCATCGTAGGAATATCAGTAGCACTTGCACTAGTACTTGCAACCGCAAGTGATAGAGAATACGATGATGTAGCCTCAGGAAGAGTCTGGAAAGAACGCAAACGGCGTTTTAAAAAAAATACCTTTCAAAGTATACCATAGTTAAGAACCTTAGTTAACTATACAGTAAGTAGAGATTGAAAAATAATAGACCCACGACAAAGACGTAATTTTACATGACACCTTTACTAATAATGCAGTGAACGGCATATTCACAAATATATTTGTGAGGTAAACCAACATAATACGGTACGTATATGTTGAATCACTAAAATATACCCATAACTAATATTATTTATACACCCTTACTAATAATGCATTGAATGGTCTATTCGCAAATATATTTGTGAGGTAAACCATAATATAATAATGTACGAATATATTGCATCACTAAAATGTACCTATAACTTATATTATTTTAGGGAGTCCTTACCGGCAAAAACAGTTTCGGAACGGAACCTTCTGTCAGAAAAGTAGAACTCTTTGTCTTTCGAAAACTATGGATCTCGACTCTCGAAATGACGGGAACAAACACGGGTATACTTTGTCGGTTGCCAGTCAGTCCAAACGACCCGCGGCTTTAACCCATATGGTCCGTAGAGCCTAATCAGCTGGGTACCTGTAAAATTATTTTGAACAATATAAACATTATGTGCCCGGATAGCGGGGAAAGACTTGCCAGTGGTACGTTTAGGACCTCGTCAAAACAAGGGTCTAACTCGTGGTTGGTTCCTCTGCCTACACCCTCGGGGATATCGGGCGTGAGTTTTTTTCTTCAAATTTGGCCTTGTTTTTGCTAACACTAAGGGATTTTTTGTATATTAAGTCTGGTAACACTAACATTATTATAAACCGTCTAAATTAAGATTGTCGCAGTTAGATTGCCAATCTATCGTATGAGCGCCTACATAATTTTGACGGATAACACCAAAATATTCAAATTTTTGATTTAGTTTTCACGGCACATATTTATCTAATTTAGGGGTAATTGAGTGCAGTAGATGCATTTTATACCTTGCCGTAGTCTTGAACATCATAAAAACAGAGATTAGAGGAGAATTAATAGCACTTACGAATGAAAGGTAATGTTGCCGTTTTTACGCTCCCCGCGGCTTCCACAGCCTAAAATGCTGCAATTTACCATTGTATCACTTTCGTCCAACTGCACCGAACACAAAAAGTACAATTTTATGGAGAAAAACACCGATATCTGCCTAAATTCAAAGTAAAACTCGATAAAGCTCAGATTTGACGTAGGTTCGTCTGCCACAGATTTGAACTGTGGCAAACAATAAAATCGCATACGCGCGTAAGGGACAGAAGATCATTACTGTTTCTCGCTTACACTTTATAAGACTCGTATTAAGTCATCTCTTTCTTCTTTTTTTTTCTATGGTTATGCCTCGTCTATCTATTCTCTGTCTACGAGAAGAAACGATGGTCACGTGACAGCGTACAGGCCTAATTGTCAAAACGATACCCTATTGCCCTGAGTAAGAGTCCAAATTAAGATGGTATTGTAACTTACAATAGTGGCAGTTTTAAGTTTTGAATAAATAAATCGCAGTGGAAGAGCGTGAGAGGTAATTTTGATATTTGCCGTGAAGCCTAAAGTGCTACAAGAATAAACGTTTATAAACTGAACTGCTGTATTATTTGTAGCTAGTAAATTAAAGAAACAATAATAGATAAATATCTTACAAGTGCAATCAATTGAGAAAAAATCAAAGAGACAGAAAACATCAGTTGATAGCAAAGAGAATATACACATAGAGTGACAATCTCCATACTTTCTAACGTAATTCGCAATTTAGTTCATACATAAGCGATAGGTGACGCTACTACTTTTACGACTAGGAAAAACACTACCTATTCTCTTTGCTTTTGATTTAGCAAACCGATCTTACCCTCTTAGTTAGCTTCTTCTTCAAAATCCTAAGTAGTTAAGCTAAATCGAACCTCGCTGACGAGATCGTGGCGACATCTATCCGTCAACGGGCATTTCAGCTTTCTAGCGGAGTACGATTTTTTGTATGGGATTGTCACTCTACTTCGTTTATATGCTCTTTGGTTGCTAGGAAACCTAACTTGTAGAATGCTCAATCGTTTGACCAAAGAGTTTGTCATAGAGACATACAGTCTTCACACCCTCCCAACTTTTTTAGGATCGAGAGATTCTGTTGAGACCGACTCTCTTGCTTAAATGTAGTCTGGGTCCATAGAGCGGTTTGGTCAGCATCTCAGCTAGTTGTAGCTCTGAAGACACTTGCTTCAGTTCAAGTTCTTTATTGGCCACACATTCTCCGATGAAGAAATGCTTTAGCTTAATATGCTTAGTACGCTTATGGTACTCATACTTAGGGTTCTGTGACAGCTTGATTGCCGACTCATTGTCTAGGTAAATCGTAGGCTTGCTCAGCTTCATTAGGTCCTTATGGAGGCTGTTCAGCTATATAAGTTCTTGAGAAGCCTCACTGGCTGCGATTATTTCAGCTTCCGTCGAGGATATGGATACAACACTTTGGCGTTGCGATCTCCAGGTAGCAGCAGCACCAGCAAGTAAGCATACCATACCAGATGTAGACCTGCCAGTAGATTGATCTCCAGCAAAATGAGACTCACTATAACAGAGTATATTCTCTGGCGACTCCATCGTGTATGTCAGACCGATGTCAGATGTTCCTTTGAGATAGCGCAGAATTCGTTTAACGAGTGCAATGTCCTTAGTGGATGGCGCTTCAATATGTCTTGATGCCATTCCTACAGCGTAAGATATGTCAGGCCTCGTGGCGACTGCTAAATATGTCAGTCCACCTACGGCTTGCCTGTAGGAAAACTTGGTTCACCTTGTGTTCCTTGTTCATCTTTTCCTCCCATGTTTTCTTTGACAATAGGTGTCTGTGCAGACTTGCAGTTACTCATGTTGAATTTTTGTAAGAGTTTCTTTGTATAAGACGTTTGAAGGAGAGTGATCGTGGTATTCACTGTACTAATCTCCATTCCAAGGAAATATGTAGCAGGTGACGTTCTGATCTTTAGTTTATTTTGTAACTCATCAATAAATTCGGTTTCAGCCTCAACATTATTGCTGGCTACGAGTCCGTCATCTACGTACAAAGCGTACAAGATATGGACTTTATCCCTCTTACTCTTGTGTATAGGCATGGATCAGCTTCAGACTGTTTGAATCCTGATTGTAAAAAAAAAAACGTTAATGCAGGTGTTCCAGCAGCGTGGAGCTTGCTTTAATCGATACAGGCTTCGTTTTAAAAGGCATACACGGTCGGTGCCATCTTTGAAACCTTCAGGTTGTTTCATGAAGATCTGTTCTTCGACTTTCCTGTTCAGGAATGCAGTTGTGACGTCGAATTGCAGAAGTCTTAAGTTTTGTTTTACTGATGTAGCGAGTAGAGCTCTAATGGTGCTCAGTCGAGCCACCGGGATAAATGTTTTGTTGTAAACAACTCCAGGTGTTTGTGAAAAACCTTTGATAACCAATCTTGCTTTGTAGCGTTCAATGGTTCCGTCAGTGTTCGTTTTAATTTTATAAACCCATTTGCTTGGTAAGGCTTTTCTACCTTTTGGTAAATTTACAATTTCCCACGTTTCATTTTCATCGAGGGATGAGATCTCGCTTAGCATTGCTTCGAGCCATTTGTCCTTGTCAGATGAATTTAGTGCTTCTTCATCATCAATGTTTGTTTCGTCTTGCTGTAAATTGTCAACGTTTTCAGTGTCAGTTGTGCTTTCAATTTGGTCTACTTGCTCCAAGGATTCTTTATAAACACTGTCATTCAGATGGCTTTCAATTGCGTTTTCTTCATTATTCTTAAGTTCTAATACAATTATCTCTGTTTGAGCGGTTTGGTTTTGCTCTAGAGAAGTTGTGCCGTTGTTAAGAATGTTTATAGATGTTTCGTAGAAGAGTCCCTTCAGTATTTTGACATCTTTTGAGATGACTGTCTTGCGTTCAGGTGGAATGTGGATCTTGTATGCTTTGCTGATTTCTGAGTAACCGACGAACAAACCAGGTGTTGCTTTCGGCGCGAATTTATGTCCTTTAGGACCTTTCTTCAGAACAACGGCTTTAGATCCAAACGGGTGTAAGTGGTTGACGCAGGGCTTTCTTAGTACCCATGGTTCAAATGGAGTTTAATTTCCAATAGCACTGTTGATGCTTCTGTTTGCTAAATAGTTAGCTGTATTAACTGCTTCAGCCCATAGATGCATCGGGGCTTTGGAATCAATAAGCATAGCTCTTGCTTTTTCTACTAGTGTCCGATTTTTCCGTTCTGCAAGACCGTTCTGGTGTGGCGTGTAGGGTGCCGATAGTCGTTGTGCAATGCCGTTTGCCTTAAGGTAGTTTTGAAATTCTTTGTTTATATATTCTGTACTGTTATCAGTTTGCAAAAATTTTATCTTGTTGCCAGTAAAGTTTTCCTTTATAGTCTATGAATTTTTTCAGTACGTCAGATTTGTGTTTCAGGAAGTACACGCGGCCATATCTGCTGTAGTTATCGATGAATGTAACAAAGTATTTGTTACCTCCAGTGCTAGGCGTTTTGATAGGGCCACAGACGTCACTGTGTACAATTTCTAAACTGTGCGTAGTTCTTGGGTTAGGGCTTGGCACTTGTGTCATTTTTGCTTGAATGCAAGCCTCACAATCTGACAATACCTCGTCCTTGTTGAAGTTTAAGCCAATGAGTGTCTCGTTTTTCAACGCTAGGTGAAGATCTTTGCCGTTCATGTGTCCCAGTTTTCTATGCGAGTCTACAATGGAGTTTTCTGGAGTTGTCACTATGTTCGTTTCAGGTGTTACTGTGCAACCATGTCTTTGCCGTTTATGTGTCCCAGTTTTCTATGCCAGTCTACAATGGAGTTTTCTTGAGTTGTCACTATGTTAGTTTCAGGTGTTACTGTGTAACCATGTTTAATTTGCGTTTTGACATAATATTTTTTTTTCTATTCAGCTGTCATCATCATTGTGTTGTTCTTGGTAACTGTAGCTCTGTTTTCAGTAAAAGTTATGGTGCCACCATTTTGTGTGATTTTTGCAACAGACAGATTTGGTATTTGCCGTGAAGCCTAAAGTGCTACAAGATTAAACGTTAATAAACTGAACTGCTGTATTATTTGTAGCTAGTAAAATAAAGAAACAATAATAGATAAATATTTTACAAGTGCAATTAATTGAGAAAAAATCAAAGAGACAGGAAACCAGAAAACATCAGTTGCTAGGAAACCTAACTTGTAGAATGCTCAATCGTTTGACCATAGAGTTTGTCATAGAAACATACAGTCTTCACAGGCAGCACTCTGACTGAATGTTTTCAAATATAATCGGGATCGCAAGTGCAAAATCTGTGAAGTGAAGACGTCGTCGGATTACTTTAGAAAATTGAAATAACTAAAATGTTTTGGTGCAAAAACTTACCCTGGGATATTGTACAATAAATGCACAACGAGGTGAAAAGTGCGTGGTGGCTGCAGGTCACATAAGAAACGAAGAAAACGGGGATTATAATATGAAATCCAAAGGTGAGTACATAAAACCTATGATTTCTCGCGTAAAAGGACCAACAGATAAAATATCATAAAAATTACTTAGGTAGGTATGTCACCGTCTCAGAATAACTAAGGTCACGGTCAAGTAGGTACATAGAGTACATTAACAGATAAATAATCACTGGTGCATGCAAGCGCCGGTGTGTCAGGAGCAGTAGCAAACTATAACCACTGCCTACACGATTAGTCGATGATAGATCGACAATCATTGGGCATTTTATCATTAGCCGGCCCGGCACCGGCACGGCGCTCGTTTTTCCACTGCGCCGGTGGAAAACTCCTAAAAAAACTTCCTCCCAGACGTCCGCGCACTCACGAAGCTTGCTACCCTGGCGATGGCGACGGCGCTGGCTGGACTCAAGGCCGGGCCGGCGCCGCCCGTAAGTACAAAAGCGAGGCAAACATTTTCATACATTTTTGCTTCCCCGGCAATGGCACGGCGCCGCCGGCGCCGGCACCGGTGCCGGGGTCGGTGCCGTTGTCGGGCCGGGTAATGGAAAAACGCCCATTGATATCACCCATTGTTGTGTAAACAAACATTGTTTGGTTTTTATTTACAAGTCACCTACATGCCGGATCGCAATGACGCAAATACGTCTAGAGAGCTCAAATTGAGGTTTGATCGTAATACTTGAAATGGAGATAAACTTGTCCAGAATTAATTACAGCCTTGAGAATTAGTCTATATGAAAATTCTCACGAAAACCTTGTGTTGTTGTGTCCTCTAAACATATTAGCAAAGTTTCATTTCGGTCAGGAATGTCGCTTAAGTACCTAATAGAAACCAAACTGCATTTGTATAACAATTATTGCTCCTTAAAGAGCGACCTTAGTAACCTGAATAAAACAACTCCTCATTTCCAAGCTTTTATTCTGAACCGCCTCATAGGAACGACGACGTCTCTGTCATCCTGGCCTGGCTTCGTCATGTCCTTTTGGAGTTCCAAGATCATCCTGAGCATGAAGTTGATGACCTGGCTACAGGTTCCGTCTCTCAACCGGGAGAAGTCTTTATGGGTGGGCAAGCATCTGCCGCCGATAAAGACCGTTTGATGAGAAAGGGAGGCAAGGAGGCGCTTCAATATGTCCACCTTTTTGTTGGCAGCCAATGGGCGAAGACGGGTCACGAAGCGTAGCAAGTACTCCAGTAGGAACACGTCTTCCTGCGGAGATAAGATTTGTCTCAGCCACCTTCATGATTTCAGTTTGGGGCCAAGGCCAGAGATCAAGGGAAAAAGTAAATAATTGGTAGGTAAAGGTAACTATATATTAAACGGGTCTAATCGCGATTATTTATTAGGTAAAACGTAATTACCTTATTTCCCGACGTTTCGAAAGCGTTACATCTGTCGTGGCCACGGGTAGATAGTCACATTGGGTGTTGTGTGCCGGCCGGTTGGAAAAATTAAAAAAACCACCCACAATAATTTACTGTATTCTCCTCTTCAGTCTACAAGTGACCACGGCAACTGTAACTCGTAATTAGGTACGTTTTACCTAATAAATAATCGCAATTAGAACCGTTTACTAGGTATATGACTAAGTATGTATGAGTAATTGAGTATCGCAAAACTTTAAGAAATACTTGGTATAGGTAATCTAAGGTTAATAGTGCAAATGCCCTCAAGATAGGGCTACTTAAAAAAAAATAGAATACTTTGTATTAATTCGTTTACCAAGAGGTGTAATTGCCATACGAACGTCGTTTGGTTTTTATTCACAAACGTCATCCGGATCGCTCTGAAACCAATACTTTTAGAGTACATAAATCGAAATTTGATCTTGCTTAAAATTTGTAATCTACTTCTTCGGGCTATATTAGTCCACTCCTGAACATAGCCCTCCCCTAATAAGCGCCATAGCGCCCTGTCTTCATCTTGCCGCATCTATCATGTGCCTGCAGTTTTACGCAGATCGTCATCCCGCCCGGTCGGAGGGCGTCCTACACTGCGTTTGCTGAGTCGCGGTCTCCACTCAAGAACACTTTTACTCCAACGGTTGTCGGTTCTTCGCGATGTGGCCAGCCCACTGCCACTTCAGCTCACTAATTCTCTGAGCTATGTCCATGACTTTAGTTTTCTGTCGGATGCATTATTTACGAATCCTATCCTTCAGAGAAACTCCGAGCATTTCATAAAAGTTATTACAATAAAGAAAATAGAGCCTTGAGAATAGTTTCTATGGATATAGTCTAAAATTTAGATTTTATTTATACTATTATTCACAGTTGTAAGCACGAGAAAACCTTGATGTATCTCCTCTAAACGTTGACTCTAAAACTCTAATCTCAATAAAGTTTTATTGGTAGACTTTTATTGCGATCCGGAATGTCGTTTTCTAAATAAAACAAAACTTATACCTTTGTACTGCTCCCTGAGCTGCCTTTACAACTTTTGTTCTTAGACTTTTGACACAGGTAAATTGTTCCATGGTTTTTCTGCTTAGTAGTTATTGTAGTAGCTTTATTTGGTAGATAATGCTTAAAAATATGTGTTAAATATGTACACGAGTACGTAGGCCAATGCTTTATAAGAGGTTGCGCCGTTGCGCGTTGATAAAGCACGTTAGGGACTAATTAAATATCTTACCGAAATAAGCTCGCCTTTGTACATGTTATTTCTCATGTAAAGTCCTATTTAATGTTTCGTGTGCAAATAAAGTATAAAGTAAAGTAAGTAATTACATAAACTCGGCTATTACGAACAAAAGTGGTACAACACAATCAGTAACAGGGGTTTTAGAGCTAAAACTTCGTAAGCACTATACCTACATTCTTAACTTAATTCCGGAATCATCATCAACCCATTGTGTCTCCACCGAGGGGCACGGGTATTCACCCCGGGTATTCACTATACTCCACCCCGTGGTGGAGTATAGCTTATAGCTTCCTTAGGGATGAGTCCCTAAGGAAGGTATAAGCTATACTCCACCACGGGGCCAAGACCGGATCGGTGGAAGCTTCGGGAATCACTTACTTAAATTCAACCCTTTGTATGTCCCTACTGTTAGGCCATGCTGCATCGCAGGAAGGTGAGGCCATACTCGACCACGGGGGCCAAGTCCGTGTTGGTGGAGGATTGTTAGACAGCGGCGGGCCTTACTCGCAGAAGTTCTTAAGCTTCCCATAAGGCCTCTGCCGACTGCTATTACATGGCAGTCGGCATCAACGGCATGTGCCTTCCAAAACACGGAATCACTTACATACTATTTGAATTCTTGTCGAAACCGTCCTACCAGGGTAATAGGCCGTTGCATCTACGTAATGAGATGATTTATGCAGCGTCCTGTGGCATCTTCACTCACACTAGAAGAGTGAAAGAATCACTTGGATTCTGCAGGTATTGACACGCTAAGAAGAAGAGGGTCCGAGCCTAGTGGGAAATAAGGCTTAGGTACCTACGCCAAGTACCATCGCTCGTTACCATTGGCAATGTGATTATACAGGACTCGACGTCCTGCCCGCGCGTCACAATAATGGAAAGGTCGTCCCGGTCAAGAACAGGATGTTTCAGTCCCTCCAGCCACTCCAGCAACAACCCCGTCAGGATTGCGGGGTCTTCCTGGAAATTTGCTCAGTATCATCATGTCTTTTAAAGTCTAACACACGGGTTTCACTTCATCATCACAATCAGGCTTTTGACACCCACTGCAGGACGTAGTCCCCCATATAGTTTTCCAAGCGTTTGACATGTTTGTAGATTAATCATTCAAAATTGCGCTCGTCAGCAGTACAGTAAAATGTACATCCACACAAATTTTACTATAAAATTTCTATAAGTATTTTTCAGGTGAAAAAACTATAATCCAAGGATTTGAGATGTCTGGAAATTTATCAAGCATCCACATATGAGTAAAAAAATCTTTAAGATTTTCCCATGTAAAAATCCAGGATCTACGAATAGGTTCAAGATGTTTGCAGATTCATCATGCATAATATTGATCATCATCAGCGGCTTTCACAAATCGAGTAAAAATTTATAAATATTTTTCAGGTTATAAAATATATACCTAGACTCCCATCTGGCTACTTGATTCCCTCCAATGACTCCGGCAAAATCTTTGCCAGGTTTGCGGACTCTTCTTGCAAAACTTGACCATCATCATCATCACCTAAACGCTAAAACCTCCCACGGTCTTGTGACATTCAATTGGGCTGTTTGATTGCCTCCAGTCTCTGGATTGAGGGGTCGTTGAAACGAAGGAAAATTAAAACAACATGATATACCTACTTTGTTTAAGAGTATATTATGTGGTTTTCATTATCAGTCAGTGCCTCTATTCAGTGTGGCGAGACTTTTTTTCTCTCTAGCTCCCCCGCGACTCCTACATCCAAAATACCTACTTAGTTTCTCGTATCGTTACGATTTCCTGTGTTATACTTACCTCATCATTAATTTTATTCATGGCCTCCGATCGCTGGTTGAGGTCTATCCGCAGCTCCTTGAGATACTTCTTTCTGTCCTCAGGAAGGCTATGGTGGTCCACCGTGAATGCCTGAAGAAAACTTCATTATTCAATAAGTTGTCCAGTACTCATATTCAGTAACGTTGAGAAAGGCAAACTTTTTGTCGTGATTCCTCGTTGACACGCAAATATATAAATTACAGCGGAGACCAGCAGGGTTTGTGGTTAGGCGACAAGACGAACCGCGGACTAAGGAGGTTACTGAGTTCTGGGCAAGGTTGTACAAACGATTGGTAGGCAGAATAGTATCCCGATGGCACTATACACCACTAAGACCGGAGGAATGTAATAGATAAGATTGATAGGAAATCGAAGAGGGTTGGAGTGACAGTGTTTACTTCCACCAGTATGGTCTATTCTTGGGCTGGTTATTTAACCAGCCCAAGAATAGAAGCAGGACATAACTTCAGCGATAAAACGACAGAGATAAAACGGAATGTGGGTCACCTGCTATTCAATATTTCTGTTTCGTAACTTGATGGACCTCGATAAGCAACATCGGCGACTTGCACATAGAAAGATCTCATGACGGCTACCCCTGTGCGATGTGGCGAGCTACGTAAAATAATCTGACGACGATTTGATAATCCTACTGTACCTTGCTATTAGCGGTATTCGGCAATGGTGACTGTTATCTGGCTCTCGGTTATGGTTGGTAAGGGTCTTCCTGGTGTGCCCTCTGAAATCTTGGCACACAGAGTGTACCGTACCGCAAGACACCATTATAAAAACACATTACGGTTCATAACTACCTATACCTCTCAAAGCAATCCTATACACTAAGATATCAATTTTGGCCAATTTTGAGCTTAAATTTCCCATGAGCAATACTTGAACAAGAAGAAAATCTACCTCGTGAACGTGCACCGCCGCAATACTGCCGTTGGAGCTCCCTGTCACACGGCTCACAGTCTCCAGACTCCGCTCGATGTCCTCTTCTGTATGGTCACGCCACTCAATCATTGGCAGTGTTGGCACTGGCTCTGGTAAGAACATAAAGAAATGTTTAATGAAATCGCAAGATAGGAAACGACTTGGGCTCGTAAACTTCTTGAATTTGAGGTCAAAGTGGCTACAGTGATAATTAAACTTCGTTAGGAATGGCAAAGAGTGGTTTGTATGTTATGATAGGATAGGCGGCTCAGTCATCTAAGTGCGGTATCTCAAAAATCCCGTATAAAAGGGCCAGCTTGTCTCCAACTGGTTCTGCGATAGGTTTTTTTACAGGAACACTTCACACGTCATAGCCAATTTTGCCTACCTGAATGGACTCTAGCACCCAATTCTTCCCGCGGGTGTCATAAAAGGCGACTAAGGGACACAAAACTTCAGTACAATTCCACCGAACTGCGATCCCTAACCCGCATGCCCAGCGTGGGAATTGTGGGCATTACCCCCTATGCACAACGTGGCGCTCTTTAGTGGAGGGCTACGTCCAGCAGTGGACTAGTATAGCCTGACGACGACGACGAATGGTCTCTAGATGTGCACGATGATGCTACGCTTACCTACCTGTAACTTCATCGGGCGTGGTGACATCGGACCGCTTGGTCATCCTGATGCGGTAGGTGAGGAAGCCCTTGTAGAATGGCCGGCTCCGCACTCGCAGGTCTAGACCGGCGATCTGCTGGCAGCCGCATAGCTTGAGGAGACGCTCACAGAGACTGTATACGATCTGGAGTGAGTAAAAATATACCGTAGATAGGTTATTAATTCTGGAGACTAAACACATACTAGTCAGGCTGTATTCGGCCACAGCGACTAGGATCTGACTTTCGACAGTGACGTTCATAATATGATCTCAGAGAATGTGCGATCTATGTTAATATGCAATTTGTTGGAGGGTTAATGTATAAAATATAAGATAGTTATATTACACTGAATATACTTTATTGTACCTACACCGGAAAACAATAATTACAAAACAGTAACAAAAGATACAATTGGCGACTTTATTGGTGGTTGCAGATATGCTGCAGTTTCATTAGTTATGGTTTGGCGTTAGAAATGTAGACTATCGGGTTATCACAGAAGAAAATCCACTCAAAGGGACTAATTTTGTGGGTAAAGGTACCGTCAAAATTGGCCTACACTTGTACCTTTGGAAGCTCCTTGAACGCCCTTTCGTCTAGTCCGTGCAGAGTGGCGCGCTGTCTGTACAGGTGCTGTCGAAGCGTGAACTCAGCCGTCTTCTTATCTTTAGTCAGGTGCAGGGGCTCTCTGCGAACACGATGTGATTAGATGAGAAAAATCACATGTGAAATGCTGTAGAACTTCCTGATTTTTGGTTCTAGTTCTAGGTTTTTGGTTATTTTTCGTATGTGATCACCACATCGCCACTGCTGAATAGGTTTAGCAACTGGTTACTATTTCTTTTGTTGCAATCAATCTTACCTGCTGCATAATAGCATGATTAAATCACCTATGTTGGCTTATGTGTAAGAACCTTCTGGAAACCGTCAATAATTTAAGTGCATCAAATTGCAAATTCGATGTACTAACATATCCATGTTGAGAGAGATGATGACGAGTCATGAGAGAGATTGTACCTATGTATCCACATAGGTCTCTCTCATCACTGTTAAAATTAAATTCTGTATTTCGAAAGAACAAATTGCTGAAAGTCCTGCTTCATACCATGTCCTTCGTCGGACGATGAAGAAGGAACATCAATGTTCTTCAATCCTTCGCATAGTCTATGATCTTACTTGGAGCTAAACATGACGGTCTGTGGCAGGAAATAGTGCTCAAACTGCTGCACGCACAAAATCTGTCCGGAGGTCTGCACGGAACGCGGCCTCTTCTTGCGGACCAGCCGAATGGCATCGTTTGCGCGCACTCGCAGAGAATAGACGAGGTAACAGGCGATCAGCACGCCAGTACGGCCGAGACCTGTGAGGTTTGGAATATAAGGAATCTAATTATAGGTACAAATTCTGGCTTAGGACTTTTGTAATGTAGAAAGGACCACGAAAGGACTGATTTCGACTGACAACTGTCACATAGTTAACAAAAGATAGACAAGACAGCGAGAAGCATATAGCTTAGCTTTTACCCTTCTGTGGTATTACCTGCATGGCAGTGGATCGCAACCCGTCCCTCCTGTAGCGCGAAAGTAATAACCTTGGCCATGTCCAAAAGCCCGCAAAGGGTGGCTTCGCCGTAGTCGGGCCACGCGAAGTTGTAGTAGTAAACTGAAATGAAGATCAGAGCAAGTCATGTAGTGGAAACCAATGCGTGGTCTTTTTTTTAAGCGCTTAAGCAACGTCGCTTTACACAGAATCTTAGCATGTTTATGTTGAAATATTATAAGGAATCCGAAGTGACTGAGGTTTTAATTTCATAATCACGTCTCCACTGCTGGGGCACTGGACTCTTCCTGCATTGCAGGTAAGTTCGGCCATACTCCACCACGGGCGCCTAGTCCAGGTTGGTGGAGATTGTAAGACACTGGCGCGGCGGGTCTTACTGCCAGAAGTGATCAAGCCGCCCATAAGGCATCTAACATGGCTTAACGACTGCTATTACATGACAGCCGGCACTAACGGCTTAACGTGCCCTGCGAAGCACGGAAACGCTCGGGAAAATGCCACTAGCGGTAGTCACAGGACGCTCACCCATCCAGCACCTTACCGCGCCTGTTGTTTCTTAGCTCATGTGATTGATTCCAATCACTCGGTTCGACTACGCCGCGAGCGCTGGTGGACATAAATGACGGCATAGCCTGTGGTAGAGCCTTCTCTCTCTCTCTCTCTCTCTCTGAGAGAAGGCTATTTGCCCTGCCATAACATCGAAGGTGTTTATGCTTATTAAGTGCTTTTTGTATAGGTACTTACTGTCATTGCGCATGAATATCGCCGGCTCGTAAGTGAATCCAGACGGGGTGAGCGGGGGGCCGCAGCTGGCGTGTTCACCAGGCGTCTGCAGGTTGATCACAGTGCGGATGCCCCAGCTGAAAAGTGTGATGCGGTTAATCTGGGAACGTAAGTTCGTACGTTTCGAGAGTAACCGTTAATTATATCTGGTAAAACTCTCGTCTACACCAACCCGGATTCAGCCCCCGTGGTAGAGTATGGCCTAACCTTCTTGCTATGCAGAAAGAGATTCGTGCCCCAGCAGTGGGGACATACAAGGTTTGATATCGAAAGCTCTCGTGAATGAATGAATGATGTCAATGAATGAATGATGAATGAATGAAAGAATTAATGAATAAATTATACATTACAGGCACATACATAGCTTTTGGCCCCACACCACACTTTGGCCATACCCTGTGTCGTGGGTACCAGAAACAGCGACATCACAAACATATAAACATCGAACCTGGGACCTCTCGCATGGTAGGCAGATGCGCTACCGCTGCGCCGAATGCATGAATGTATCAATGAATTTTGTTTGCGATATGAACCATTGCAATGGACATTTTGATTTCAATCACTCGGTTCGACTAGACCACGAGCGTTCCAATAGTATTTATCATAGTATTTCTTACTAATCGCGATTAAACCCGTTTAACGTACGTACCTATATCATAGACCAAGAAGGTATGAATAAATTAATTGTCAAATGAATGACAACAAACGCCGATTGTCGCTGACTGTACCTATATGTACTATCACCATGTCTCTCACGTAACAAATAAATTAAGGTCAACAACGTCGACAAAGAGTTTTTGCACGTAGTATTTGGACTTAACCCAAGTAACTTGTTAAATAAAGAACCTTTTCAAGGCGCACATAGGGCGGCAGGCCAAGTTCTCTTGCATATATTTGCATCACTGTGCATATTTTACACAAACACATTCGAGCCCTTTTTGACCCTCTTTCGAGCCAGTTACCGAAAAAAACTGCATGCAAGTTTATGCATCCAGCTAGAACACTCTAAAAAATGTGGCGGTCCTTAAATAGCCATTCCCGGCACTAGCTGATCGATCATCAAAAGTGTATGGTACTTCTAAATTAGAAGTACCAGTTATGTACAAGACTGAAAATTTGGAGAGAAATTAATGTTACCCGAAAAAAAACTGCTAAGTTTATGCATCCAGCTAGAACACTCAAAAACATGTGGCGATCTTTAAATAGCCATTATAGGCTCTCGCTGATCGATCAGTACCATACACTTTTGGAGCTAGAACTTTGGAACATTATTTAGTGGCTAAGCAACGGAAAAATCGAGAATCATTGGATGACAAGATAACTCTCGTTACGAATAACTTATTAGGATGCAGACATAATAATGAAGACCATGGGTGAAATGCAAGATCTTAAAAATTATATCTAATACAGGTTAATGTTTTGTACAGTCTGTTAGCTTTAAGAATATACCTCGGGCTCTAGAGTAGGCTTCGGTTTTCGCCCACGAGTGTGATACTACGAGGGCTGCTACTTATGTATGCGGAATAGAAAAAATAAACAAATGTATATGGCTAAATATGCTTTTATTGTTTTTCAAAGTATTCTCCACTATGATCGATGCA
Source organism: Yponomeuta sedellus (assembly GCA_934045075.1). Taxonomy (NCBI): domain Eukaryota; kingdom Metazoa; phylum Arthropoda; class Insecta; order Lepidoptera; family Yponomeutidae; genus Yponomeuta; species Yponomeuta sedellus. Next base: position 7,555,079 of record OW203744.1, read on the forward strand.
CTTTTGCATTCGATGAATCCAATTTGTAAAACACTTTTTCCACTCTGATTGAGGTATCTCCAAAACGTGCTGTTTGAACGCATCTACGGCATCTTCACGGGTCGAAAATCGTTGACCACGTAATTTATTTGGGAATAAATAGAAATCATTGGGAGCCAAATCAGGGCTGTACGGTGGATGACCCATCAATTCTATTTTTGACCATCCAAAAATGTAGTTGTTTCCTGAGATGTGGGTGAATTTCCCGGAACTAAAAATTGCGTGGCACCTATGAAATTGGTAATAAAAAAGAAAGTGTTAATGTTCTAACATTTTTTTACGGTTAGATGACATGGTAATCTATGTGTAGCACTAAACATTTTGTTAATAAGAATAATGGATACTCCAAAAAAAAATATTAAATCCCGAAATCTTTCATTTCCATGTTTGTCCGCACGTCACCTTGTTGTGTATTATTCTTCATTGATAAACATCTATTGGTTCTTTGTACTAAAAACTAATTTTATTTGATACATTAATAGTCAAAGTATTGTTACGAAATACATTTATTGAAATATTTACACAGTACAACGAATGGTTAATAAAAATGTATCTGTCCCAGAACTACCGTTAATCGCCGTGTCCTAATCATGTTCAAGTATATTGTTTTACCTAACGACTTGTTTCCCATCCCCGGTGCGCGACACGTTTGTGTTTAATGCCGCCTAAGTGCTCGTCGCAGAAGGACGTACGCACGTGCCTGCGTTTTCGTGATATTCGTTAAGTCAATATTTTTTTTTGTTGCTGGACATTTTTTCTTTCATTGCCGTGGATAGGTATAACTTCTATTTAAATTAAGATTGTCATCTTAAGTAAACATTCGATAGAACGCTATTTCTCTTATGATTATTTGTCAAGTGTTTATTTTGTCGAATGGTTAATAGATTTTTTGTTATTTCTATTTATGGCCTCGATTTTCATCACCATGTTTTCATTGCTGTGGTTTCCGTGGGCGAAATTTGCTATGGTAATGAAAAAAAAGACACATCAATGAAAGAAAATTAATTGCCATGCTTTATAAAACAAATTATTTTCATTGCCGTGGCCAAGTATTTCATTTCCGTGACTTTTGTTTTCATCGCCATGTTATGATTAGGTAAAGAAAATGTATTTTATCATCTTTTAGTAAATTTTGTACTTTATCAATCGTATAATATACCCTCACAAACGAACGCACCAGCACATACTGCAGTCTGATTTTAATAATGGATTGTTTATTTTTAAGATGCCAAGATGCCCAAACCAAAATTATCTGAGGAGGAGAGAAAGGAGAGAAAAAGATTGGCTGAAAAAAAAGACGTCAAAAATTAAGAAACGACCCATATCTGGGTTTGCATTTCTCTCTCAGAGAAATAAAATATATTTTCATTTCCGTGGGTTGATTCTTTCATTCCTATGGCACAGTTATTTCATTGCCGTGGACGCTTGTTTCATTGCCGTGCACTCATGTTTCATCGCCGTGGCACGAAATTTTTAGACCAGTTTATCTTGCTAGTTTTTTAAGTTATCATATAGATATTAAGCAAGAGTACATACATTATGAAAAACAACAATAAAAGAGTTTGGTTTTGTAAAAAAACCTTAAGATATAAAAGTACATGGAAATGAAGATTTTATAAGACCTGTTGAAATTCACTCATGTATGACAGCTGGCATTGTCATGGTGAAGTATGATTCTGCGTTTTGAAGAAATACGCCAAAACAACCAGCGGGTTGTTTTGGCGTATTTCTCCAAATACTTCCGGCAAAGAAATGGTCGTGTACCACTCCGAATTAACCGTTTTGCGATTCTCCAGTGGTATTGTAGCCACATGGCCATTAATACCTAAAAAGCAGGCCACCATTTGCTTTACAGTGCTTTTTGCACGAGCCACTTTCGTAGGGTTCGGCTCATTTTGAAACACCCAAACTGTTGATTGTTGTTTAGTTTCGGGATCGTACGCGTAGATCCAGGATTCGTCACCTGTGTAGATATTATAAACAGATTTTGAGTCGCCTCCGTTGAATTTTTTTAAGGTTTTCTTGCACCATTCGACGCGAGTATCTTTTTGATCCTGAGTTAAGTTGTGCGGGATCCAACGCGAACAAATTTTTTTTTACGGCCAAATGTTCATGTTCATGTAATATCCTATGAATGCTCGTCATATATATGCCCAGAATAGCCTCTATCTCGTGATACGTAATATGGCGGTCTTGCATGATTAGTTTTCGCACAGCTTCAATATTTTGTGGGACAACCACCGATTTTCGGCGACCTTCTTTAACTTCGTCCGTGAGCTCACTGCGCCCGCGATTAAACTCACTAAACCAGTGATACACAGTCGTTTTTGATGGAGCTTCACCACCAAAAGTCGAAGTTAATTGATCTACGCACTGTTGTTGCGTTAAACCACGTCAAAAATCGTAATAAATCATAGCACGAATATTTTCACGAGTGAGTTCCATTTTTTCAGCGATAAGTATGACATTTTAAACCCAACAAAAAAAAACACTAACGTATATAAGAGATAAATATTAGCGGCCAGTATTTAAAAAAAGAACGAATTTGACCATGGAGGTCAGACATTGCGAATTATTGGAATCCCAGATTCCGCATACATAAGTAGCAGCCTATGTACTTCAATTAAAGCACACGAGTTTAGTACTACTTCCTGCTCTGTATTTAGAAATTAAGTGTCATTATTAGTTCCGATGTTTCTATTACACGAATATATCCGATTCTATCTGATAGTAGCCGATGTATATTCTAAAAGCTAACAGACTGTACTTCTGAAGATTTGGTTACGTTTGCTAATAATAAAAGTTCACCTGTGAAACTGCTGTAGTATGTTCCGTGCGGCTATGCCGTCCGTGCTGGGTCGTGCCATCGCCAGTATGTCATCTGTGATCCTGCGAAAACGACACTATACCTTAGCTCGCTTTGCGTCTAAGATTTTTGACATCTTAGAATCTTAGATAAGGATAGGGATTATGAGGCAGAGGTGGGCTAAATTGATAATTGTCCTGTACCTTTTTTTAAAATAACAAAACAATTGTGATTTTCAATGACATAATGTAGTGTAATGGAACTTCCACGCAACACAATCTTGTCCTGGTCCCAAACTAGGCTACCCTGTGCTATGGTAAACAGGCAAGGACGTCACAAACATGAAATAACACCCAGTCTGAGGCCACTTCTACCAATACACGCAATAAGGCCGCCAATCGCAGATAGATAAATAGATAGAGAACACTTTATTGTACGACCACCTAATATTTTATTAAATTTCATAGGTTCACGCCTGTATTCCGGATGCGAAAAGTGTGACCAGCGTTTGACTTGCCACGATAGAATCCCGACAATCCTCCATCGCTTCATCAATGTTCATTTTTCTGATACAGATAGCTATAGGTTTCGGACAGAATTATATTCGCCTGGGAGATATCTCTTACCGGACTTCCACCCACATTCGCCATATATAATTTTTTCGCCAATTCTTTATCCGTCATCCTCTCCATACACCCAAAAGTACACAACACTTAATAAGTAGTAGTATGGGCCTTTTTTGCATTTACGTAATGAATGAGATGATTTATGCAGCGTCCAGTGGCATCTTCACTCACACTAGATGGGTGAAGGGACCACTCCGACGCTGTAGTGCCTGGGACATGGTTTTATAGATGGTGGAGGCTTGCCCAGCACCTATACCATTCTGACAGCTTAGTCGGCCTAGCCCACAGGAAAGACTAGTCAATACGTGCGGAGCCAACAAAGCCGCGGGTTTCCTCACGATGTTTTCATTCACCGTTAGCGTGTGGTATTGCGACTACAAATTCGCAAATGTACGTACTCGTAACTTTGAAATTAAACAAAGTCATTGGTACATTCCCGCACTCGGGATCGAACCTGGGGCTCTCGCTTGCGAATCCATGGTTCTACCCACTGAGCTACCACCGCTTAACTCAGTAATACCACCACTTAATAAATTTAATTAGCATCTATGCATGTCTTTAGTTTATTTCTAGCCATAATAGCCAAAATCATGCAACCAAAAAAACCTCTGAGCAGTTCTTGATGAGTACACTCATGGCGATGGCGTGACTTCCGTCCTTTGCGGCGTTCGTTACCTACGTGGAGTGAAGGTAGGTAATTGCCTTCTTTTATTTAAATTAAATACTCATGAAATAAACTGTTATGGCCCAGAAACAAACGACGTCGCATGCATGCAACCGTTGAATTGTGAAGAGCGGACTTCCTAGCTGAAAGCAGCTGAAGTTTGAGCAGTTGTACGTTTTTTTTCATTCCGTTTACTCTACGAGGTTGCGGCGAAATTTGTGGCTGCGGTAGGCTTGGTCAATTAAGGAGCGAGGTATTGTGGTAAAATGACACACAGCAGGCACGACCTAAATTATTCTGTCTGTACTATATTATTATTAAAGTGTTCTCTATCTATCTATCCATCTATTCTTATACTTTATTGCACAAGAAACATTAAAAAGGACATTAGACAAGAAATAGTGTCTGAAGTGTTAGCGTACCTCAGCGCTTGCTACTGTAGCGCTGTAGTTATTGAAACTCTTGATTTAGCAGCAATACTCTCTATTTAACTAACTCTCTTTTTTATCACCAAAACCTAGCCTAGCTGCGAGTCTCAACACGACTGACAAGTACCTAAACAAAACGTAACGATATTCTTCTAATAATTCAAACTCTGCTTAGACGGCTTTATAAAGAAGTATCGTTACACTACGTACAATGGCCCAACTATGAGGCTAAGTGCGGAAATCTCAGGTCTAACTAACTACATAAGAAATAACAGGTGCAAAGGCGAGCTTACATCTTATATCCTAGAGATAATAAATTGATAATCTAATCTCGCTTGCTCACTCAGGAACAATCTATAGAACTTTCCGTGAATGAGCCTGCATCTTCGCTCATCCCAAAACATTTCAAAACTCCTCTGAGGCTGAGATGTCCGCAGTTAGCCTCATAGTTGGGTCATTGTACGTAGCAAGCTCTGAGGTATGTCACTTCAGATACTAGGGTTTCCTCACGATGTTTTCCTTCACAGTTGGCGAATGGTATTGCTACTATAACACTACTACAAATGTGCATAATTTAGAAAACAAAGTCATTGCGGGAAGTTAAACTTACGATTTCCAGATTGAGCCAAAATATATGCAACATGTAATATGTATGCAACTCTTTAACTCGCCAACTCTGAGAGCCGTATGAGACTGGCGTTTTCTTGACTGATTTTTATAGGTATATCCTAATAGTCTACATAATTTTTTTATTGTGCGTTTCGTAAATAAAATACTGGGTGGCGCAAAAGTAAAGACCCTATTTGGTTCAGCTATAACATTTTTGCAAAATTAGAAAACTAGATTTAGGTTTTTTTAAATGTATATTTGTGCCATTAAATTTCGTACCATTAGGATTTAAAGATGATGTCTTTTAAATGGTGACCTCCACAGTTGATACACATTTGAGCCCTATTTATGACATTTTGCATAACTTGCCGTAACACTTCCTGCGATATGTTCGTTATTTCTTGACGAATGTTTTCTTTTAGAGCTGCCAGAGTCTGTGGCTTGTTCACATACACCCGAGATTTCAAGAAACCCCAAAGAAAGAAGTCTGGACTGGTCAGATCGGGTGATCTTGCAGGCCAAGGCAAATCGCCAAAACGAGAGATAACTCGGCCTGGAAAAGCGTCCCTCACTAAGTCCATAGTGTCGCGCGCTGTGTGTGCCGTAGCGCCGTCTTGTTGAAACCAGATGTGCTCCAGCCCCAATTCGTCCAAACTGGGTATCAAAAACTCACGTAACATGGTTCTGTAGCGTTCTCCAGTGACAGTTATCGCATTGCCTCCAGCGTCTTCGAAAAAATAGGGTCCGATCACTCTGTCAACACAGATGCCACACCATACAGTAACTTTTAGTGGGTGTAGAGGTGTTTCTTGAATAATGCGCGGATTATCAGTGCCCCAGAACCGAGTATTCTGCTTATTGACATGCCCTGAGAGATGGAAATGCGCTTCGTCACTCATAACCAATTTTGAAGGAAAATCATCCTCTTCAAGGTTGAGGTTTATGACGCGCTGGCAGTAATCTAGACGAGCTCGGTGGTCAGCAGGCAGCAGCTGATGAGTCATTTGAGTTTTATACGGGAACATCTTTAAGTCTTTCACCAAAATACGCTGCAGGGTCCGTCTGGAAATGCCCAATTGCGTGGCACGTCGTCTCGTTGATGTTTCTGGACACTCTTCCACATCTTCGCGCACAGCATCGATATTTTCAGCTGAACGGCCTGTTCTTGGTCTCCCAGACTTAGGTCTATCCAATGTTGAGCCAGTTGCTTCAAGGCGTGTGGCAAAGCGTCGAATTGTGCGACCAATCGGTGCCGGACGGTGGGGAAATCGTCGACGAAATTCACGTTGTGTTCTTATCACTGATGAATTATTCCGTAAGAACATTGACACAATTATTCCACGTTCTTGGGGAGTAAAACGATCCATGTTTATTTTCAGTGTATTTTACATTTGTTCACTACACAATTTTCAACAACAGAATGACAGAAAATGTCATATAAAAAAAATAAAAGTATTTTCTTTAGTGCCAGTACTTTTGCGCCACCCAGTACAATAAATAATTAAAGTTGGAACTTGTAGAGGAAATAGAAGTCATAGTTTTAAAGATATGTGATACATGAAAGATATTTTAATGTAAGAATATTCTTAATAGTGTGCCAGAGCATATAACATAAAAAAATGTAGAGATACTTGGTACAATTGGCGGCTAATATCAGCTGCACTGGGTTCTAAATCTGTTTCTCACGCAGCAGTGCTCTTCAATATTCAATCTAGTAAGTGTGTAATATAGATAGATAAAGAACACTTAATTTCACAACCAGAAAAAAGAATACAACCATGATTTCTTAAATCTAAGTAATGTTATACAATTGGCGGTCTTGTAGCTAAGAGCGATCTTTTCCAGACATCTTTTGGATGGAGTAGATTTCATAAAGAATATAGTCGGTAGGTGCATGTACATAAATAATTAAATCGAAAATATATTGATACCTTATAGCAAAAGAGTGCGAGAGTAAAATTACTTATAATTACACTCTATATAAACTACATATATTTAAATAATAATATACATAGATATCAAAAAAATACGTTATAGTATAGTAATATTTAATTGTATATACTTATACAATAAAGTGCTTCGTAAATAAGATAAGTTTAAAAAATATATTAGTCCGTAATTGGCATATGTTCGGCCTACATTAATTACTTATTTTATTTTACAAACCCCACAGCACAAAACAGCTGTTTTAGCTTTGATAAAAAAAAAACAATTTTCCATTTTAAGCAGTGAGGTAGTGGGATTTCACCAATGCCTTAAAACACGCCCAGGACTTCGCTTTTCTCACTTCCACGGGCAGGTCAGTTCATAAACAGACTGCCTGAACCGTGAGAGGAGCCATAAAATTTGGTACCTACTGTGGAGAGGAGTTTTGAAAAGAAGGTTTTGGGCTGAGCCAAGAGTCAGGCTATGGGACAAACGGAGATACTCAATACATCTGTGTTGGTAGGTAATTATGAAATCACGCTATGCAGAGGCGGTGTATTCACTTTGCATACTAACTGAAGTCAAGTGGCCTTTTCAGTGACACTTCCGATAAGGACGGGGGAACTACTCAGTCCACTATGGTGAGCGAGCAAGCGGTAGCTCTTGTAGTGTGGATCATAAGAGCGAGTTTTGAACAAATATATTTCGCTGTAGGGTGCTGTATGTAGGTATATTCGTTATCAACCCTTGTATCACTGCTGGGGCACGAGTCTCTTCCTGCCTTGCAGGAAGGTTAGGCCATACTCCACCACGGGGGCCAAGTCCGGGTTGGAGGATTGTAAGACAGTGGCGGGCCTTACTGTCAGAAGTTATCAAGCCGCCCATAAGGCCTTTGACATGCCTTAACGACTGCCAATATATGACAGCCGGCACCAACGGCTTAACGTGCCTTGCGAAGCACGAAAGCGCTCGGAAAAATGCCACTAGCGGTAGTCACGGGACGCTCACCCATCCCGTACCTGACCGCGCCAGTTGTTGCTTAACCAAGTGATTGATTCCAATCACTCGGTTCGTCTACGCCACAAGCGCTTCAATAAGACATAATTTATTTTTTTAAACCTTTTTCTTTGTAGTACAGTTTTTATTAACTTTTGTCTGATTGCCAAGATCAGCACTGTAAAAGTCAGCGAATCCTTGGATAAAACTACTTGCTGTTTATACTTCGTCAATTGAATATCTAATGGTTAAAAATTGCAGTGGCAACAAGGGTCTCACCATTAAACGCGCGGTATTCGGAGGTTTTACACTAGCTCAGAGGGTTTCTCTTAAAAGAAGGCAGTGTTGAAGTGAATGATGTGTCAGATAATCTTGTGCGACTTGCTCCAAAGGTCTGCTATTTGTTTTCGAAAAGTCTTAAAAACCTATTTAGAGGCTAAAAATTCCACCCATGCCGGGACTCGAACCCGTGACCTCTGGCTAACCGTACCAGCGCTCTCCCAACTGAGGCAATGGGCAAGTACCGGCATCAGCGGAATTTCGAACCTCTTTACAATATTATCTGTATTATTTACAGGCAGCGACAATTGGCTGAAGAAATTTGCATAACTTGCAGCCCGAGTACCCACTTTGCAGTTAAGTTTTACATTGGAATTATATCGATGTACCCATAAGTACTGGCAGCAGCGAAATAGCTTCGTATGTTTTGCTGAGTATCGGCAAAAACTTCACTTCTCTCAGTCATCGATGTCTGTTGATGCTAGATAGATAGATAGAATAGACTTTATCGCATGTACACCAGAAATTACATAAGAGACTTAAAAAATAACAGTGCAGTACAAGTGGCGGCCTTATTACTAAAAGTAATTTCTTTCAGACAACTATTAGATACGTATTATGGGAGAGTTGGGGAAAGATAAAGAGGTACCTTTGTGAAGCGCTGCTATTTTTTTGTTTTTTTGATGGGAGAAATGGGGAGTTTGTAAGTACCAGCACAATTTTTCTGTGAAAAATTTCAGGTGTGCTATACTATTCTACCTAAATCTATATACCTATTAGCACATCTCAGTTTATGTTTTTTTATACAATCTTGTAATTGTGCCCATACTGATATGGTATGATATTAATTAACTCTGATATTTATTTTGAACACTCACAAAAAATCTCTATGTATTTTATGTTCATGTTTTGTGTGCAATAAACATTTTTATCCCTTATCACTCTCACTGTGAGACGGTCTGTGCCCAGGCAGTGGGACGTCCTAATAGGATACTTTAAAAAAAGCAATCTTAAACTAAATTGACGGCCTCTGTGGCGCAGCGGTAGCGCATCTGCCTACCATGCAAGAGGTTCCGGGTTCGAACCCCGGCTGGGAACAAACAAAACACTCCAGGTCTTGGATGTTTACATGTTTGTGATGTCGTTGTTTCTGGTTCCCACGGCCCAGGGTATCCTGGTGTGGGGCCAAAAGCAATGTATGTGCCTGTACGTAAATGTTATGTTAAATTTGCACCAAGAATAACCCATTGATTCTAAGTTAGTAAATGTCACAGAAACGCAGTGCATGACCTAATTAGGAATTTCATACGCGGTCGAGTAGCAACGCCCAACGGTGCCGACGTACCTTACAGCGTAATAAATGAGCGGTGCTCCATTAATTATTTAACCCCTGCACGCGACTGTACCTACCTACTTATAAAAGTCTTGAGAAGTTGTGTCACGATTAAGCCATGCCTTACGGCCAGAATGATGTAATTTTCCGTATTTTAGCTAGACAGTTGTGTTGATTATCCAAGAATCGCAGTTCAGGCTATCGTAGGAGATAGGTGGCAGTGGATGAGACTGGAATGGAGAACGGGGGGTTGGTGTGACGCGGAATAGACCAATCAGTGGACTTAATGCTTTAGCTGGTGATATCCCCTAACTCGCGAATAGATTATTAGCTGCAAGAGCTATCCAACTCATTATTACCACCGGTCTCCAGTGTAGCTCATCGCTCGAAAGCAGTGCTTTATTCATGACCTTACAGCTATGGAGCAGTTCCGTGGATTCCATTCATGACTTGCACAGCTACATTTGGGAGCAGTTCCGTAGCTAACTTCATGAACAGGGTAGCTACACGTAAGAGCGCGTCTGTTGAGCTACACACACAGATCAACAGCGCCATCTGCTCGGCAAAAAAGGTGTCATAACACAAAAATGTTGAATTCGAGATAATGCGACTTTTATGATTTTTTATTATTTTATACACTGATATTATAAAAAAATTGGGAGTTACATTGCTGAAAATGTATTTGCAAATAGTATATCTATATACATTTCACATAGTTGGTATTTTTTTGAAAAATTGTGTAATTTTTTTAAGTAACTTTCAAGCTATGTTTAATTTGGCATATCTTATGACTCTTTTTTTGGAGAGTTTGAAAATATTTTAGAAAATAATACTATTTTTATAGTATGAAAAAATTATCTGTATTAAAAAATATTAATACTTTCTTTTTCTAATACAAAGTTTCTAGTGTAGTAAATATCTTAACAATATAATGTTATGGCTTCGCTCACAGTCACATTAAGTTACAGGCATCTATTAATAATCAACTTTAAGGATCTTTATTATTAAACTTTAAAATATTTTAATTTAACAATGGGTTAAGACTTAATAGATAGTTATGTAGATTAAATGAGTATCAAAACGAGTAACTACTAGTTGTTACACTATTTTTATTTTTAATGCACTAACCCGTGCTCAATTGGTAGAGCGCTGGTACGGATAGCCAGAGGTTGCGGGTTCGAATCCCGGCATGGGTGAAATTTTTAGCCTCTAAATAGGTTTTATACTAGTTGTTACTCAAAGTAAAGTAGTATTGTCTATCATAAATGCTATTGTAACAAAAGTTTACTTAAGAGAATTATAAAACGATTCGTAAAAATGATGAATGTGATTATTTCTTAGTAATTCTTGGAGATCTTTCATTTTATTTTCTTTGACTTTCCATAGGCTTAAATTTGTAGGCGAGTTTTAGTGTAATTTGGTTCAGGTTCTTCTTTCGTGTTACTGTTTCGGAGAATTGGATATCTATAAAAGAAGTTTTATATACTTATTAACTTCGTTGGATTATCTTGCAATATTTTGATGACTTTCAGTTCTGGGCGACCAGAGTCACTATCTGATCTGGAACTTTTATTTACAGACTTGGCTTCGAAATTTGGCTCCTTGAAACCATCATCGTCGTCTTCAAAATAAACATTTTCTTTATCTGATGTCTGGCCCTCATCTCAAACAAAAAAGTTGGTATCCAAAAAACCGGCCATGTTTTGTACCATAGCTATAAAAACGGAAAAAAATCATCTCGGTTGTATGGGATTTGGAAGAATGATAAAAGATTAGTTGTAAATAAAATGTTTATTTATTTTATGAGTTTATTTATTCAAGGATCTGTACATACTTACCTATTAGTATACAATTTTTATTTTTAATGCACTAACCCGTAAGGACAATTTTAAAAAACCTATTTAAAAATTCCACCCATGCCGGGATTCGAACCCGTGACCTCTGGCTATCCGTGCCAGCGCTCTTTCCAACTGAGCTAATGGGCGACTCATCGTCATCAGTGAAATTTCGAACCTCTTTACACTATTCTCTGTATTACGTACAGGCAGCGACATCTTGCTTATGGTACTCTGATCAGAAATGTCTTGTAGGTCTTCTTTGCACGCTAGTTTGATCATCAACGCTTCGCGATTAGTCTTCATCTTTTCTTTAAAGAATAAATCGAAATAATTAGGTATACTTACTTGCAGAAAATAAAAATAAAATTGAAAAAGAACAATTCGCTTCAACTCACAATATTTTTTCATGAAAACCAATAACATAATATGCCAAATGCATCTAAAAACTTAGTTTTATTTATGCAGAAAGATAGTAATAATACAACATAACACTGAAGATTACTATAATGTTGTACAATAACAGTGTCATTAAACGTGTTATGTCTTTATTACATTATTTTTATCTAAAATATTCCCATCATACCATTTATAAAATAGTAACTACACAGGGTATGACTATTTTCTTTAAAATATTTAGTGTTCGATATGATTTTTTCCTCGACAAAACAGACATAACACAGTTTGATGCACTTTTCATGGAAAAAAAATATAATAAACTCTTAAAACTTACCGATAGACAGTCGCATCACACATTCATGCTTTTTTGTGGCAGCACAATACACAACTGCTCTGTATCAACACAAATGTGACACTGTTCATGCCAGTCAACTGACCAATACGGCTCAGTGAAAAAGAGAACTTAGCGCCATCTCTCGGTAACTAAGCACACCATAATAATGACGATTTTACAGTCGGGCAAATGAAATATTCGCTATCCAATGGTACAAATATGTCAAAACGTTATTATCATGTACTCGTATTGTGACGCTTTTCTTGCCGGGCAGCGATATGTTAAGCATGAGAAGAAGGATAGTTCCTGAATTGTCCTACAATTCAGGAACGGCTCCGCGGCTACAGGGCTGCTCGACTGCTCGTGAACGCATCGCACGGAGGCGCGCAAGTACTTTATCTTTAAACAAATACATAATTTTGGACCTGGCAGACGAACTCTGTACTGACCAGTCTGAGTGGAGTCCCTTAATAGCGGCGGCGAGCGGCTGCTGTAGATGCTCGTTGGGGTAGCAAGCGCCCCCACAAAACTGGGTGCACTGTTTTGTTGGAAGATTACAACCAACACTCAATAATCTTCTTTTAACGAATGTTAAGGGCGAGAAGAAGAATAGTTCCCGAATTGTAAGACAGGGCTGCTCGTGAGAGCATCGCACAGAGGCGTTTTATCTTTAAACAAATACATAATTTTGGGTCTGGAAAAATAACTCTGTCCTGACCAGTCGGAGTAGAGTCCCTGAATGGCGGAGAAGCGTTGCTGCTGTGGCTGCTCGAGGGGTAGCAAGCGTCCCCATAGAACAGTGCACTGGAGCGCCCTGTTTTGTGGGGAGATCACAAAAAATACTCAATATTATTCTTTTAACTAATGTTAAGGGCGATAAGAAGAATATTTCCTGAATTGTAGGAGCCCGCGGCTACAAGGCTGCTCATGAGAGCATTTAGAATACTTCTCGGGAAGTATTTGCGATCGCAGTCGCAAATATTTCCCGAGAAGAATTCTGTACTGACCAGTCGGAGTAGAGTCCCTGAATGGCGGAGGAGCGCGGCTGCTGTTGCCGCTCGTAGGGGCAGCGGGCGCCCCCACAGAACAGTGCGCACTGGAGTGCAGAGGGCGCGCTGGTGCGTACGCGTTCACTCAGCTTACTGTATTGAGCTGAGGGAGGCCTGTTGATGCGCCGCCTCGACTCGCGACTCCTGCAAGCAGGTGAGAATAGGTGTCTGTGACGATGTCCTCACATCTGCAATTCTAACTCGTTCCAGCTGCGGTGAAAATAGACAACTGTAATTTTTTTAGACTCAGGTCCGACATTAGGAGCCTTTACTTTTGTCTATCTACGGCTCGTATACTGTGCCTACGCCAAAAGTTAGTAAGTTGATAATTTGTAAACAAGATTATTTTCGTTTATTAGTGTAGAAGAAGCGGTACAAAGATTCTCTGCTACTTTTTCTTCGTATCGGTATGACCTGTATCACTTTCGTCACATATATTTCGAACAAAAGGAGTTAAGCTTTTGCTGGCTCCAGCATACTTATAATCTGGACTCTTGGGGCGTAACAAAAGCCTTCAACTTTAATTCTAAATTGTGTAGCTCTACTACAAATGGTCCTTGACAACAGACATACTAGTACGTATGACTTCGTTTAACAGTCTCCTTGCGGTATTCTATTATTGAAAAGGGCTGCATTAAAGCGCTTTCCTCTGAGGTCTATCTTGAGTCTTATTACACATCTTCAAATGGACACTTACTTAACAGGGATTTGCGGTAAAAGCGCTGTATTTATACGGCCTGTAGACTACCTTAAGGCACTTTGGGGCGCTAACTAATTCCAATGAATTAAAAAATTACCATATTTTTTTATAATGTTACTGGGATAACAATTTTTAGAATATACTGCCTAGAACGTAGTATCAACACCCGAGTCCGAGGATTTAATCGATTTCCACTAAAACGAGCCGTTTTTGGCGGTAATCGATTAAAGTTCTCGGTTGTCGATCTTAGATTCTAGACTGTAGGTTCTAAAAATAGTCGTCATAGTGGTTAAGATTTTAAAAACCTATTTAGAGGCTAAAAATTCCACCCATGCCGGGACTCGAACCCGCAACCTCGTGCTAACCGTGCCAGCGCTCTCTCAACTGAGCTAATGGCAATGGGCGACTCACTGGCACCAGTCAAATTTCGAACCTCTTTACAATACTCTCTGTATTACGTACGGTTGGGATGGTTAACGTTGTTCACTTTAAAAAAAAAAAAACATATTGTAAAAAGTTATGTTTTTTTCCATCTGTGGCGCTAGTTAGCACCCCAAAACGCCTTAACGTCTGATCTTTACATATTAATTAGAGCACGTACAGGTAGGTGGAAGCCGACGATATTAGAGCGAAAAAATTAAATTTATGAGCAGCTGTTTAATTTAGGTACCTATATCTTGTCATTAAAAATTCAAATCGCACGAACAAGCATAGGTACTTAATTAGGGGGTAAGGTAATTTATTGATCACTCGTCCTACAGTTTGATAATCGATGATTAACTTCTATGATGTTTTATTCCGCCCTGGCAGGTCATAGTCGGGCCATCGCATTACTTTATTTGACGGATGAGTTCATCCGAGGTTTAAAAAATCAGCCCTTAAGACTTGCGCAGACGAGGGAAATGTCCTGAATAGTAAAAAATTTCCTTCAAGTACTTGACGCGGACTCAACGCTTACAGTGTGCGGTCATTTGTTCCCCGGAAATTGAGAAAAGCGTACGCTATGAAAGCAAATATTCTGACCAAATATTCATGTAAATTACAAATATTAGATTGTAATTTACATGAAGTTGAAAAAGAGAAGGCGTTTTAAAAGAAAACACCGAACTTTTGTCCAGTCCGGTCTCTTGATGGCCTCGGTAACTTGAGCGTTATTCGATACAATTTATAAGAGATTTATATTGACGGACAAAAAAGTACCCGGGGGATAGTACCTCGTCTGCGCTGGCCTTTATAGTCTGATCAAATAATCGTTAAATAAAAAACCGGAAAAGTGCGAGTATGACCCACTGAGGCTTTCGTACCTTACGTACATTGTAAATAGTTTAGGAACCAAGTCTCACAGTTTTTTCTGAAATTTCCCGAAATTCAAAGATAATTTTAATTATGATTCATTAGAAATGTATACGAGTTGATTCCAGATTTGTTCCTGTGTTTGTAGGGTAACACGATATTACTTGCTAAATTTCTTAGTACGGGACGAAAAGTACCTTATTAGTTTTGATTCTTTTTAGTGTCGCAATATAATTTTTTTGCGGCATAAGCAGCTGTGACTTTTTCTTATCTTAATTAAGAAGACAACAAAGTGATCCTATAAGGATTCCGTTCTCCTTTTGAGGTAAAAATGTACTAAAACACTATACACAAAAAATCTTAAAATCGATGAACCAGTTTCAGAGCAGTTCAATAACAAACACTGTGACACAAGATTTTCTGACATGCCTGTTATGAGTTATACATAACAGGCATGTCAGATAGCTTCATTCAGCCCCTTTTTGTAGTACCTCACAGTAGGTGTGTTTGTGGTGTTGTACTTTTGATTGACTTAGTTTCCGTGCTGTCAGCTATCTGATTTACCCGCCCTTTCCGGATTACAATGCATTTATATGAGACCACTTCATCGTCATCAGCATTAGCCCACCGCTGCCCACAACTGGATATAGGCCTTTTCTCCAAAATGCCATTTGTTACGGTCCCTTGCCATCCGCATACACGAACCATCATTTTGACGATGTTTATGCCACTTACCGATCAAGAAAATGAAATGGATGAAAATGAAGTTGATACTGGACTTCCTCCTCTGGCCTAAATAAAATTGTACATTAGCTAAGCCCACCGCTGCCCACTACTGGGTATACTTTTTCTCCAAAATGCCATTTGATAGTTCGGGAATGCGGATGACAAGGGAGCGTGCTTTGCTTTCCGCAGCCCCTTACCATCTTCTGACCATCTTTTTGTGACTTACCGGTCAAGAAAGTGGAATCGCTGAAAATTCACGAAGTTGATACTGGACTTCCTCCTCCGGTCCAAATTAAATTGTACTTTAGCCATATTTTTGTCGAAGTAGGTCAGAAACCGCGGCTGAGTTCGTTGGTCTTCGGCAATAAATACACACGTGCACTTTTGAATCAATAGCACGATTCTATTGATTCAAAAGTGCTAAATCTTAGTGGCGTTTTCGGTTGATGGTTGGTTTTTTGATACCTATATTAACAGATGAATACTCTGTTTTTTTGTGTTTTAATTTCATTGGCGCTTCAATTTTACTCGCACTAATGTCTCAAGTCTTCGGTGATGTGGCGACGTATTTAAAAAAACATCACTGTCAAAGCTAGTGCTGTTATAAAGAATGCATATTAGTCTCACAGTTCCGAAATTTACATTAGATGATAATTAAAAAATACGTTTATTTATGACTTTTGATTCAGGTGGCTTTGGACAAAGTCTCCAATTGACTCTTTGAACAGAATGTACTTATAGGAACGGTGTTATAAAATAAAAAAGCCACAAAAACTGATAATAAAAGGGGACTGGCTGAAGCCATTTACTAAATGACACTGAAAGCCCAGGCAAGGGTGAAAACAAACAAAGCGAGCCTCATTACGATGTAAAGACAACAGCGGTAGGGACAGCACAATATGTATTTATTTAATCTACAAACTTGCACACAACACAGTCGCTTGTCGTCGTCGTCGTTGTCAGGCTATACTAGTCAACTGCTGGATAATATAGCCCTCCCCTAAAGAGCGCTACGTTGTGCTATCATAGGGGGTAATGCCCATAATCCCCACGCTGAGCATGCGGGTTGGTGATCGCAGTTCGGTGGAATTGTACTGCAGGGGGCGCTGCTGCCCACCACCCGGTTTGTGTCCCAGTCGCTTGTCCTGGTCCCAAACTAGGATACCCCGTGCTGTAGTAACCAGGCGAGTATATTACAAACATGGAAATTCACCCAGATTGAGGATATGTGTGTGCCCCCAGTGGGAATCGAACCCAACCTCAAACAAGGTAATCAAACGTGATACCACTAGATCTTCGAGGCAGTCCCAAGTAAGGGCTCTTAGGGTTTTGAACTTTAAAAGAACGATACCATTATAGGATTACTTTGTTGTCCGATCATCCGTCCGTCTGTATTTGAAGACCCTTTAGCTCGAAAATGCGTTGAGCTACCGGGTTGAAATTAAAACCGTATCCTTAGGCCTACAGTCCCTTTTAAGCTGTGAAAAATTCAATCTTCTACGTTAATGTTCTATCATTATTATCATCATTAACATGGCGAGGCAACAAAGTTTTTTTGCCTCTCTTTGTAATAATTCTATTCTACGTTAATTGGTATGGTTGTCTGCTGACTGTGTGAACTGTACACTACTCAAATAAAGGAGGAAGTACCTTTTGGTGTTGTCCGCGCGGGCTAACTACCTTTTGGTGTTGTCCGCGCGGGCTAACTGAATACTTTGATCACGCGACTTGTTTTAATCCATTATAGTTGTTGCCGACCAACCAACAAACCTTTTTTGAGTTTTTTACTTCTTTGATAGCGTTTTATATTATTATGTCTATTTTTCTAAAATGGGACAATATCAATACAAAAAAGACGAATTAAAGATTCCTAAAAGTTATGCGCGTTTTCCTAAATTTTTACGTTCATTCGTTTAGTCACCTATCAAACCAATGACAAAGTAGACTGTGTTTTCTTTCTGTGTTTTCTGCTGTGTTATCTTTCCTTTTTTCGTGTAGATAAAGACGAAGCCACCATATCGTCGTTGATATTGTAAAACGTTATACTTATGTAAAACATTAATATTTAAAAACCTATTTAGAGGCTAAAAATTTCACCCATGCCGGGATTCGAACCCGCAACCTCTGGCTATCCGTACCAGCGCTCTACCAATTGAGCCAATGGGCGACTCACGGCATCAGTGAAATTTCGAACCTCTTTACAATATTCAAGTAATTGTAAGTAATGCAATTTGCTTAAGTCAGATGTCGCTGCCTGTACGTAATACAGAGAATATTGTAAAGAGGTTCGAAATTTCACTGATGCCGTGAGTCGCCCATTGGCTCAATTGGTAGAGCGCTGGTACGGATAGCCAGAGGTTGCGGGTTCGAATCCCGGCATGGGTGAAATTTTTAGCTTCTAAATAGGTTTTTAAATTTGTTCCTTAGCACGGGTTAGTGCATTAAAAATAAAAATAGTGTAAACATTAATATAACATATACCTCCATACAGGCACATACATTGCTTCTGGCCCCACACTAAGTTACCCTGTTTCCCGGGAACCAGACACAACGACATCATCACAACCTTGTAAACGTCCAAGACCTGGGTTTTTTTTTGTCCCCAGCCGGGGATCGAACCTGCGACCTCTTGTATGGTAGGCAGATGCGCTACCGCTGCGCCTCAGAGGTCGTCATCAAAAATCTTAATATCTGTGATAACTATTTTCGGAATATATAGCCTAGAATGTAGTAATTTAAGTCCTAGATTGTTGATCCTAGGTTCTAGATTGTTGACCGTAGGTTCTAGACAGTAGGTTCTAAAAATAGTTGTCACAGTTAAGATTTCTCATGTTCACTTCTAGATGAAAACGTATTATAAAACAAGTTATGAATTTTATTCCATTGGTGGCGCTTATTAGCGCCCCTTAAATAGAAGGAACGAACTGAGTGCTTAGTGCGAGTTTGACAGGTCCAATCGAATAACTTTACTACCGCGTTAATCGAGCATTGAGTAGTGAATATGAGTAAGTTAACCATTCGAACTGGCAAAACGCTGTCACAGTACAACTCGCACTCGCGTTTATTCGTGTTTTGGGTCGTAAACGTGTTCACTTCTCAACGTAAACCATTACAACTCGCACTCAGCAATTTTAATTTCCATACTTGTCGTTAGGTGGCGCTTCCTCGATGCCATATTAATATGAGTTTACGTTAACGCCATCGAGTAGTTAAAAAACTCGCACTAAGCACTCTGAGTGCTTAGTGCGAGTTTGACAGATCCAATCGAATAACTTTACTACCGCGTTAATCGAGCATCGAGTAGTGAGTATGAGTAAGTTAACCGTTCGAACTGGCAAAACGCTGTCACAGTACAACTCGCACTCGCGTTTATTCGTGATTTGGCTGGTAAACGTGTTCACTTCTCAACGTAAACCATTACAACTCGCACTCAGCAATTTTAATTTCCATACTTGTCGCTAGGTGGCGCTTCCTCGATGCCATAGAAATATGAGTTTACGTTAACGCGATCGAGTAGTTAAAAAACTCGCACTAAGCACTCTGGTCGACACATGAAAAGGTTATTGTTAACGAATGGTCGAGTATATTACTCTGTTCCAGATACATGTTGCTTGGATCCAAACAAACCGTTGATAAAATATTGTTGAAATCTCAGATAATTTCTATGATGTTTAATTTCAGGAACTTTACCTATTCTTCTCTAATATGCTTTTTAATGTTAAAGCAATTATTAACTTAAGGTCTACTTAAGTAACACAAATATTAACTTTTAATGTAGAACCAATTATTTAGCACACAAAAAATATTAACATTAAAGTGTTGTGCGAAACAGCTGTATTTTTTTTTAAAATTTTCATATTAATTAATAATAATATGGAGTTTAAAAGCAATCCTTTTTATTAACAATAACCTCACGCCTGTGTCCCAGAGGGGTAGACAGAGACCAGGGACTGCCACTTGCCACGAACCTGACAGATCACCTTCGCTTTATCAGCGTTCATTGGTCGTTACATGCACGCAAGCCGGTTCAGAGTTTTATCAATAAAAAAAAATATTGTAAAATATAAAATGATAACCATTTTACATACATATATAACTAGCGCGTTACGTCTTAGAATGTATGAAGCGTATCGCAGGAAGGTTAGGCCATACTCCACCACGGGGGCCAAGTCCGGGTTGGTGGAGGATTGTAAGACAGTGGCGGGTCTTACTGTCAGAAGTTATCAAGCCGCCCATAAGGCCTCTGCCATGGCTTAACGACTGCCATTATATGACAGCCGGCACCAACGGCTTAGCGTGCCTTGCGAAGCACGGAAGCGCTCGGAAAAATGCCACTAGCGGTAGTCACGGGACGCTCACCCATCCCGTACCTGACCGCGCCTGTTGTTGCTTAACCAAGTGATTGATTGCAATCACTCGGTTCGCCTAGGCCACGAGCGCTTTGCTATACAAAAGCAATTTTGCTGTACAAAAGCAATTTTGCTCCAATCGAAGATGGAAGCAACTTCCCCATTTGATTGCCATTGGTACGAAGTGTAGGTCTAAAAATAACTCCACCCTTCCCAAGGCTTATGCGCGAGGGATTGCGTGTGTGCGTGTCGCAACACACGACAGCGTCAACGTTTACATTTTCTAGTCAAAGACAGGTTTTCACGGTCTTATTGTGCTCGGTCCGAGTGCGCCATCCTAGCGCCATCGCCATCCATCCGAGGCTATTTTGGTGTTGTCACGAAAATCGTCCAATCAGAAGCATTAGTTTACTCGGGTGGCGCATTCGGTCCGACCGTAGTACTAAAACCGTGAACACGCGGCTTAAGTGTTCTTTTGTTCTTATCGCGAAGGAAAACGGTTAAATCCAGATTGTCAGTGCCCACATATATAAGTTTGAGCTTTACCGTGTATAAATGATGATTATGATGACGTCATCGTCGGAAGGCCTACGGCGATTGCAGACGGATTGTCTGGCAAGAACGTGAAATCGCTAAAAAATCATGCTTGAGTTTTTTAGGTAGCTATTTTGGGTAGGCAGCAACCTATACTCCAAAACGTACACCTGAACTTGAACCCATCATCCTTTTGTATTTAAATTCCTCCTTTATTGGACATAAAAACAGAATACAGGAAAGTTGAAATAAGAAAAGACATGTACAAAGGCTATTTGTGAGAGATTTCTTCCAGCAAACCTTGGGGAGTCGGAGTGGAGGTTTCAAACGGGTGCAAGCATTTACGCATGATACCATTAACTTGTGTACAATTAATAGCGTAACCAAATGAAACCGACTGAAAAATAGTCGCCACAACCGATTCAGTCTGTGCTATCTTTTGGGGTAGCGTCAGTAAAATTAAGCAATAGATTCTATGTATTTTCTTTGCTAAATGATTATTACAAATTGAAGATACTTTTGATCCATAGAAGTTATACTATTTTTATTTTTAATGCACTAACCCGTGCTAAGGACAATTTTAAAAACCTATTTAGTGGCTTTAAATTCCACCCATGCCGGGATTCGAACCCGCGACCTCTGGCTATCCGTGCCAGCGCTCTTCCAATTGAGCTAATGGGCGACTCACCGGCATTAGGGAAATTTCGAACCTCTTTACACTATTCTCTGTATTACGTACAGACAGCGACATCTGGCTTAAGTAAATTGCATCACCCCCGACTACCTACTTTGCAGTTAGGTTTTTACATCGGAATGATATCACTGTACCCACATGATTATAGAAGTTATCAAGTGAATAAGAAGCGGGATTTTTTCGTTCACTTAAAGATTCAAAACAAAACTCACATTACTGATGTGAGTAATTTCAGTTGCTTCTTTCAGTGCCTTCTTCTTCTTCAGGCTATTTTATGTAGTCCACCGCGGGACATAGCCCTCCAGGACCTACTTACTAAAAAAATGTATATGTTTTTCTTAGTACTGTGCAAATATGTACTCGGAGGATTTTTTGTAGTTTCTACGTTACTAATTACCATAACTACCAATAGCGCTAGCTCACTTCCGGTCACAGAAATTGCTTATCGGCACGACATTTCTTTAGCACGCCTTTCGGGTACAATGGAAAGTACACTGAACCTCAATTTTAGGTTACACTTTTGTCTAATTTTTGCCCTTATATAAAGCTACAGTAATTGGTAAAACTGTGTGGATTGTGAACCTTAGGTGCTTTTTACCACGTAGGCACGTATAGCCAACAAACAAAGAGTGCGTGTCTTCAAGATAAATGTGTTTTTACGCATTATTTCAATACAATGTTCTTGTTTCTAAATGTTTTTATTCAAGGTAGGACAAAACCTGTGAATTAATAAACGCTACTTGCATTAATGTCTAGCTATGTCCAGCAGCGGACTAGTATATAGCTTGACGACGACGACGACGACTTGCATTAATCGAAATATTATTCGTACTCGTGTATCTTATTCGTAATGTCTTGAGGAAACTTTAGTATCTGAGATGTCCAGATACCTCAGTTACTTACGTTTAGAGCTAAAATAATTGAATAATTGTAATTGAAAAATTAAAAAAATATTAATTTAAAGGAATGGTTGTAAAGACTTTACATTCTTGTTATTCTAATAGAAAGCCTGTTTATGGTTAATTAGTAGGCCAGTGCCTCTAGCAAAAGTTAACAAAAAAAAACCTTTATTCTCTCTGAGAGTGCCCTTCGGAGAGAAGGCTTATGCCCTCAGTGGGACGTTTATAGGCTACATTTTTTTTTATCACAAACACATAGTTTATTGCTAGGTACAACACATTCATAAATGTAGGTATGTACGTAATCTAGATAACAAAATCATTGCAACACGCCGGGATTCGAACCCTGAAGCGACTGCGAGTATTATGTTCACTGCGCTGTCATTGCGACTTTGTTCGCGTACAGTGGACATCATCCTTTACATAATGTCCGCTCCAATCAGCTTTAAGGGCGAGTTTCCTACAAAAAATCAAAGGTTGAACTGATGTCGACTGTACCTTGTAAGTAGGTATTATGGTAAACGCGACGTGTGTGCCTCCCTAATTGTCCGTGTCTTATTGATCTGTATTCTGTTGTTCAGATCTGCATATTGCTATTGAAATAACGCAATTCTAGAAAACCGTTTCTTCAGTATGGACTTCCGAGATCTTAATTTTTTTTTTTATAAAAGTGTCCAGTTTCAAGATTGTATTCAAAATAAAAAATTAACTTAACATATTTACATGCAGGCACATACATTGCTTCCGAGATAATAATTGGGAGTCTTCGTTCAATTATTGGTACGTACTACCCAATAACACGCTGTAAAATAGCTCTAATTCATCTACTAACATTCAAATTATAGCATCAAGTAACTAGACAGCATGCTTTATAAAGACTAAAGAGCACGCACTTAAACGTCGACCATCATTCGACATAAGAAATACAAGGCTTTAACAAATCAATAAAAACTCCAAAACTATCACGTACTTGCCGGACATCCCGTTGGCGACCACGCCATCTTCTGGAGTCACTCTTCTCCTAACTCTCCGTCGATAAAGCCTAGCACAGAGTCCGCGCGCACAGCCTAGCCTCTCCCACATAGCAGGCCTCTTTGGAGACATTTCCGTGGCCTCACTTATCATGTTGAAAATTAAAAAGTAAACTGTCACTGACGATTGCGCGGGAAACTAAATTTTCTTTGTTTTTTTTGACGACCGATATAGGATTTTTTTTAAAAAAATTGTGCGAAACTTAAGTTATTGAGAAAAAAAAAACTTGGTCTTGTTTTAGACACAAAAAAATGTTACATACGTTACTGATAGGTAAGTAACTATAATTTAATTTATGTTTTCCAAATGGTTTTCCTTCGAGTATTGTGAAATTAACATCTTTAACATTTTCCTTAAATTATAAATGGAAGCAATATCAGCGGAACGCAGCTAAGTAGTGCAGCTTTTGAATAAATAAACCGGATACCTAGAAATTTCATATATCGATTCACAATTTCATGCATAACTTTTTGCGTTGAAAAGTATTATTTTTGCTTTTAAACCGGCATTGTAACAGTCTATGAGGCACCCATAAATTAAGTGGTATTTAAATGTCTTTATCAAACAACTTTTAATAACAAATAAGTACAGAACATTGTCTATCTCTATCAATATTGCGTTACTGGGAAGTTCGTTCACTTCGTCATAGCTTGGCTCTTTTCTATAAACGCGTCTCGCTACAATCAGCGCTTGGGAGTTACTGGCTGCTTGCATGGCAATAAGAATATCGACTACACAAAGGAAACAACGCTGACAAAGAAAAATATTCCTTCAGCCTATGTACAGAAACTTCTAAGGGCTGGCACTCACAAGCTCCGCCGAGTCTAATTGGAAAAACTCGCCGACTATACATTGACTACGAAACTGCTTCCATTAGCAACACGCCGGGGCTGAAACTTTCATTCACAGTAACACGGGACACTTGTTACGGAACCTGTTCTAATGGACGCCAACTACATACATAGGTACATAAACTCACGCCTGTATTCCGGAGGGGTAGGCAGAGACCAGGGACTGCCACTTGCCACGATCCTGACAGATCACCTTCGCTTCATCAACGTTCATAAGTCGTTGCATGCACGCAAGCCGGTTCCGGGTACTTTTACTTTTTAATGGACGCCAACTAAACTTTAACTCTGCATGACTCTGCATAGTTTTAAGATATAAAGAGCCAATGAAAAAAAGTAACACAATAATCTACAAGACTGACAATAATATTCAGAAACGATATTATGCACAAAACGACCTAACTAGGTATTTATTAATTGGACGAAAATTTTGTAACTATATTTATCCAAAGTGCACTTTGTTAATAATACTAGCACTATTTATCTCTATCATAACTTTGAGCTTGATACTCCCTCGATGGTCTAGCGGTTAACAAGTTTGACTTCCGAAACAGAGGTTCGATTCCCACTGGAGGCCATCGTGCCAGATCAGTACAAATGATCTTAGGCTGGGTGTTTTTCCATGTTTGTGTTATCCTTCCCTGGTTAGAGTAGATAGGAAAATTATTTATTGCACAATAAGCATATTTGTATATCGCCTTTGGCGAGCTTAATACTAATGAGTATTAGTTAGGGATTGTTTTGTGTGGAAGTTATTATAATTATTTACTAGCTGACCCAGCGAACTTCGTACCGCCTTACAGTCGATTCTTAAATTTTTTTTTCTCCGTAAGAACCGTCCTCGTAATTCGAGGAATATTCTAAAAAAGAATAGCGAATTCGGTTCAGCTGCCCTCGAGATTTGCGCTTACCAACACATTCAGCGATTTATTTTTATATTATAGATTTATTATTTTCTTTGTACTTATTTATTTTTACAGGCATTGAGTCCATGTAATGTATTATTTCTGCATAGATTATCGTTGAGATTTTTTGCAGTTTTATTATGTACCTACCCGTACATACTCGTAGACCCATTTATTAGCCCTGCTCCGACTCTCCAAGGTTTGCTGGAAGAAATCTCTTACAGAGCTTATAAACTCGCTTTTATGCATGTCCACATCCATAGCGTCCTGTCTTCAGCTTGCCGCATCCAGCATCTGCCAGTAGTTTTTCGCAGATGGTCATCCCACCTGATCGGAGGGCATTTTAATTTGTATTTTACTTCACGTAGGTAAATGTAACAGTAACCAAATATTAGGGCTACAGTCAACTCGAACAAATAGCGTTAACTTAATTGGAAGGCGCGCGTACCTTTGATACAGTTTATTACGAGTACAGATATCAATAATAAAATAAAACTTTTTTTACTCGATACTCAATTTTTTATTAAACATTTTCGTCTGCGTCGTTGGCCTAACGTATAATCGTTGGTCTGAATACCACGCCGGAGGTCGCGGGTTCGATTCCCACTGGGGGTTGCCCTACATTCTTACAAATGGCCTCAGACTGTGTGTATTTCCATGCGTGTAATATCCTTTGATACCATAGCACAGGATATCATCGTTTAGGATCTCGAGAAGTAATGTAAGTTCCTAAATTATTACACTTGGGACCAAACATGGTACTTCCATATCGTTTTGTCCTTTGGCAACTACTGTGGGGACGGGCAGCAGACATTGAGACCATCTTCGTCTTGCAGAAGAGAGCGATCAGATTCATTTGTAAGCTAGGCAGTATAGAGATTCGTTAGGAAATTTCTTTAAACAAACTAACATCCTGACAGTTTCCAGTCAGTATATCTATGAAAACATACGAAAATGTACGTCAGGAACAATATCAGTAACTTTAAAACTTTAGGTAGCCAACACAATGTAAATACTAGAAATAAACTTTCGTTCCCTTTATTTAGGCTGGCAAAGGTTAATACATCCTTAAAATCCCCGGAGATTTATTAAGCTTGCCTGAAACTCGGTTAAAAAAATGTGTTAAATACAAGGGCTACTATAACATAAAGGATTATTCAGATGACAATGATATCTGGAATTAAAGCTATACGACGCATGTGTTCTATGTTTTATAATTATTATGTAAACTCTGTTAATTAACGACTTTGAAAAGTCTAAGTTTCGAGTTTTTTTGTCCATTTTTTCTCCTATTTTCTAAATTTAGAAATTGACACCTAGTTTGAATTGTAATGTTCATTAAGCCGCAGTTTCTGGGCTACTTCGAATAAAACCTTTTCAATTCATTTCATTTCGAATCACTCAGGTTTTCGTGAGCGCAATATAAGGGCAGGTCAATACTCGACCCAGATACTCGACGTTAAATTAATTAGGAAACTCATTAAAATGTCGCTTAAATTAAATCGTTCTGACGTTATAAAAACCTACGGATTATTGCGGATTTGTTTAACAAGTGGGTTTTACCTTTACGGGATTAGATTAGTATGCCTGTATGTATTTATGTTAATAGAAAAAATAACACGTTATAAAAGAATATGTTGTAATAAGGCCCCACAAAATCAATTACTTAGTTTGACGGTTGGGGCAGCCTTGTTTTACGACAGCTTTTACTTAAGAATTGCACACTAGCACTTTCTGTTAATATGAATAACTTTACTTATAAATACATTGTCATTTTGGGCAAAGGTAGCTTAACTACCTACGTAGGTACGTATAAAGTTTATTTCTTAATCTTAGGCACGTTGGCATTTCATTCGTTTCGTAGCCGGATCCATCTTGCATACTTCAAAGGAGTTGCATTTGACGTTGTTGCAGTATGTCCCTGCACCCGCTGAAACAAAAAAAAGCACAATTTATTCTTCCATGCATCAGATTCAAGTATTCAAACCTACAGCAGTCTAGAGCTGCCTCGATTAAGGAAAAAATTCTAACGCAATGTTAATGCAAATGTGCCAGAAATTGTTGTCAAGTCTTTGACAGATGTTTTAATGCATTGCCTCTTTAATTTTAAAATAATATTAGTCCAAATTGTTTAAACTAATAATATTAATTAATATTTTAGTCTAAATAATGATACCTACTACCATATTTGGTTCATAGTTAGGATAACTTTGGTTGTCTCTATACAAGGTCGCCCTAGCGTAGTCCATATATTTTTGAAAACATTTAGTTTCATTTAGTTGTTTACATAAATAAATATTTCTGTGCAAACGTGTTTCATTTTGTTTCAATGTTTGGTTCATACTTAGGACAACTTTGGTTGTCTCTATACAAGGTCGCTCTAGCGTAGGCCATATATTTTTGAAAACATTTAGTTCCATTTAGCTGTTTACATAAATAAACATTTTTGTGCAAACGTGTTTCATTTTGTTTAAATTTTTCTCGCACTTACGCGTCAAGTTTTTGTCGCGTTTCTGACTTTTATCTTTTTTCTCACAAAGTAAGTGATTTTGTAATCCGCAATTTGTAATACGCAAAATCCGTCTGTTGGATACGCAGTCGTATGGACGTATTTAACCAAAAAACTGTTTTCGAATACCTAACGATCGATAGCGCTGATATCAACAACCGATTCTAGAATGAAACTTACATCGTGCAAGAGAACTGTTTTAACATTTTCTGCGCCCCCAGTTCTTATACCAACTGAACTGTCGGAAGACCTTCCTCTTTCGACGCACCAGCTTCGCAATGTCCTGCCTCCTACAGTAGTTCCTGAAGGTACTCAGTATCTTCCTTCCCCGGTAGCAGATCGTCCCGTTTCTCGGGTCTAGAAAGATGCAAACATGCCGTTTAGCTGCGAACAGCTAAACACTACTCTTTCCCGTTTATCCTTAGTACTTTTGGATCTCTTGTGGTACCCAACCACTTTATTTTCCCATGATTAGATGTTCCTTTAGACTTAACTTAGTTAAGTAAGTTGGTACGAATTTTACCTGTATATTCTAGTTACGCCGAGATCCTATTACTAATGCACCGGATACTGTAATAGGCTCTTGATAGCTTGCATCCTGTAGGGGCAAATTTGCCTGCCAATGTTTGACGTCCCGAAAATTTCTCAATAACCAAGTGGTTATAACCAAATGCAGAAATGTATTTGTGTCGTTTATAATACAAAATGCATTGAAAGTGTAGTGAACGACCATCCATCTTGTCGGAGGATCGGCTGTACGCTAGACGCGACGTAACTTTGGCAAATGTTTACTTAGCTATTAATTCAAATAGCATTGCAAGCGTGATGACGCCGTATTTACGCCGCGTAATTTCGGTATAGATTGTGTTTCGACACAAACGAGTGACACTGCCGATCGGTCCAAAAAACAAAATATTAAAATATTTACATATATTAAAATAATATTTATTATTCAAAGGTTATCGAAGGCACTCTATTTACATCAGTGACACTTCGGATTTAAAAATAGACATTGCATCCAGTAGAAGCTTACCTAATAAACACACACTAGGTGTTTACCTATATATAGCGAGCGTTATTGTACCAAACCTGTGTAAAACAGGTATTAACTTATTGTCAGTTATGTTCAACGGTTCGTAAGTCACAAAAGTCTAAAGCAGAGTAAAAAAAAACTGTATAAATATGCATTAACAACCTTTGATGTATAATATACCTTTATATTTTCAAAATTAATTCATTCATAGATTCATCTCGCCTCTGACTCCTATTAACTAGCTGTTCTTGTCTAACTTCCATCTAACATACATCTTAAAGATTCTCGAAGTGTCAAAATATGACGTGTTCGGTGTGGCTTAAAAAAATTAAAATTGAGCTGGCTCAATGGAGACATACATAGTAGAGGCGCTGATTGGTCCCATCAAAAGCGAGTAAACTATATTCATCGAATGACCCTGTTTGATACCAACTCTTGTATGTCCTCACTGCTGAGGCACGGGTCTCTTCTTGCATCGCAGGAAGGTTAGACCATACTCCACGACGGGGGCTACGGGGAATGACATCGTTACAAACCGTCAAACGCTGTTAGACCTTCATTAACGTTTTGTGACAATTCACTGGGTGAATTTCTCTTTTGATGCTCACTCACATTGTGAATATTTGTCCTGGCCGCCGCTGCCGCCACCGGAGGAAGGTTCCATGCAGGATTTAGCGTTGCAGTTGTTCGGACAGCACATCTTGCCGTGGCTGCAGTCGTAGTTTTGCACGCACTTGGGGCTGCATGACGCGGACTTGGAAGGCAGCGGACAGCTCCCGGCTGAGGATGTGTCACAACATTAAGGACTTCCGTAATGATCCTGGGATCCTTAAGGTTTACTAACGCATGCTAGCGTCACCAATTGGATTACAACAATCTCATCTGTCTTCTTTTAGAGTTCTAGTAACAATACCACTCGCTAAAGGCCTGCGCAAACGTGGGACTTTTGTCCTCGAGGGACAAAATCCCTGAATCGTAAAAAATGTCCTCCGAGTACTTGTCGCGTACTCAACGCCTACGGTGTGTGGTCATTTTGTTCCCCGGAAATTGAGTGAAGCGTATGTCATGGAAGCAAATATTCCGAAATTACATTCTTGTAATTTACATGAAATTGAAAACGAAAAGGCGTTTTAAAAGAAAACACCGAACTTTTGTCCAGTCCGGTCTCTTGATCTCCTCGTTAACTTGAGGGACTGTTTGTACGGGGTACTTTTAGTCCTTAAAGAAGTACCCGGGGATAGTCCCTCGTCTGCACAGGCCTTCACGGTGGAGGAAAACATCGTAAGGAAACAGGGACCGGCATGTTTGACGCGTTCAAATACCTCAGGGCCTGACATGCGCTCCAGGATAGCATGCAAATTGCGCGTGAATCGCGTTGTTTGGTTGCCGTGTGGTGGGTTATGAGTTTATGACACATTTTTGTGCAGCCTATAAACGTCCCACAGCAGGGCACAGACATTTTCTTTTCTCAGAGAAAGAGTATTTGCTTAGTAACCACGCCCATCGCGAAAATGAATAGGAAATTTCAAGCGCTGAAGTATTTGAACACCTCAGTTGAATCCTGTCTACGCGCCTCGAGGCTAACTAATCTCTACCATCCATATTTGATCGACAATTCCAATAATAATTCGGTTTTTATCATTTGTTTAGTTAACAATGTGGTCTGTTAATGTGTTTGCTTTGGAAGGTGATCAATAGGAGTCATTACCATTAGTCATTACCATAGGACAATTGTTGAGTCATTCACCAACCCAGATAATCTCATTGCGTTTTCTAGAATTTATGTTAAGCAATTAAAAAACAACAATTTTAAGTGGTCTCTAGTATTGGAAAACCATTAGGGAGTCCTATGTCCTGCAGTGCGCAGTGCAGCTGATGATGATACCTTCAACATCAGCCAATACTAAGTATAAAGGTAAATATTCATACTGATTTGAGTATGTAGCTAAAACACCTTCTTTTTCTTCAGGCTATATGTTAGTCCACTGCTGGACATAGCCCTCTCCTAATGAGCGCCATAGCGCCCTGTCTTCAGCTTGCCGCATCCAGCATCTGCCTGCATCCGACAGAAAACCAAAGTTATCGACATAAATTCGTAGATAATTAGCAAGCTGAAGTGGCGGCCATCTCGCGAAGGAGCGACATCCGTTGGAGTAAAGGACGCGTCGTCTTCGTATACAAATGCCACCTTCACCCCTCTCCTTGTGGACTTCGTCCCGCTGTGGTATGGTTACAATAAAGAATGCATTGTCCTGTAATCCGGATAGGCCCAGCGTCCGCAATCCTCCAATACAACAGAGGTGGCCCGAGGCCCGGGACCAGGGGCCCAGGGAATTGGCGAGGGTTTTTTACCTAAGTATCTAATCACAATAGGCACTTACCAGCTTCAGATCCAGAAATCAAGATGGCCACTGCGAAGATGGACAGCACAATCGTAACGGAACCTGAGAGAGAGAAAATGGATTACTCTTACGTTGGACACTTTAGATAGAACATTTTAAACTGCGCGTGTTAGTTTTGGCTTCCTGCTACACAATATTTTAGTCCACTGCACGCAATGAGCTTCTGAACCTGGTTGATTATTTCTTTATATAATACATAACGTAATATATGTATACCGTATATATATATATATTCTCAACCTGATTGAGAACTTGAACAGAATATTTCGATTTGACCTGCTTTCATTCAATAAGGCGAAAAAAAGAACCAGAGTCAACAAAGCCGGAAGTAGGTAGGTCATGCACGGAAGTACATCATGAACTGAGATCCTACAAGCTTACTTCCTAACTGGCTTACGAGAGTTCGAACCCCGGCTGGGGACAAAAAAACCCAGGTCTTGGAGAATTACATGTTTATATTATTTTTTTAATGCACTAACCCGTGCTAAAGACAATTTAAAAACTTTTTTTTTGGATTACATATTTGTGATGGTGTGGGTCAGAAGCAATTTATGTGCCAGTATGTGTCTGATTTTTTTTTTCTATCGAAAGATTGCAATGACAATGTGACCCCAAATTTCTCATTGTAACAAGATTGTAAATGCCTTGGAGTGTAATCAAAATAATTAAAAAAGGAAAATAACCGTATTCTTAAAAAGAAATTAAACATTTGATTGACAGCCACTTAACCAAGTTTGACTTTACATAGACGTGTTACGGGTCAAGTGAAAATAGATCCCAACTCTTTTTGTTTGTGTTAACTCATATTATTATTATTATTAAATTCTTTATTGTACCTGTAAAGATTGTACAATTGGCGGGCTTAATACTAAATAGTATTTTATTCTAGCCAACCAACAGGTGACGTGGAGAAGGCGGGGTTAGTCTCAAACAGTAAGGTGATATTTTATTGTCAAATATCTTTTTTAACAATTAAACTATTTATCAATATGAAACCTATTTAGAGGCTAAAAATTTCACCCATGCCGGGATTCGAACCCGCAACCTCTGGCTATCCGTGCCAGCGCTCTACCAATTGATTATTTATTAATATGTCCAATAATAGCATACCTTCATACCTATCATACCTTCTAATAGTATTTTAGTCTGTACTATTTATGGACAATCATACACACACACACACTACACATACACCTATATCTAAGATCCATCGCTATAATACCTATCTAGAAAACTAATTTGTATTATTAGCTTTCGGTACATAAGGCAAATAAATTCTGTTAAGACCAACTTTAGTATATACCTATGTGAAGGGGGGAGCTTCCTGATACAGACAGGTATTTACATACTTAAAAGGAAGTCCTTGCCCGATTGTGTTTTTGTAACGTCTTGTGAAGTAAATAAACGATTTTATTATTTATTATTATTCTTTATGTTCCTTGTAAAACCATTAAGTGAAGTTCATATCGTAATCTGCGGAAAGTCCCGCTTAGGTCATCAGCCTCGCGTAAAGGAAAATTACTTTATAATATACGCTTTTGCCCGCTACTCCGTCCGCGTGGACCTTTTTTGCAAACCCGTTCACTCCCTTCAGGGTTAAATTTAGAAATACGGCGATACACGTGTTCAATCAATACTGTTGAAGAGTATTTATTTTAAGTTTCATGAAAATTAGATAACATTATTTATACCTCCCATACAAATTTTGGCAACCCTTATCACCTCCTTAGGGGTTGATTTTAAAAAAATCCGTAAAAAGTTTTATTCCTTGACTACATTATATACAGGGTGTCCCAAAGTTATGGGCCATGAAGGGAGAGTACCTTAAATATTGTAGATATAGGTATTTTGGTGAAAGAAGACTTTATTAAAAACCTGTTTAGGGGCTAAAAATTCCATCCATAAAGACTTTGTTATTTTTAAAAGTTAGTAACTCTGCATTGACAGATTTTTAAAAATTACTTGCCTCCTTTGGGAATCGAACCAACTTAAATGTAAAAAAAACACCCCTACTTTTATGATGCCAATCGAAAGAATGGCCAAAAAATAATAACTCTTCTGAAGTACACTATTTTTATTTTTAATGCACTAACCCGTGCTAAGGAACAAATTTAAAAACCTATTTAGAGGCTAAAAATTTCACCCATGCCGGGATTCGAACCCGCAACCTCTGGCTATCCGTACCAGCGCTCTACCAATTGAGCCAATGGGCGACTCACGGCATCAGTGAAATTTCGAACCTCTTTACAATATTCTCTGTATTACGTACAGGCAGCGACATCTGACTTAAGCAAATTGCATTACTTACAGCCCCGACCACCTACTTTGCAGTTAGGTTTTAACATCGGAACGATATCACTGTACCCACATGATTACACTATTTTTATTTTTAATGCACTAACCCGTGCTAAGGAACAAATTTAAAAACCTATTTAGAGGCTAAAAATTTCACCCATGCCGGGATTCGAACCCGCAACCTCTGGCTATCCGTACCAGCGCTCTACCAATTGAACCAATGGGCGACTCACGGCATCAGTGAAATTTCGAACCTCTTTACAATATTCTCTGTATTACGTACAGGCAGCGACATCTGACTTAAGCAAATTGCATTACTTACAGCCCCGACCACCTTCTTTGCAGTTAGGTTTTAACATCGGAACGATATCACTGTACCCACATGATTACACTATTTTTATTTTTAATGCACTAACCCGTGCTAAGGAACAAATTTAAAAACCTATTTAGAGGCTAAAAATTTCACCCATGCCGGGATTCGAACCCGCAACCTCTGGCTATCCGTACCAGCGCTCTACCAATTGAGCCAATGGGCGACTCACGGCATCAGTGAAATTTCGAACCTCTTTACAATATTCTCTGTATTACGTACAGGCAGCGACATCTGACTTAAGCAAATTGCATTACTTACAGCCCCGACCACCTACTTTGCAGTTAGGTTTTAACATCGGAACGATATCACTGTACCCACATGATTACACTATTTTTATTTTTAATGCACTAACCCGTGCTAAGGAACAAATTTAAAAAACCTATTTAGAGGCTAAGTAATGCAATTTGCTTAAGTCAGATGTCGCTGCCTGTACGTAATACAGAGAATATTGTAAAGAGGTTCGAAATTTCACTGATGCCGTGAGTCGCCCATTGGCTCAATTGGTAGAGCGCTGGTACGGATAGCCAGAGGTTGCGGGTTCGAATCCCGGCATGGGTGAAATTTTTAGCCTCTAAATAGGTTTTTAAATTTGTTCCTTAGCACGGGTTAGTGCATTAAAAATAAAAATAGTGTAATCATGTGGGTACAGTGATATCGTTCCGATGTTAAAACCTAACTGCAAAGTAGGTGGTCGGGGCTGTAAGTAATGCAATTTGCTTAAGTCAGATGTCGCTGCCTGTACGTAATACAGAGAATATTGTAAAGAGGTTCGAAATTTCACTGATGCCGTGAGTCGCCCATTGGCTCAATTGGTAGAGCGCTGGTACGGATAGCCAGAGGTTGCGGGTTCGAATCCCGGCATGGGTGAAATTTTTAGCCTCTAAATAGGTTTTTAAATTTGTTCCTTAGCACGGGTTAGTGCATTAAAAATAAAAATAGTGTAATCATGTGGGTACAGTGATATCGTTCCGATGTTAAAACCTAACTGCAAAGTAGGTGGTCGGGGCTGTAAGTAATGCAATTTGCTTAAGTCAGATGTCGCTGCCTGTACGTAATACAGAGAATATTGTAAAGAGGTTCGAAATTTCACTGATGCCGTGAGTCGCCCATTGGCTCAATTGGTAGAGCGCTGGTACGGATAGCCAGAGGTTGCGGGTTCGAATCCCGGCATGGGTGAAATTTTTAGCCTCTAAATAGGTTTTTA
The DNA here is from genome assembly GCA_934045075.1 of Yponomeuta sedellus. Lineage (NCBI taxonomy): Eukaryota > Metazoa > Arthropoda > Insecta > Lepidoptera > Yponomeutidae > Yponomeuta > Yponomeuta sedellus. Next base: position 7,590,198 of record OW203744.1, read on the forward strand.
AATTTGTTCCTTAGCACGGGTTAGTGCATTAAAAATAAAAATAGTGTAATCATGTGGGTACAGTGATATCGTTCCGATGTTAAAACCTAACTGCAAAGTAGGTGGTCGGGGCTGTAAGTAATGCAATTTGCTTAAGTCAGATGTCGCTGCCTGTACGTAATACAGAGAATATTGTAAAGAGGTTCGAAATTTCACTGATGCCGTGAGTCGCCCATTGGCTCAATTGGTAGAGCGCTGGTACGGATAGCCAGAGGTTGCGGGTTCGAATCCCGGCATGGGTGAAATTTTTAGCCTCTAAATAGGTTTTTAAATCTTCTGAAGTAACATAGTATTTTAAAAGAAAGGAACAGCGTGAAATTAATCATTTTAATCAAATTAAAAACATATACGAGACTGCCGTAGTCAATTAAGTGAGTACTTTTTTTGTAAATTAATTAATTATACGCTCAAAATGTGATCCCTCTTGTCTTAAGCAAATCGCCAATATTTTAATGAGTCTGCTGCTTGTTGATTTTCTTATAATTTTATGGTGAATCTATGGAATAATAATATCGCTACTTTACGAACGTCATCATCGGCAATAAATAACTTTCTTATTTGACTCAAACATTTTACGTTATTCCTTTCATTTAAAATACTATTTCGATTGGCATCATAAAAGTAGGGGTGTTTTTTTTACAGTTAAGTTGGTTCGATTCCCAGACGAGGCAAGTAATTTTTTGGAAATTTTTGAATGCAGAATTACTAAGTTTTAAAAATAACTTAAAGTCTTTTTTCACCAAAATACCCTATCTACGCCATTTAAGGGACTTTCCCTTTATGTTCCATAACTTTGGTACGCCCTGTATAGACTATGTGTGCAAAATTTCAGCTTCCTAGGTCTGGGCTGGGCCACAGATTACTAAAGCTGGGCGTTAATGAGTGAGTCAGTCAGGACTTTGAATTTTATTTATATTGATAAGTCTACTTGTTTACCATTCGATAATGTTCGATCTTGTACGATAAAGTATAAAATAATAAATCACCTTACACCTACATTTGTGGAAGTTCCCCTTGACCACTTTACATAATGAAAATAAATAACACTTAAGACATGATAAAGTAAACAGTGGACTGCATTGAAATATACGAAAGAGCTTTATTGAGCGGCGTCTCCTGCGCGTGGTAAAACAAAACATTAAACATAAAACAATTCTCGTTCAATATGAACAACAATTTATATTTTTTTTATAGAGGAATATTTTATTTAAATTTTCAAAATATTGACAATAATAATTGGTAAATACTAGAAAACAATCAGACCATGTACAAAAAAATCTCAATTGTTATATTTCAATTTTAAATTATTTACAATTTATTATCTATAAAACTTACATGATTAACATACTTAATAACAACTATTACAATTTTTTTTTATTTTCTTTCCCTTAGCAACGAAAATGTTTTGCCCGTGGAAAAAGGTTTTTTGTATGAAAAAGAACTTGGCTGGCTGGCATATATTTTATTTCAATTAGTAAGTACGTTAAAGTAACTTCGTTTTTATATTAATAAATTTTAAATAGGACTCAACTTATGACTGAAATAGACGTTCTATTTTTTTGTTACCTAGTTATGTTCGTGAATAAATGATTCTGCCAACATATCATACTAACAAAACAACTTAAAACTTCTGTTTGATTTTTGTTTAGTTTAGCGTCCCTGACTCGCTCTTTCATCACGACACGACCGACTTATGTTTTCTCACACAAAAAATTACGACTCGCAATGATTACCTACTACCTAATTAATTAGTAATTCATTAATCACATAAATATTTACCTGCAAGTTTGTGTAAACAACCTTGTCATTAATGAAATTTTAATTCATACCTAAGGACAGAACTGAACGTGTAAATAAATAAAAAACTCATTACTCATGATTACGTAAAATAATTTCAACTTATTTAATATCCCCTTCCAAATGAACACCACACTTTTTCTGTACTTTTCCCTATACGTCTATAGTGGGTAACCAACCCAACGAACCAATGTTGAGTGAGCCAATCAAGACGCGCGCAACAGACGCGACGCGTTGTCTAGAGATCGTCTCATCGGCCCGCCTTATGCGCGGCCTATGTCCCATCGCAGTACATTTTGTAGGAAAGTAGATTTAAAGGACGCCGCGTCTTCTCCGCGCCCTCGTCCCACGTCGTCACTATGTGTCCCACGCCTAAACTATCATTACCCACGCCTTGATATCAATTTGACATCAACCCTTTGTATGTCCCCAGTTCTGGGACACGTGTCTCTTCTCTCATCGCAGAAGGGTAGGGTCATACTCCACCGTGGAGGCCAAGCCCGGGTTGGTGGAGGAATGTAAGACAGTGGCAGGCCTTACTGTCAGAATTTATCAAGCCACCTATAAGGCCTCCGACATGGCCTAACGAACGCCTTAACTAACTGAAACTTATTAGGAATTACCAATTCCAAATAAATAATTGCGTTGTTCTGTATTGGTATAGTAGAGACTTTGGACTCCGGCCAAGGCTCTCTACTAAGCAAGTAAATGCAATGCATCGACTTACCCATCGCGAATAAAAATAAAGGACACTTTTCACGACAATTCCGCGACTACTCGGCGCAAGAGTCGATAGCGGACTGGCTAGACTGGAGACTTACTGGCCGGTCGAGTCAGGTTTCCGTTGATTGACTCATGAGATCCACTTATCTTGCCTGAGTAGGTCGTTGCTAGATGTGGAAGTAGGCAGAGATCAACGAGAAGGTTTTGGTCCAAAAGGGAATAGGTATCTACCCGACGTTGGATTATTAGATAAAAGAAAGGGGTCTTCGCCCAGATAAGCGATGGTCTGCCACATCACAGAGTACATGTATGTAGTACCTAGGTAACCCCACGTCCTAGGGTAGACCTCTACCACAGATTCTTGGTCTGTGACTTCGACCAATCTGGGATGGGTAGTGCCCACCTGATTTCCCACCCATCTAGGCCAATGTTACCAAGGTATACTCGTATCTCTCTAGTCTCGTAGCACTTACTATTTTTAACCGACTTCAAAACGGGAGGAGGTTATCAGTTCGACGCGTATTTTTTTAAACTATATAATGTAGTATATAATGGCTGTACTTACGTGACACAGCTGTTTCCATATAGGTACAAAAGAAGCCTTTATGCGTCGCACCGTAGGCCACAGGCCCTCTCTCCGGGAAAGAGTGACCAATAACATTTTTGACAAAATTTCTAAAAATTACATAAATTATAAAGTTACTCTAAATCGCGTGTTTCAGGAATTGCGAACTTTCGAGGTAACCCTGTAGGATTATTTTATAATACTTAATCGATTTTTTTTAAATTAAATAATCTTTACTTAAACTACGGTACGAATACTTGTACGCCTTTAATGTAAGCCTTTTAATGTTTTCTAAAGAGTTTAAAAAAACCTATTTAAAGGCTAAAAAATCCACCCATGCCGGGATTCGAACCCGCGACCCCTGGCTATCCGTGCCAGCGCTCTATCTAACTGAGCTAATGGGCGACTCACCGGCATCAGTGACATTTCGAACCTCTTTACACTATTCTCTGTATTACGTACAGAGTTCTAAAGAGTTTTAATGTAATCTGATCCTTAGCAAAATTAAGTTCTACATGGCGGAAAGAGAAATTTGGTTCGTTGTCTTAGGGCCAGTTTCTGAATTGAGAATTGTTAATGTAGTGTTCTATCTAAGAACGTCTCAAAAAAGAGCATGACAGATAGGTATTTACTTAGTGAAATTCTCTATTCTGAAACCGGCCTCGGATCGACCTCTCAGAAAAGATTGTGGTCATATTGGTTTGCCATCCGAAAATCGCCCAAGTTCCAGTCGAAGTACGAACTCGGTCGGGATCTCGATAGACAGTGAACATTTGTATAACATAACATTTACATGTGTTCGTGGGAAACAGAAACAACGACATCACTAACATGTAAACACCTAAGAACTGGGGTTTTTTTTTTGTCCCCAGCCGGGGTATAAACAAGTCTATTAGGATTATGGGCATGCCCATCGCGCGGGGTGGATTCGCGCTTGTCCGCAAATATTGTGAAACATACAAAATCATGTGTACGTTACACAATATGTGATAATGGCATTGTGATGCCGTTAATCCAGCGAACACATCTATCACTAGAGTCAGAATTCAAAGACTTCAGCATTCTCAGAGTTAGAATGGACAATAGTAGGTATATTGCCTTTGTAAGTAAGTAAGTAGGTAGGTATAAAGCAGGCAGGTAAATGAAATGCTCGAATTTGCTACACTACAATCTATTTATTCCTTCTATTTATTCCTACTTGTCCAATTTAGTAAACAAGATTCTAACCTTAAAATTGAGATTAGATGCCTCAAAATAGACATTTTCTCGCAAATTCATGAACTATCATGAACTATGTTTATAAAATTGGCAGCGTGTTATCTAAAAGAGTGTTCCAAGTTACTTCATTTAAGGAAATAGATATGGCAGTTTTAAGTCACAGGGTAGAATCTTGTTTACTTGTAACGGTGCAAACCTCTTTACACCATTTTTATTTATTTTTCTATCTATCATTTTCAAATATTTAAATTACGTCACACATTCTTCGATTTCTCTCATTTTTCATCACTACTACTTTACGCTTTGACCAGATCTGACTTTTTACCTGCTTCTCCGTTTATCCGTTTTTTTATCCAGTTTTCTGTTAATATTACTACAATTCTACAAATAAAACAAGAGATGAAGTCGTTCCAGAGTTTATTTATTAATTACAAAAGTTATCCAACGTTCCATACTAAATTGGACAAGTAAGAATAAATAGACTGTACCTACTCATAGCTTATCTCCTCAGAAGAATGCAGAGTGCTAAGTAGGTAAGAACAGTCGTGTGCACTAACATGTAAACACGTTAAAATCTTGTCACATTAGCCTCTTCTAGCCTGATGTATGAGAAATTGACTATTTTGACTTTACAAGGTTCTGAAGTGCATAGGTACATGTTAGGGCACGTGACTGAACTTGTGTGACATAACACTATTAGTGGTTTTATTGGATGGATTTACCAACTATGACATACACACTGCAATCACGTCCAACCAAGACAGTCATTTTTTTTTATCGCTTTGCAAAATCAAGCTACTTACGTAAACATTGCCTATACTTATAGTTTGTTAGCTTTTAGAATATTCCTACCTATGCTAATATCGGATAGAATCGGATATATTCGTGTAATAGAAATATCGGAACTAATATGACACTTAATTTCGAAAAAAAAAATCGAAATAGTGCAGAAAAGTTTTATACAGAGCAGGAAGTAGTATTACAGTCGTGTGTTTTCGACGAAAACCGAAGCCTACTCTAGAGCCCGAGGTATATTATACGTATACTACGACGAGGTATATTATAAAAGCTAACAGACTGTACCTAAGCTAAAACTTTTGATATTAAGTCAGTATTAAGTAAAAACTTTAATAACGTTAGGTACAACATGTAAAAAATACACGTGCAAACCTACACTCAAAGGTGCAGAGGACTTCAGTCCAGGAGAGGAGTCGTCCAGCCAGCCTAAAAAAATTGTAGTGTTCAAAAAAGGAGCGGAATGTTTAAACAAAAGTACCTACATAAAAAACCTATTTAGAGGCTAAAAATTCCACCGATGCCGGCATTCGAACCCGCGACCTCTGGCTATCCGTGCCAGCGCTCTTACCAACTGAGCTAATGAGCGACTCACCGGCATGCATTAGTGAACATTCTCTGTATTACGTACAGGCAGTGACATCTGGCTGAAGTAATTTGCATCACTTGCAGCCCCGAGTACCTACTTTACATACTTCAGAGGTAGACAATAGTAAGCACCAAAATAGAAATTTTACAGGAGAGGCAAAAATAGACGGAAAGTGCGTAGTTTGAATTTTGAATGCAAGAATGCATGTGATTTATAACAGATATTGGATTATTCTAAACTGTATTTTACACAATTTAGACAGCATTATTTACTTTGTAGAACGATTTTATTATTATAATGTTATAACTGTTATTTTGTGGACTTAAGGTTATATACCTCCCAATACAAATACATGAAATGGAATTAATACAGTATTAAGTGATCTTAAGATTGTTTAGCTATAAGAAATAAAATAAGATATCGGGTTAGCAGTGAGCACACCATTGCAGTAGTTATACATGATGGCACAGGGTGGGCGTGCTTTCAGTTCATTGCGTCGAGCATCTAATTCAGAGCAGCGATTTTCTTCAAAATCTTTCACTCTGGTTCTTACGAGAGCCTTTCATTCTGGTCGTCGATCGGCTGTTTGTTCCCAATCCAAAGGTTTTATGTCGCACTTTTTCATTGGCGCTTAAATACATCTTTGCACCCAAGGAGTTGTCCGCCATGCTTACGGTTGCCCTCCTCAAGTTCAGAGAAAATGATGCACTTTGCCGTACGTTGATCTGACATGACGTACGCGATACGTGTCCACTCCAACGGAGTTGCCGCCGCATAAGATAGGGATCAATCGCCATGATATTGGCCTTCTGCAGCACTTCCGTATTTCGAATACGATCAGACCAACGAATGTTGGGAATTTTCCGCAGACATTTTAGGTGGAAAGAGTCCAGCGTTCGTATATGGCGACGGTAAACCATCCATGACTTTGAAGAGTATCGGTCGGCGTATGGAGTATGAAATATGGCGCCTTCATACGACGGCGGAGTATGAAGGTCGGCAAATATTCTTTGGAGTCATGGCCTCATAAAGTCATAACTATCAATTTTGGTAGGCAGTTTCAGGTCATGTGAGCTAAAGTAATTTTAATAATAATCTTTATTATTTTGATCAGTCTTATCAATCTAGTCAGATCAATCTATTCACAAATTGGGGAAGGATTTAGTCCTCTAAGTCTGAGATGACTTTTCTGAACTCCTAAAGTTTAGGAGTTCTGAAACATCATCACTTGTCGACAGATTTCTGTAATAGGTAATCGTGGAACACGGTCGGGATTGCAATGTTTTCTTCAAATCATTGTTTTTTTGGTTTGGAGAAAGTTTTGGTAGGTATTATTGCTTCGGATGAGCTTCGGTGAAGAAAAAGAAAATCCTTGTCGTAATCTTTCTAACAAAACTCACTTCGTCGAAAACTACCTGATCGGATGTTTTGTAGAACATTGAGCCTATGCTGTCTTTTCGGAATTGCATCTGAATAATGGTAAAATATGGCGTCTTTCGTTAGCATAAACCTTATCAAATGCCTTCATTGAGTACCGACAGCTTGCTTCCGCGAGGTGATCGTCATGATGACTGTTGTTCTTCGAAATCAGTAGAAAAAAAACAGAGTGTAAGACTTCCACAGATTGTATTTCAGCTGATTGCTCCAGTGTACTGTCAATATCGCTGTAATTTGAGCAACTCTGGTATAAGGAACTGTCTTCCAGCTGGTAAGACTTCATCATTATTTGGGAGATATTCCTTATCAGCAACTGAGGGCGAGAAATCGCCAAGCTGGTACAACATTGTTTGATTAAATATCTGTTGAAACAGAAGCAGATGGTTCTATACAATCATCAGTGTCAATATTGACACAAGTATCTAACTGTTCCCATAGTACAAGAAGACCCCATCAACAACTTGTTAGCTGCCACTCATCATAGAAGAAACCTCCGCGAGTGGAAGGTCGCATAGACCTAAATGTTGTCCAACTCTCATATTTATTTGTTGAAATTTTGCTGCTGCTGATACATTATTTAATTATATATCAGTTATAGAAACGGAGGCATGTGGTTCTGTACAATCATCAGTAGCATTATTGACACGAGTAACTTGTTCCCAAAGTACAGGAAGAACCTCATTATCAACTGGCTGGTTGATCATAGGAGAAACCTCAGCGGGTGGAAGGTTGCGTAGGGTTAAATCTTGCTCCAAATTCTGAATGTTGCTGTGCTCTGAATGAGTTAATTGCGCGAAGCCGTGCTGTATCGGGAGATAAACAGTATCAAGTCCAGTGAACAGTGTTGGGCACTTTATAGAGGTAGAGAACCTTATAGTTCATTAGTATTCTGTACCTCGTAACCAATGTTGTAGATAAGGTCTTTTCAAAATGGCTATCTTTTAAACTAATGACTATTGGACTTAATGCTGTATTACCATCTTGTAGAGCTCGTTTTTGCGATCTCATCGATGTAGAAACATTTTTTTCTCAAAAAGTGGACTTACTATTGTCTACCTCTGAGGTACAGAGTTAGGTTTTACATCGGAATGATATTGCTGTACCCACATGATTATACTATTTTTATTTTTAATGCACTAACCCGTGCTAAGGACAATTTTAAAAAACCTATTATGAGGCAAAAAAAAATTAGCCTCTAAATAGGTTTTTTAAAATTGTCCTTAGCACGAGTTAGGCAAAAAAATTTTAGCCTCTAAATAGGTTTTTTAAAATTGTCCTTAGCACGGGTTAGTGCATTAAAAATAATATAAAAAGTACCTACATAATTTCGAAACATAACATTTCGAAATAAAATTTGTACTAATATAATACTTACATACCTACAACTTAGAAGAGTGTATCTAGACACTCTTTTGAGTTGTCTCTCCTATTTAGTTTAACGTGATGCGTTCACTGATAAATAAAATAAATTAACTTTTGCTAATGGGAAGTGATCAACCAAAAAACCTTCTTCACAACTTTCCTCCAGACCAGACCTCCCACAAACATCCATTATTTAGCATCACAACTGTGACAAATAAAATTGTCCTTAGTAATAAAATGTACAAAAGCTTCACCAAGTACCTACAACCATTCAAAATCCAGGACCTTTTACCATGCTAATTTGTGCCAGACAGCAGGTAAACAGTCAAACCCTCAGAATAAAGCATGATTACGTAGCACTCCACTCTATCGAGTGAAGCATTTAGACGACTCTTAAGTGTAAAAAAGTGTATGCATTTGACAGCCGGAGTAGCTTAAAAAAAAAGTAAAAATCAACGTCACTCAACTCAGTGGATACGTACATAATAGTGCCCCCTGAGGTCCAACCCACGTTTTTACATCCGTGGTCCAATCTTTCTAACCAATCAAAGATTCCCGCTATGTACGTGGCAAGGTTGGTGCTACCGATGCAGCATTAGGTTTTTCAACGTTCCCAGTAGTTGTTGATTGTAGACTAATCGCCACAATCGAAAAACCAAACTGCTCGTTGCTCGTACTACAGAGCTTCTGTTTTATCTTTAAACGTAATTTATTGTTTCCAAAATAAGGAGGTACCTACCTACTTACTTTTAGGAAATCTTGTCCTCTGCTTTACGGCACCACAGACTAAGTACGGTATGAATTTTGAACGCAGCCTTCGTGAGCCGGTCAGCGACACTAGCGACGCCTGCCGCTTTATAAAAATACTACATTCAAAAATTTCGGTTGTTGTCAATGTCAAACTTGTAAAGTTGTTTTTATGCCTGAACTAATATAAAATCTAGGCATTATTCACAGAAATTGTTTCCCATTTGACTACAAAATCTGAACAATTATGGTGAAAGTGTAATTTGTGTTTCAACGATCTAAATTCTTTAAGTCTTCACCATGGATCCCTTCACTCAGGTAGGTTGTGATCCAACCGATATTTTAACAGCTCTTGCTAGGTAAAGGTCAAATTAAATCTGCTTTTCTATGGTATTTCAGCGAATGTTAGAGCGTGCACGTGCCAGGCAGGAGAAAATTGACCAAAAGCTGGCTAGTTCTGGCCAGAAAGTACCAAAACGCAAACCTTTGACGGAAAACACTATTGTAAAAGCTGATACACCGGCGAAATCTCCGGGGAGACCCAGCAGAGAGTCTAGAGGAAGCAGAGACTCGAAACCTAACAGGGACTCCTTCCAGTCCCCTAAAAAGGAGATTCTGTCGCCGAAGAATGTTACAAAGTCTCCAAAGCCTGTAACTCAAGGTAGGTAACTGCTTAATCTTATTACCAACCACTAACAAGCAATGTTATGTAGTGTAACTCTTTAGTGTCTTGATACTCTTGCATGCATTTTTACTGCTAGTCATCAAAATTTTACTTTTGGGTTAATTATTGACCATGGTTCATAATGACCAGATTCTGTCCTACACATAGGTACTTGCCAAGAGGTAAGAATTCTGCTGATATCTATGTAATGACATAATGGGTCGATGATCATCACCATCAACCCATTATGTCCCTACTGAGGGGCACGCATCTTTTCTCTGAGGAAGGTATATTCCACCACGCTCCACAGGCCACACTCCACCACGGGGGCCAAGTCCGGATTGTTGGAGAATTGAGAACACTCCACCACGGGGGTCAAGTCCGGATTGTTGGAGAATTGAGGACAGAAGCTTGATTTGATATTATGGCATCAGTCTGGGTGTATTTTCACGTTTTTTATGATGTTGTCTAGTTTTTGAGCATACCTTTTTCGAATCAAGACAATTGATTGTGTTATGGGGAAGTTATAATTATAAGCGTCAAAGCCATCAGTTTCTGTAGGCCCACAGACAACAGTATTAACTTCTAAATGGTATGGACAGTCACTTATCTCCTCCATTCTATGAATTTCAAGTTAATTTCCTTAATATGACTAATTACCATCATCCTTCCTTGTCATTAAAACTGGAATTCTGGCAACTTGTCAATAACAAGTCATTGTGTGCAAGGATGCTCATCTAAATGTTTGCTTATTATTTGCTAATGGCTTGTGCTTTATGAAAACTACCCGAGATATCTGAATAAGTTTTAGCAGATACTGTTAGCATTTCTGAGAGTATAGAAAGTGAAAGGAGATAGTGCTTCTGATAAATTGCTTAAATTACTTTGTGCAAAAAGTTTCTTGAGCTGCCTTGACATTGGTGACTTGAGTAGAATTTTCCTTATTAAAGGTAAGAAATGAGTGTCATGACGTACACAGGGCATCCCAAAGTTGTGGGAAATGAAGGGAAAGTACCTTAAATATCGTAGATAATACTATGTGAGTTAAGAAGAGTTATAATATTTTTTCCATTCTTTTGATTGACATCATAAAAGTAAGGTTTTTTTTTTCATTTAAGTTGGTTCGATTCCCAGACGAGGCAAGAAATTTTTAGAAAATATTTGAATGCAGAATTACTAACTTTTAAAAATAACATAAAGTCTTATTTCAGCAAAATACCCTATCTACGATATTTAAGGTACTTTCCCTTCATGTCCCATAACTTTGGGACACCCTCTATACTTAAAGTCACACACATATTCTGGAGGGGTAGACAGGGACCAGGCTGTGCGACTTTTTGTTATTATCCTTACAAAACTCTTCTGGTTCATTAACATTAGTTAGTTGCTGCATACCTAAATAGAATAAGCAGTCAAGAATATTTTTGAGCTAAATAATGAGGTATGTAACATCAATATCTAAGTAAGTAGCTATAACAACAATATATTATATTTTTATATCATTTCTTTCACTGTAATTTCCGTGTAAAGTAAAGAATATTCTATGTATACACAGGATCTTTTACTATGTATAAATCATTAGAATAAATACATTATTTTTTATAACAGTCGCACTCAGAAATGTACCATGAAATGGACATATCAACAAAAGAAACTAGATAGACATTTGATACATTGATAATAGCTCGCAGGGTTTCTGCTTCTGTGAAAGGCATTTTTGTATTGCACTGAATTTATAGCCACAATATTTCATCTTAAAGTATCTATTTAAGTTATCTAAGCAATTTTAAGCTCCCATAGGAGTTAAAGGATCGAAGAAGGAGCTATTTTAAACTTAACTAATAGTAGTTTTAGTTATAGAGCGGCAATTCTATTTGCAGTGAGCCTGAAGTTATTCCAACTCATTAATATCTCCCATTCTCCAGATTCCAGCACTGACACGGCACCTGGGAATATGGACACTAAGACGGAGCGCAATGGCCTCCGGCACAACGTCAAGTCTAGACTGGATCGACTTGGAGTCTTATATTCTGGTGAGTTAAGAATTTGTCATATACAACTGAAATAACTCAATAACTGAAAACGGTCAATAATTTAACCCCTGCTAATAAATAACTAATATATTATATATAAATACTTTATTAATACTTTGTTAATAGAGTCTCGCAGTTTTAGATGAGCTTTGTCCTAAATTCAAAGACAATTTTTTTAACGATTTAATTGCAAATGTGTAGTTTTCAGACTTGTTTCTGTATTTTGTAGTATAAGATAAGAATATTCTTTATTAAAAACCTATTAAGAGGTTAAAAATTCCACCCATGCCGGGACTCGAACCCGCGACCACTGGCTAACGGAGCCAGCGCTCGGCCTTATCACTTTTAGTGATAAGGCCGCCATCTGTACTCTTAAGTTAAGAGTTAATTTCCTTTATTATGTACAATAAGTGTTCTCTATCTATCTAACTGAGCCAGCGCTCGCTCAACTGAGCTGATAGGCGACTACCCGGCATCAGTGAAATTTCGAACCTCTTAACAATACTCTCTGTATTATGTACAGGCAGCGACATATGGCTGAAGTAATTTGCATCACTTGCAGGCCCGAGCACCTACTTTGCAGTTAGGTTTTACATCCGAATGATATCGCTGTACCCACATGATTATATTCTTTTTAAAGCACCATCTATCTATAATCAGCCCACATCAACCCACTGCTGGGCATAGGCCTTCTTCTTATTGCGCCATTCCTCACAGTCCTGTGCTAATCTGATCATCTCTGACCCGCCACCCTCACGATGTCGTCTGTCTGAGCGTCCACTTAATGCACTAACCCGTGCTAAATTTAAAAAACCTATTTAGAGGTTTAAAATTCCACCCATGCCGGGACTCGAACCTGGGCGACTACCCGGCATCAGTGAAATTTCGAACCTCTTTACATAATACTCTGTGTATTACGTCCCTGGACAGACTCCTACGACCAAAAATTAAGTAAATAAAACCGGAATTAAGTTAATGGTATGCGGTGCCGACGAAGTTTTAGTTAAAATTTATGAATAAATTAATCACATTCAGAATTGATAAGGAACTTACAACTTGTTATCTAAAGGATGTGTGATAAAAACAATGCATTGGAATATGTATCGTAGGTCTCGTTAAAATATACATAGTTTTGTTCGTTTGTCACGTTTTATTGCAGTAAACTAATATTAAGAAGAAATTTTCAGTCTGCCTAGAAAATTATGGAAGTCAGATTCCGAGTGGGAAAAAAGCAAATAAAACTCTACTAGTTCCTTTAACAAGCTTCACTCCATCCATCATACTATTTTAATGCCCAACAGTTACATAACTTGAACAAAACTCCGCACAGTCGCGATGTGTTTGTGATGAACACGTAAAAGCAATTTTTTAGGGTTTCGAAACTATAAGGAACCCTTATAGTTTCGCCGTGTCCGTGTCTTTGTGTCTTTATCTCCGCGACATAGCCCAGAGACGATAAAAGGGCTGAAATTTGGCACAGTTATACATATTTATTACGCCGAAAAACGGTAGAATATTATCAGGAAACAAAAATTTTGGGTACTTCCCCTACACCTAAATTTCTCGCTTACTTTTCGCTCGCTTAAATTTCTCACTTATTTCTCGCCACGTCACAGAGTATCGTTGGATTCGTCGTTAAAAATGTAGTCAAAGCAATTTTTTTCGATTAAGGGATTCCGTAGGACGTTCCGCCACCTCTCTCTCGGCTAAAATGTATATTGTGGAAACGTGAAAAACAGTAGGACAGTAGCACATAATGAGCTTAAATAAAGCTATCACGACTAAGTAGACTTTGCGAGTGTGTGGAAAAACTTCGTACAAAACCCATCAAAAATTTCTTTGGACAGGTCTAACAACCACACGGCTGTTAGTCCTGTAAAGCAGATAAAACTCGTCTTTCTACGGAACCCTACACTGCGCGTCACCTGACACGGACTATGCCAGTTGTTTTTAATTTGTTAACTTTATTTAAGTCCGAAGAATACTAAGTCTTATGAGACTTAGTATTCTCATTGAGAATACTATCTATACGCGGTATGCCGCGTCCCCGTCAATGAGACTCGAAATCCCTCAATGCAAAAACGGTTATTTGTTGGGCTTCATACCATCTATCTATAATTAAAATTTAAAATCTCTTGCGACTTAAAAAAAATGTTCTACTCTGTAGAACATTTTCAGTCTGTATACTGAGGGGTATCAGTATACAGACGGGAATTTATTTACATGTAGGTATCTAAAATGTTCCTGTGGCGAGCACATGTCAACTTTGCGCGCGCACTACCAACTCCAACATTCTTGCATCGCGCAATCTAAGTGTTTTACATAACGTCCGACTAACAATAGTCGGACCTGCCGTCCCCCAGGCGTACGATCTGCTTGGCGGGAAATTTCCCTTTATAGTGGAAGAGCACGATCACCCGCTTTTCCCTATATTCCTTTATTTTATTTCCTCTTGCCGTTACAAACCACATCGTCATGCTTTTAAAATAATTAAAAGAGTGATGATGATAAAGTGATGTTAACGAAGCGTTCATTGTCAATTTTTTAGTTAAAATAGGGCTATTATTATATAAATTAAAACTGTGACCGACGATAAAACAGTGTTTTATCTTCATTATTGTAACACATTAATAAGAATAATTCGGTCGACTTACTGCTTTGCCAGGAAAATTGCTATTGAGCTACTAGGTTTTGGGCAAGGGCAGCGAATCGCTCGAATTATTTTGCTCATTTGTGAAGGATTTTAAAAAACCTATTTAGGGGCTAAAAATTCAACCCATGCCGGGATTCGAACCCGCGACCTCTGGCTATCCCTGCCAGCGCTCTTTCCAACTGAGCTAATGGGCGACTCACCGGCATCAGTGAAATTTCGAACCTCTTTACACCATTCTCTGCACGGGTTAGTGCATTAAAAATAAAAATAGTATAATTGTGAAGGATTACTAAAATCTGTTTTTTCTGAATAGACATTGTCCTAAGTAGTGACGGAAGATTCAAATGTCACGGATTTTCAAAGTTCAGTATAAAGCTATAATCATAAGATTCAAATCAAAGATAACTGTATGATAGTATAGCGTTAATCTTTTTTCTCTCATTTTTATCTTTATAACAAGACGTAGATAGGTACTTATTTACTTAATCACAGGGGTGATTCAATAAATAGATCGCTTAATCCTACACTGATTCATAATATGATAATGATGAGTGGTTTCAAATAATCTACTGACACAATCTACTAGTTTGACTGTGTCTTGAGTTTGGTAAAACGTACCATGTGTAAAAAAATATTATGGAGTCTTCAGGTAAGCTTGGTTGAACGCTGCTCTAAGACTTTTAATGAGTGAGATGTTTAATGAGAATGATTTGGTACACTTTTATTGCTAGCAAGAGAATCGGCCGCGAATCCAGCGTACGGAGTTGGATTTTTTTATTGCTATAAAATAATTTACAATAGACTAACACATTTACGTCGACCAAATACGTATGTACTAGCAAAGGGCAGAATAAAAAGTACCGGAAACCGACGTGCGTGAATTCAATGAACGTTTATAAAGCGAAGGTGATCTGCCAGGATCGTGGCAAGTGGCTGTCGCTGGTCTCTGCCTACCACTCTGAGATGGAGGCGTGAGGTTATGTATGTCATTTACAGAAGTTACGAAGAGACAATAAAGTGGCATTAATAAATTCTTCTTCTTCAGGCTATATTACGTAGTCCACTGCTGGACATAGCCCTCCCCTAATGAGCGCCATAGTGCCCTGTCTTCAGCTTGCCGCATCCAGCATCTGCCGACATTAATCAAATGATAATTTTGTCTTCATTCACTGGCGTATTAATCAAGCCAATACTCTCTCTCAGAGAAGCTCACTTCCCCGCGGTGCGATAGATTGCATACCCTGTTACTTTCAGTCATAGTAGGCCTAATTAAGGGCCTACTGTCGATTTTTTCTCCTATAGGACAAAAAATCGTGCTTCATATCATACATGCTTTAAATAGTGCGCGAGATATAGAAGAAAGCCACATTCGTAGGACAACACATAATTATGTATTCCTTTTTTGTGTACCATTGAATCTCCTTTACCTGCCTCTTCAACTTCCAGACAACGCTGACCTCTCGTCGCCCATACATCGCACTGAGCTGGAGTTCAGCTCAGCGACGCCCCCGTCGGTTGACACGCCGCGGCCGCCGCGTCCTGCGCCCGACGGCAAGCGAAAATTCGGTCGTCTAGCCGCGCTCGCTGACACCATTAATAACTGGGAGGACGACCTTACGCACCATACTGTTGTAAGTAAACCTTGGAAGTCATATTGATGTCTTAAGGCCGGAGGACACACTGGCCGCGCAGGCTGAAACCGTTAATAACTGGTGGGAAGACCTCACGCACCATACTGCTGTAAGTAAAACTTGGAAGGAACCTAAGTGTCTTAAGGCAGAGCATACTGATGTCATAAGGCATGGCATACTGGCCAGGGTTTCAGGGTGACTCCTACAACATATAGTAATATACCATAAATAATTACCTCAAAGCTGTCGCCAGTATTCTTTACTGCCAGGCGTGCCACATTCCCAATAAATGCTGTCCATTGGTACTCCAAGGCCTAAGAGCGGTGGTAGCGGAGCGGTAAACCGCCGGCATCTCAATCGCGAGGCAGGTCATGGGTTCGAATCATGGCATGTACCAGTGTATTTGTGAAGTTATAGTACCAATACCACTCGCGAACTGAAGGAAAACATAATTAGGAAACTTTAGTGTCTGAAGTGTTACCATAACTCAGCGGACTTTGGCCCAACTATAAAGCTTAGTTGAAAATCTTAGTTTCTAACTAACCACTCCTAGACCCCAAGACCTAACAGTGAATGGTCCTCAATCCATTAGCTCTTACTAAGGGCGGCCTATGTCCAGCAGTGAATGGCCCTTGCTGACAATTTATTTCTTTGGTTTCCAGCAACCTGAGCCAGCCAAGAAGACCACTAAGACGGTAGCAAAGGCCCTGAAAGACGAGTCTACTCTTGACGTGTCCATCCACTCACTGAACGACATCAATAACGTGCTGCAGGCTGCGTCCAGGGCTAAAGAGGTAAGATTGCTTTCTATTGAAACCATGCACGGCTTTACCCACGTTGTCTAAAGGGGTAAGATCTTCTATAGTGTGGCCATTAGTGCTGTGTACTCCCTGAGGTATGCGCGGCGAGGTGGGAGGCGAAGACAAAAGTGCATGAGTTCACATTTGACGGCGCACTGATAGAGCGCAGCAGCCGATTCGTGACCCCCCCTCCGTCTCGTCGCGCGCATTCCTCAGGGAGTGCACAGCACTAATGGTCACTAGATAGAGAACACTTTATTGCACAACCAGAAAAATATTTATGTTTGATCATGCTTAGAATTGGAAAGAAAATTATCAAAAGAAATTATAGCCTTACAAGTCTTTTCATAGAAACTATGATCAAGTCTATAATTTCTTTTTGTTAAGTTTATTTTAGAGGGCTACGTCCAGCAGTGGACTACACAACATAGACTGAAGAAGAAGAAAAAGTTTATTTTCTATTTTCAACGATCAAACGTCAAGTTGTGTCCTGTCGACATATTGGCAAAGTTTCATTGCGACATACAAAAATTAGACTGTGGTTGTATAAGAATTGCTTCTTAAGCTAGCTCCTTAAGTTCTCTGTTTTTTTTTTCTTAATTCAACCTAAATATCTGTGGGTAGTGGTGCTTGTGGTAAAATTTACTAAGCTTTTAAATAAATTAGTTATTTTTTTAGACTACTATTGTAAGACTAGTTGTTTTCCTTGGTAAACAAAAGTCAAATAAACTATTACTGGGTAGCGAGATCTTAATTCTCAAGCAAGCCTCCTTGATGCTTAAAGTAACAGGGCGAGTTGTCTACAAGCAAACATTGTTACTGCTGTCTCAAAGCTGGGCATACAGCTGACTTAAAACTGGGATTCCGCTCTTTTAAATGGAGGTGTACAACACTTACAAACTGCTTACATACGGATGGATAATGAAATTCTGGGAGATACGCCCATGAGAGAAATATCAGTCGAGATTTTCCCGCTGCCTCTTTCTCCACTAGAAACACGGCCCGAATGCAGCGGCTTACATAGTAAATTAACATTCGGCAAACAGAATGTAAATTATATTATTTTTAATACGTTACCCGTGCTAAAGACAATTTTAAAAACCTATTTAGAGGCTAAAAATTCCACGTACGTAATACAGAGAATATTGTAAAGAGATTCGAAATTTCACTGATGCCGGTGAGTCGCCCATTAGCTCAGTTGGAAAGAGCGCTGGCGCGGATAGCCAGAAGTCGCGGGTCAGAATCCCGCCATGGGTGGAATTTTTAGCCTCTAAATAGGTTGTTAGAATGTAAATTATGTTGAAATAAATTATTGATTTCTGATTCGATTAATTACTACTCGTCGCTCATCGCGGAATCATCATCACCATCAGGCTGTACTAGTCCACTGCTGGACATAGACCTCCCCTAATGAGCGCCATAACGCCTTCTATTAGCAGTTTTTCGTATATCGAAGGGCGGAATAAAGTGACTTAATCCCATACGTTCTCTCTCTCTCTCTCTCGCTCTCTCTCTCTCTCTCTCTCGCTCTCGCTCTCTCTCTTTCTCTCTCTCTCTCTCTCTCTCAGAGAAGACCCTGTTTCATGATTGATTGTAGTGTCTGTCGAGCAAATTTGTTCTCCCAATGCAAGAAATCGCTAATAATTCTCTAAGGCGTTTCTCACCAATTTATTTCCTTACAGAGTCCCAAACCGATCGACACTGGTACCTTCACCAGACCATCGGGGAACGAGACCTTCCTTAACAAGAACGTAGTTGCTGAGCTGGTAAGTACCTAGACTGTATGGCTTTGACTTAAGATACATTATCGGAACTGATAATGTAATATGAATCTATTCATGAAAAATTCAGATATAGAGATACCGGTGACAAATAATTGATGAACTACGGAAAACATTGTATGTTTACCTAGTTATGCACTAAGCATGTCGGTCATTGATTCAAGAAATAACTCGACGCCATTTTTCTTTCCGGACTGAGCTGATATCAAACAGTCTTTTTACATACAGCAGATCTAATCGTGATTGTTTATTGCGTAAACTTAATTACCTGTTTTCATCATCAACCCATTATGTCCCCACCGAGGAGCACGGGTCTCCTCCCTGAGGAAGGTATAGGCCAAACTCCACCACGGGGGCCAAGTCCTTATTGGCGGAGATTACCTGTCTTACCTTGATTTAAAAAGTCGGGAATTAAGGTAATTAAATTTACGTCATAAACAATCGCAATTGGACCAGTTCTGTGTATGAACATTTCTTTACATCTGAGGAACATTAATTTGCCATAGACTATACTTAGATCAGCTGCGAAAAAAATTAACGGCAAATTAACTTTTGTCAGAGTTTGTTTATTTGATATTTGACTTTTTTTTCACGTATTTTTGGCGTACACTTTTCGAGTTTGTAAATTAAAATATGATTTTAAAACGGTAAGTGTTTCTTACTTTTTTATTTTTTAAGTAACTTTAATGTGTTGCAGATTAATGTTGTTCCCTTATAACAAATTAATTTAATAAAGATTTCGTTACAAAAAAATGGAATTACAAAAAAAAACTGTTCCTATTTCAGTATAACATAGTTTTAAGTTACTTTCTTAACACTTCTTCGCCTCCTATGATTGGGACTGCGGTGTTTCTCCTTATTCTTTATTTTAATCTACGAAGTTGCATCAGAGAAAAATATTACGTGAATATTGATAACTATTATTATTATTTCTTGTTGAACCAGCCGATATGTCGACAAATTCGGCCGAATACACATACAAAAATACTGTCGATCCAACCTTTATTTAACTTTTGTCAGGTCATGATGTTCTATGAAGTTTAGCGATTCTATTCTTCATGATAACTGATTTTAATAACGTTGAACCGGACGATTTTTCATATACTTTTACTTATAATATTAAAACCTAATTTCTTATAGTACATGTGTTTGTAATTAAGTACTCTTCGTAATCTACTAGTTATGATAATGTAGCGTAACGCGTCGCATCACATTTGTAAAAAAAAAAGGTGTCAATGGAGTGATAGGTGCATTTTTCGCCTTTTCTTGGCAAATAAGTAACAATTATTATTATTTATTTATATATGTAGATTATTTAAATTGTAGAACATTACAGTACAAATG
Organism: Yponomeuta sedellus; assembly: GCA_934045075.1. Lineage (NCBI taxonomy): Eukaryota > Metazoa > Arthropoda > Insecta > Lepidoptera > Yponomeutidae > Yponomeuta > Yponomeuta sedellus. Next base: position 7,610,376 of record OW203744.1, read on the forward strand.
ACTATTTCGTTTTACAATTAGCGACTATTTTACTAATAATTTAGACAAAAAATACACATACATAACATACAATAAAAATTAAAATCCAATACAGTTTACACATAATTTAGACAACACTTCATGGGTCTGCATCTGAATAAACGATTGGACCGATTATAATTTTGCTAAGCACTAAGTAATATTATTTTTGGTAACTTTTTCCTTGTTATATTTATATATGTTATACACAGCCTCTTTATATTTTAACTTTATTTGTCAAAAGCACAAAAAAATCTGGACACTCTTTTTGAATGCTTTTCTAATTAAATTCAAAAAAGAGAACGGAACTTATGCCAAATCGAACAAGAGTCGCGAGCTCATACATCTTCTTTCATGTAGCCTAAAAGCGATTGCTATTTCGAGTGCCAAATTAATTTTCACTTTTTGAATTCGGAGTATTATTATTATTATTTCTTATTGATATGGCAACCAGCCGAATCTGAGGCTGAAACATTCACAAATTGTCATTTGTAACTCCTTGCATCATCATGACGTCACACACCTATTGGAGTAATCTTCTCCATATATTATATAGTTTTACTGTACGCGTGTATGTCACTGAACTCCTAAACGGTTGGACAGATTTGAATTACTTTTTTTGTATGCGTTTGGGTGGCAGCCTGGATGGTTTAGATTCACAAATCAGCCCGGCAGATGGCGCTGCTTGCTGAGCAACGTCTGTTGGGTCCGTAAGAATATAAATATAATCTTAATCTGTGGTTTGCATTTGCATAAAAAAACGTAAGCATAAAATACGGGACGATAAATATTACTTTTTATTTCTTCTTCAGGCTATATTATGTAGTCCACTGCTGGACATTTATAACTTTTTTTTTATTTATAACTTATAAATTTTTTGTCAAGCTGGCACTTAAATTATCATTATCAAAAAGCGTCTTCTGAGTAACTTAATTATAATGTAATTATGAGGTAAAAATACTGCATTAAGGTAATGAATTAACCTGTAAACTTTACAAGTTGTAAAGTTTAATTATTGGAGTATTTCCATCAAGCCTCGGATCTACAAAAGTCTCTTCATCATCGATGATAGTGACGTCTTTCCTGGTTACCATAGCGCGCAGGCTATCATAGTCATAGGGAAAAAGTCAAGAGATTTTGTTGTGTGAAAGTTATTATTATTATGTTGGTACGTCTTGTTTCACGGGTCCATAGAGACCTGGTCTTTTGAGGCATGCGTTGGGCCGAAGCCAACAGCACAGAGAGGCCTTTTATTATTGGTACCAACCCTTTGTGTGTCCCCACTGCTGGGGTACGGGTCTCTTGCTGCATCACAGAAAGGTTATGCCATAATATACCACGGGGGCCGAGTCCGGGTTGGTGGAGGATTGTAAGACAGTGGTCGGCCTTACTGTCAGATGTTATCAAGCCTCTGATAATATCTACGACTGCCATTACATGACAGGCGGCACCAACGGCTTAACGTGCCTCGCGAAGCAAAGAAGCACTCTGAGAAAATGCTACTAGCAGTAGGCACGGGACGGTCACCTATCTAGCACCTCTCCGCGCCTGTTCTTGCTTAACCTTAGTGACTGATTCTAATCACTCGGTTCCCCTAGGCCACGAGCGCTTATATTATAATTATTATAAAAATCTGTCGTCTAAACTTGACATGGTCGGCCCCAAAAGGAAAGTTCCGCTCGCCTCCGAAGTTAAATTGGCACACGGCTATTGTTTTGGGTGTCAGTCAGAATGTGTGTCATATTGGAGTATTCCCGCGAGTTTCCGCAGGTAACCTTGAACCGGTCAAATTTGCGTATACATACTGCGATTGGTAGGCGGCGCACGTCGGCAGCGGCCTTTGGGCGCGATTCAAGTTACAATGTCCAACTGAATAGGGACGTCCATGGACTGGAGTGGATTTTATTTTGTTTTTTTTTTAAAGTAATACCCTTGAATCCAGTCGCACCTGATGGTAAGCGAAGACGGGGTCTAACATATTACCAGCTTACCTGTTAAATACCGGTTGACTCTGGTGTAAAACACACCCCGGTTTTATTTAGTAGCTGCGGCCTGAACTCCTGTATTACATATTTACTAGCCCACGACTTTGTTCGCGAAGAAATTTTAATAATTATCTTTCCGGGATAAAAACTTGCCTATTTACTATTCCAGACTATAATCATCCCAATCCATTCAGCCGTTATATCGTGATTGAGTATAAAACATCTATACGTTCACACCAATTTCACATTTACAATATTTGTAAGAAAACTAATACAGGTGAAACAGTACATAAAAACTCGCCAAACTGTGTTACGTCTGATGGCAAAAAATTTTTGCTTGTCAATTAATATGGCAGAACAACGTTTGCGGTGTCAGCTAGTAAATAAATAACACAATTAAAGCATTCGTGGTCCAAAAGGTTAGTAAAAATAGTTCTTATGTTTGTAACTCTCCTAAGTGGTGGCTGGAGCACTGATTTTTTCTAACAAATACCCAACCGAATTGCGCGTTCGAGTAAGTTCGATGATCGTAAAACTAAGGGGGTTGTCATTGTCACTTGAAATTAACGATGTTTCTGATGTCCTTGCCTAGTTAGGTAGCACAGGGTATCCCAGTTTGGGACCAGGATACGTGATTGTGTTGTCTGGAACTTATAATTATTATCTATTAAAAAAGAATTTTCATAATAAACAATGAATTGTAGTTTTATGAGACGAGGCCGCATCTGCATTTAATAGTCTTGGTACACTTTTAAGTGTAACACTTTAATCAGATTGGTGTCTGATAGTGACTATCTCGATACCAGTTTAAATTTAGTAATTTACCAACTTCCCTGTCCGTATAAGACGTATAAGACTCAGAGCAGTGTATTGGAACAAGTTCATAAGTCACATTTGACTCAGATTTATTACATCTTCAGACATACAACTATCTAACTGTGGACGTGGGGAATTGGAATTGAATTATACCTTGGACAGGGAAGATGTTAATATACTCTATCTACTGATACTATAATACAATGATTATAAAACTGAAAACAAACATTACGCATAGGCTAAAAATAAAAAGTTTTATTACGATACAGGTCTTGTATGGACACCTATATCATAATATAACTTTTTAATCTTATCGAACAAACTATACAAGCTCCAGCTGGACCAAGAAGGTTGAACCTCTACTTAAAAAAGGTTTCAATGAACGAGTCCGCGGCGACGCAACACGCGTGCGTAATCGATGTTTGCGGCTTGGCGCCAACATTTAACATTTAAAAAAACTTTTCAATATTAATAATATCAAACAGAACCAAAACAAAGTTTGGTTCTGTTTGATATTATTTTATGTATTATAGTATGATAGTAGATAAAGTAGTATAACTTTGTCTTATAACACGAGTGTGATACTATAAAAAAAACTCGCCTACGGCTCGTTAGCACACTCATGTTATAAGAATCTTTATGCAACAGTATCATAAACTTCCATAAACAAACAGCATACAGCTCCACGCAATCCTCTGTCCCAAGCGCACTTTGACGACAATTTGAACGTACGCCCGCATGACTTACAAACGCTCAGGCCGTTTGCATGCGGGATTCATTGGATCTCGTAAAATAAACTTATCTCGCGACATACTTACAGCCGTCAGTTATCGGGGCCGTGACGTCATGGGGTTTTTTTATGAAAAAGTTTCTGGGCCTGCAAATGTATAGCATGCTAATTCAACAGAGCAGAGATGGCGAATCGCCAGTCACATTTTGAATACGCAAACAGCTGATTCATTCGTTGCCTTTATTGTCATGTGAAAATTATTTCGTTCGTACTATAACTAGAGGGTATCGCGGTGGTAGCGGAAGGGTAGAACGTCGGATTCTCATCCGGGAGGTCGTGGGTTCGAATGCAATGACTTTGTTTTTACTTTTAAGTTACTTACATTTTGTATAGTTATACATTAAACCGGTGTAATCGCGATTATTTATTAGATAAAACGTATCGTCCCAGGCGGACACAAATCGACGAAATAGAAGATGTATTAGCAAAGGGGAAGATAAAAAGTACCCGCAATCGGCGTGCGTGCATGCAACGACTTGTGTACGTCGATTAAACGAATGTGATCTGTCAGGATTGTGGCATTTGGCAGTCCCTGGACTCTGCCTACCCCTCTGGCGATATAGGCGTGAGGATATGTATATATGTAAGGGTGTATGTGTGTGTGTGTATGTGTGTATGTATGTATGTTATTACTATAGTTAAAAAATTAAACTGGTCAAGTATGAGTCTGGATCTGTACCACTAAGTAGACTGGGCCTTTAATTTAGGCTGGGTGAAAGAAATTTCTCTTGCAACGAAATCTGCCTCTCCCAAAGTGGTATCAGTCCAGCAGTGCACTGACACCGGCTGATTATGATGATGATGATTAAAGTCATTGCACTTAATTTTTATAACGTGTTACTATTAGTTTTTAATTGGGTTTTTGTTTTCTATAGAGTGTAGTTAGTTAGACCTGAGATTTCCGCACTTAGCCTCATAGTTGGGCCATTGTACGTAGCAAGCGCTGTGGTACGCTAACACCTCAGATACTAGGGTTTCCTTACGATGTTTTCCTTCAACGTCAGCGAGTAGTATTGCTACTCTAATTTCACAAATGTACATAACTTAGAAAACAAAGTAATTGGTACATGCCGGGGTTCGAACCCACGACCTCACGATTGAGAAGCCGGCGTTCTACACCGCTCCGCTACCACCGCTGTCTTCTATAGAGTGTAATAAACAAACAATTATCGTGTGACTGAGTCCGTATCGTGAGGAAACCCGCGGCTTGGTTGGCTCCGCACGTGTTGACTAGTCTTTGCTGCGGGCTAGGCTGACTAAGCTGTCATGATGGTATAGGTGCTGGGCAAGCCTACACCATCTGTAAACCATGTCCCAGGCACTACAGCGTCGGAGTGGTCCCTTCACCCATCTAGTGTGAGTGAGGATCCCACTGGACGCTGTATAAATCATCTCATTACGTAGATTCAAAAAGGCCAATCATCATCAGTCCTTACTCGTTCTTTAATGGATTTTACTCGTTAATACGGCCCACTTTTATTTAAGGGAAATCTTAGAAATCGCAAAAAAGCTGTTCCATACTGTCCTTTATAAGAAAAAATAAAATTCCATGCCTGCCTTTCCTGCGGCTCAAACAATCAGTGTAGTTAAACACTTTGCGGTGAAAGAATACGTTTTGGAGAAACGCAACTCATTTTTACGACCTATTTCGACGCTTTTCATTTTAGCCAACTGCCCAAGCTATGGAGGGTGATGTTTTTGTTTCTTGTGTGTCTGTATAATTGTGTGTACGTGTTATTTGATATGATTTCCTTTACAGAGATAACCGAACTTAGATTTCTTAAAATTAAAATGAAACTGCTAATACCATTGAATTTGAAGTAAGCATAGAAACCCATTCCCATACAAGCAAATCGGATCCCAAAAAACCGCGCCGGGCCCAGAGGCCGCCACTGAAAATGCGCGCAAAGCCGAAAAATACGTGTAGAGCGCTTTGTCTAAAACCGCTAGATGGCATTGTTAATAGTTTTCACGAGTTTACTATTGACATCTGGCGGTGACTAGCAAAACGTAAAACATTCTAGCAGTGTACTCTAGTAGCCAGTAGCGAGCAGAGAATTGACAGTTCAATTCTAGACACAGAGTACCTACGTTTGGTTCTTGTATGGTTTAATTGTTCTGTGTTCTTGTAAGTCCTTAAGGAAAATCTAATCTGCCATAAAATTGACAACCCACGGATGGGATAAATATAGGAAAAACATTGTTTGTTTGAGAGATAATTCAGAAAATACAATACCTATGTGAAAAAATCACACATTTCAAATCTGTGGAAAAAGTATATTGCGGAATTAGTGCATTGGGTCTATAAAACAGAATTTTAAAGCAAGCAGCAAGAAATGTAACCCACCTTTACCCACCAACAACTTCTAGTGAATGATATCAGTGCTTTCAACATGCAACAGTAACCCAGACTTCGTCATCCTCCGTGTATAGACCTGCCCTGTGGTCGCTGATTGTGATCTTATCAAGCCAATACTTAGACAACTCCCTCAAAGGTACCTTAGTCCATTTGGGTACCACACACACCGACCTACCTGCACAGTGCAGTCGACAGCACATCAACTTTGCATGTTCGCACTCTCCTCAGTATTATTATGGGCGACTTCGCAACAAAATGGTCGAACTTCTACCGAAGTCTTATCAATAGACCATTTAACAATCATAAATAAATGCCACCAAAAGTTTCGTAATTGCTACACACGCCGCCGCCTACCCCACAAGCACGAACCTTCACATTTACCTATTTTATTATGAAAAAAGTATATTTTTTGACTGTACTACAATAAATGTTTCGAAATATATTGCTGCTTCTATTATTAAGGAGGTCCTTAAAATTGTGCTTGGTGGCAAAAACCATAAGAGATGCTTGTACAAAAAAGAGTAAGAAACGCTGGTTTAAACAATTATTAATAATAATTAGACGACCTCTGTGGCGTAACGGTAGTGTATCTACCTGCCATGCAGGAGGTCCCGGGTTCGAATCCCGGCTGGGAACAAAAAAAAACCCCAGGTCTTGGATGTTTACATGTTTGTGATGTCGTTGTTTCTGGTTCCCACGACACAGGGTATCCTAGTGTGGGGCCAGAAGCAATGTATGTGCCTGTATGTAAATGTTATGTTATTGAAAAACCTTTACTAGTCCATCGCAAACACTTCCCAACGCTGCGAGATTTTGTTTAAGTTATTTTCGGGTAGGGTAAGGGTCTGTTTCACAATCTGCAGATAAACCCCCTTATTCATAATAGTCCGCTAGCTTAAAACAGCTGCTAAAGAGTGTTCTCTTTCATTCTGACTTAGGTCAATAGAAGAGGACAGAGTGAGAATAAGCATTGCTTAAAGTTAACAGACTATTATGAATAAGGGGGAAAGTTCCGGATATGCTATCCGCAACCAGGGCTGCTGTTTGTTCTAAATTTGAAGCCATAAACGAACACAAATTTAAATATTTAAATTTAGAATAAACGGCAGCCCTGGTTGCGGATAGCTTATCTGGAACTTGCCTGTAAACTAGCCTAACTTTACATGTATACCGATGTCTGTGACCCAATAAATATCTTTATCTTTATTTGAACATTGTGAAATAGGGCCTAAGACCAGTATCCTATCGAGAGGTAGGTAGGTACTGCTACAAACTATTCCAATCAATTTAGTATTCCATTAAAAATCATATCTGTCCATCCATATGGGAGCTGGCTGATATTTTTACCAATTTCTGCTGTGATTATGGCCCATGATTTTAATATGCGCCGTTGCCAGCTAACTCTGCATAGAAGCAAACGCACGCATCAGCTACACCTTCATTGTACTGTGATATATGTGGAGAGGATGAAGGAAGAAATATTGATGAAACAAATATACATGGCAAATGTGGGTGGAAGGGCCGGTAAGGGACGTCCCACATACTTCGACCAGATAAGGAATGTATTAGCAAATGGAAGATAAAAAGTAACCGGAACTGACGTGAGTGCATGTAACGACTAATGAATGTTGATGAAGCGAAGGTAATCTGTCAGGATCGTGGCAAGTGGCAGTCCTTGGTGCCTGTCTACCCCATTGGAATGCAGGTGTGAGGTTAATATTATGGTATGGGTTATTTATAAACTTATAAGTTATTGAATATGAGATTTTCTATTTTATTAATTGTTGTAAGTGAAGCTCAGAATATCCGGTTGACACGTTCCCTGATTGATACTACCCATAAGTTCAACACACTTTATGTTTTAAGTTTAGGTAATGTGTACTTTCCCTGTAATTATATTCCCCATAAAACTTACTGATTTTTCATTTATGCTACCCTCGTAGTAAAGTTATTAAATTGTTTAAAGTAAGATTACGAAACGATTTACGCTGAGCAGAAATTGAGATTATTACACCATAGACTTTCTTTAAAATTTGATGAAGAACGATGAACGAGGTAGCCGCCTGCCTTAGACGTTATAGTGCAGCAGCTAGCGACCTGCTGCTCGAGCCGCGCCGGGAGTCGTCGTCGTCGTCGTCACGCCGGCATCGGCATTGGGCGTGTTTCGACTCATCGGCCCGGACCGGCACGGCACACCGGCATGGCCGTTGCACAGGCATCAGGCACCGGTGCCGGGTTTCGTTTTTCCATTGTGCCGGTGTCGATGCCGGGTTACGCCCGGTGAGTGGTACAGTGCTGACACGGACTTCAACACGACGACACGTAAAGTAAAACGCGTAGATATAACAATGGTATCGTCCAAGCCGTCGACTATATTTGTTATATCTTTTACACCTACGACGCCGATACGAAATACGAGTCTCACCCTCCGCACGGTGGGCTGAAAATCGCTCCCCATAGACTTAGAGATCGAATTTTGAATTGTAATTTTTTTTTCACAGGAATCCACTTAGGAAGGCTAATCTTTCAACATATTTGAAGTGCAGTATGTTTACCTTTGTGCAAGTACTTTTTTTCCACTTGGTTAAAAAAAATGTATGGAAGTTACTATAAAATTGGCCATAACTTGATTATCGCACACTTGCCCGTTATTTCCTTCAGCACGATTATTGCCTGCATTTTTATGGATTTTTTGACATACTGCACTATGGGCGCACTCGTGCGACTTTGGTCGAAAAAAAATTAAATGCATTTAAAATATTTTTTTAAGGTACTTAAGCGTATATTTTGTGTTTGTCAAATTATGTACCTTCCTTAATTAAGGATTCTTTATAATTATAAAGAATCATACAGTATAACTACTTAAATACTGTTCTAAAACATTGTCATATGCGAACAAATTATACACATGAAAATCAAATAAGATATGAATATTCGTAACTTGGACTTATTTCATGTATCTTTGTAAATATTTTATGCTTGTGTTTTTCCTCGTGTACAATACGAGGAAAAACACAAGCATAAAATATTTACAAAGATACATGAAATAAGTCCAAGTTACATTTTACAACATACATACATTTTAAAAATGTTAAATCATGTAAACATAAAAAATAAGCCTTTAAAACTACATGAATAAAATACTAGCTATGAATCCTTTACATTAAAATAGGTACATAAAAGACAAGTAAAGAAACCAATGTATAAAAAATATAAATAAAAGAATTACAATAACATATTGCAAACAAAAATCATATAAATCAGTTTCTTTCTCGGAATCTGTGTCACTTTCAATATTTTCGACGTTACAGAACTCAATATGATGTCGTTGTAATATCTAAAGATCCACTGCTTCTTGACTAATTTTTTTCTTTAAAGCTATCCTCATAACTGGTCGCATTGAAGAAATAAAAGGATCAGAAGTGAGAAGCATCCTTTTGATGACATCTTCGTTTGAATTCTTCCTGGTGTTCTTTCGCGAGTGAAATTCTCGTTAACATCGAAAATCTTTGTTGCGAGCTTTGGATGCTTCTTCAGATAAGATCCCAGTAGGAACCAAGGAGTTCCTTATAATTTCAGCACCATGGATTAGCAACTTGTGCACTGTAGCTGGCATATAGTACCAGCTGTATTGGTCCAGGTACCTTTCTGCAGTACTTCGGCCATATTCTTTGTACTTGTCGACGTTTATTTCTTCACCAGATGTAATGGCTTGAAGTATGACTGCAAATCTTCTAATCAATTCTTCATCCACTCCTGTTATCTCGGCTGTCTGTTTTGGGTCATCGAAGAATTTTCGTGCGTTATTTCCATCGTTCGTTGTTCCAGAGCTCTGTTTGACCACGTCCACAAGAAGACCAAGCTTCTGTTGGAATCGTTCTTGCAGCAACTGCTTTTTGGTCAGCATGACAGCCTTATCTTTATCTCCTCTTACTGCCCAAGTCTTCAACTCCAGTCTGTATGCTATATGTAGCAAACATTCCATGCAGTTAATTTGGGCATGTAACGGAGATAAGCCGAATTTTAACATGTTGTTGGCTACTTCTCTTCGTATTACTGCATCAATATTGTTCATCTCGCTCGGTTTTGCTAGACATAAATAGCAAACTGCACTGGAAAGAGCTTCAGATAAATAACTGCAAACTTTTCCGTCGATCATAGTCATGACTAGATCATGATTTATTTTTATATTTCTGCATTCTGAGGGCACCAATGCAGCTATTTCCTCTTCCATTTTCTTCATTTCTTCTTTTACGAGAGACTCGCTTTCTTTTGCGAAAAGAAACTGTACAGGTCTACAGTAGAAAACTGAGCATGGCTTCGGGTTTTTCCATATAACTTCAGTCCCGTTAGATAACTGCAGCGGAACAAGTGTTGTCATAAACAGAGATTCATCTGTTTCACCTCCTTCAATGCTTTGATTGTATCTGCTTTGGTTTGATGAAACCAGTGTTTTACCCATGTAAGCAGACAGTTCTGGTAAGGTTTTCAAAATTTGTTGTATGGTTATATTCAACAGAGCTTGCAGATCTAGTTTCGCCATGGTGTCATTTATAATGAAAGCCTGATCGGGAGGATAACAGCTTGACTTGGCTTGCTGAATCTTGTAATACGATGGGTGAAAGTCTGTTAAATCCTCACGCATTGTCATCTCTCTCAGTGTAATATATTTCCACTTTGATAATCCCAGAGAAAATAAAAGGCCTAGCGCTTTTTCTGGCGTAACTGTAGTTTTCTTTAATTTCTTCATTTCTATATCGTTATAGATTTTTACTGCTTCTTCAGGATTCTTCTTAAATTACTTTGCCTAAACATTCGTTTCCTTCTTTCTTCAAATTTTCTATTGTAACACAGATTGATTCATCGGTGTCTTCATGACTTTCATGTTGTAGCCTCCTTTTCCTTTGTTTTGCTCCCAAAGATCCAAATGGTACTTCAGTGCAAGAACTTATGCCTTCTTGGCATACCGAAGCTGTTCCATCTGGTATAATATGTGAAACAACACAACATGGCCAGTCAATACTCATTACGAGCCAGTTTTCATATTTTTTTCTGAAAATATCCTGGTTTCTATTTGCTGTCTTCCATCTCTTGGTAACTTGTTGACTGAATCTTCGACAGAATTCTCGAAGTATATCAAGATCTTCATCGGACAGATGATGAAGGTTCAATAGCGATACAACTTTTTCCAACAAAGTAGAGTAGTTGCTTAGCTTTCCACACTGCTTCAAAACCACGAACAAGTCAAGTTTAGTTGTCAGACTTGCGATTCCAGATTTTTCTCTTTATGATTTGGGTCAGTATGTTTTTTTAGCAGGACAAAATGTCAATGAGCACATAAAATATTTTACCTTCCATTTATACGCAACTACAATACCCCTAATGGTAATCAAACTCCAATTCCTAGTATACCTCAGGTGTTATTAACTAATTCGGTGATTTAGTCATCATACATGATGTTATTGTTAATATTAATTGTGAAAATATGAAGATAGACGCTTAAATAACTTGAAAAAATATTGCTTGCTACCCCCGGTGACGGCACCGGCGGGACTCTAGGAACTTGAGTTTTCAAGTGTCACTTTTTTCTCTCGAAATAGGTTTTATTACTCATTACTACACTAAACAATGTGATGAGAGACAATTTATAGAGCAAACGGACGCGTAAGAATTTTTCGAAGAAAAATTTGTATGAAGCTGACATGAAAAGTGGCTATAACTCTAGAATCGCAAGTTTGGCCGTAATATCCTTGCAGATGTAGTGCTACTTATTTGTGATTTTTCAGCATACTTTTTATAGCGGTACCTTTTGCGATTTTTAAAAATATAATTATAATGTGTACTTTGTACTAAAATGAGTAGTTCTAATGCTTTTGTGTCCTGATTATGCGTAGTTAGATATTCCTGTACCCTAGTCTATGAAATTAAAACTGAGCATATACATTATGTGTTTAATAATAAGACTTGTTTTACGAATTATTAAAGTGATATTAACGTTTTTGGGAATTCATGATAAAGAAACGGTCTTTATATTTAATGTGCAATCAATCAGCCTGTATTTGTCCACTGCTGCATATAGGCCTCTCCCAGGGCAAGCCACATTACTCTATCCTCAGCAATCCTCACCCAGCCACCACCAGCGATATTTTTGGGATCATCGGTCGAGCGAACTGGTAGGTGTCCTACTTGGCGTCTGCCAGTTCGTGGTTAGTGAATGTGCAATTAGTAAAAATATATTTTGAAAAATTGGTATTTTATTAAAACCTTTCTTACTTTGGTGAATGTCGTCTAATGTACATATTATCCCTTTACAAAATAAAGGGATAATATGTACATTATATATAACACGCCTAATTTTAATTTCATAGGCTAGGGCATATGGTATAGGGTATATCTAAAGTTGGTCTAACTAGTCATTTAAGTATAAAATACACATTATTAATTTTAAAAAAATCGCAAAGGGCACTGCTATAAAAAGTATGCCGAAAAATCACAAATAAATAGCACTTTTTACATCTCCAAGGATATTACGGCCAAACTTGCGATTCCAGAGCTATAGCCACTTTTCATGTCAGCTCCATACAAATTTTTCTTCGAAAAATTCTTACACATCCGTTTGCTCTCTAAATAGTCTTCTATCACATTGTTTTGTATAGTAATGATAACCTATTTCGAGAGAAAAAAGTGACACTTGAAAACTCAAGTTCATATGTCTTTGAAACGTGATTCTCAGCCCACCGTGCGGCGCCGACCGGCCCCGGAGTCGCGAGCCCGTGCCGGGCCGGTGAGACAACACAAAGACAGACAATAGCCCTCGCCGTTTTAGCTAGTGTGCTAATGTGTCGCGCGGGCTCCTAGATTATTTACTATCTATATTAATTTTAACTAAGGCAGATACCCAGAGCATAGGTAGCTTACTCACATAATTATCACGTGCTTACAATCAGAGTATATAACCACTACCTACGTTTACAATCTTACGCAGAACATACCTACTCTCAAAAGTAAAACACGCTCCCACACACGGCGATGGATGCAGAGATGTTGCTAGGGCAACTTGGCAACGACGCGTCGCCTAGGTACTCACCCCGCACTACTTGGCAACGTCGCCTGGCACCCCGAGCGCAATCGTTCGTTGGACGAAAAATGATTGCGTTTGTTTTAACTTTCTACCAACAGAAATCTGATCTACCTATTTAGAAGAGCTGATGTAAATGTAAAAAGATACAAATTACTAGTGTTGAATCTACAACAAACTACATTTGTAGAAGATCTAAAATAATTAGTTCTTCGTTATAATAGTTTTATAGCACCCATGCGATGAATGAACCAAGTGTGTGAGCAGGCATGAATATGTATAATTATGGATTAGGTACCAAATCGGTATCTAGCAAGCAAGCATAGTAAGTAAAAAAATCAACTGGCCAAGTCCGAGTCTGACTTGCGCACGAAGGGTTCCGTAGGTACTATTATTAATTAAATTATTTATTTTTGAAGTGAATACAACGAAATATTCTGTAAATATTGTAAACGTCGGCGAGACATCGTGAGACACGCAACATTAGCCTATAATGAAGCCTCTTTTTGAAGACCACGACTGCTCAGTAGAGCGTAGGTACAGACTAAGAAGAATTTATAGTAACAAGTAATATAGAAATTAACAAGTTATTAGGCTTAGTGGTATATCTGAAATCAAAAGTTGTGAACCGGGCAATTTCAACAACTAAGAAAATGGGAACTTGAATGCTGTGCTGCATATCTATATATTTTATCAATGTCACATTCATTTTTAATGTTTCTATTGCTTCCTAAGGTACTAATTAAAGATCAATTGCGTAAAATTGTTTTTCATTCACAATACCTACTTCGAATCTCTAGTTTTCTGACCGCGTCCTTAAAATGTTGCATTGAAATGTTCCTTACCCTCAAATGCCTTAAATGTAGACTTCACACCTCATACTAACGGAAAATCCGCAAAATGAAAAAAGTATAATTTTGAATTCATGCAAATATAGTCTTAGATAATAACTGAATTTGAAAGTTGAGTTGTCTATACCAGGCCACTCAGAAAGTTTTGAAAAATAGTTTTTATGTATAAGACATTGGCCACTAGTAGTTGTTATGAAAACGTCATTTATTTAAAAGTAAAAATACTACTGTTCGATTTTCAAATTTCCCTCCGCATTTTTTGAGAGCCAAAATGGATCGGCATTCAGAATATTTTCGTGCTATGATTTTATACTATTTCAAATGTGGCTTAAGACCTGATGAGTCATGTGATCGACTTCGAATTGCTTTTATGAATGAAGGACCTTCAAAAACAACCATCTACCGCTGGTATAGCGAGTTCAAACGCGGTCATCTTACTTTGAGGGAATGAACAAAGGAGTGGTCGTCCTATCACGGCTGTCACCGAAGAAAGTTTGCTGGCAGTAAAAAAAATAATTCAAGAAAACAGACGAATTAAGTACGAAAAGATTCAGCATACACTGCAGATTGGTTCAGGAAGTGTTCACAAGATTTTGCACAAGCACCTTCCCGTAAGGAGAATAATTTTCCGCTGGGTGCCGCACAACCTCACCGAAGCTCAGAAGCAGGCCCGTGTGGATTGGTGCCGTGATTTGTTACAAAAATTTGATACTGGCTCGTCACGGCGCGTTTACGACACTGTGACAGGTGACGAATCCTGGATTTCTCAATATGATCCAGAAACAAAGCATCAGTCGACAGTTTGGTTGTTTCAAAATGAACCAACGCCTACGAAAGTGAAGCGATCGAGGAGCGCAGGATTTTTTTTATAGTTTCTTCACTTTGACGGGGTACCTAACTTCAATTCCACTTTGAGACCAAAGCAGCATCAACGCTGAATAATAATAATATTGGCCTTTTTGCATCTACTTAATGAGATGATTTATACAGCGTCCAGTGGTATCTTCACTCACACTAGATGGGTGAAGGGCCCACTCCGACGCTGTAGTGCCTGGGACATGGTTTTATAGATGGTGTAGGCTTGCCCAGCACCTATACCATCCTGACAGCTTAGTCGGCCTAGCCCACAGGAAAGACTAGTCAATACGTGCGGAGCCAACCAGGCCGCGGGTTTCCTCACGATGTTTTCCTTCACCGTTAGCGAGTGGTATTGCAACTACAAATTCTCAAATGTACGTAACTTTGAAATTAAACAAAGTCATTAAACGCTGAATGGTATAACACAAAATGCCTGCCAGAAGTTTTTTTCTGAATTGAGCAACAAGCGATTGAACAACGGGCTCCGCGGGGTCCTTCTTCACCACGACAACGCGCCCGCGCACACTGCGTTCAAAACGAGGGACTTCCTGGACTCCACACAGATCAGAGTCTTAGGAGACCCTCCTTACAGTCCTGATTAGGTTCCGTGTGACTTCTTTTTACTGCCTAAAATAAAAAATCTGCTCAAAGGGATACAGTTTTCATCGCCGGAAGACGCGCTAGCAGCGTTTGAGAAGGCCGTGGAAGAGGTGTCTGCGGAGGACTGGAATAAATGTTTTGAAAATTGGTTCAGACGCATGATACGTGGTATAGAGGCTGGTGGAGAGTGCTCTGAAAAGATTTAATAAAAATAGTTTGTAGGTATAATGTGAAATTTTATTCTCTACAATGTTTGTCTTATGGGTATTTCAATAGAAGTAATAGTATCAGTTTCAAAGAAATATGGTCTTGAAAATTCGCATAATGTAAATTTGCACGTAAATAAGTTCCGGTTCACAACTTTTGATTTCGGCTATACCAATAAATCGAATTTAAAGTTTTAGACAATCATGCTGTGTGGTTTCGGCTTAAAGAATAGCACCAACCCAAATTCTTCCCGCGGGTGTCGTAAAAGGTGACTAAGGGACACAAACTGGGGGGTGGGCAGCAGCGCCCCCTGCAGTACAATGCCACCAATCTGCGATCCTCAACCCGCATGCCCAGCGTGGGGATTATGGGCATTAACCCCTAATGATGGTATAAGACAGGCCGCTCTGGTCATCACTAAGGGAGGGCTATGTCCAGCAGTGGACTCCATAATATAGCCTGAAGAAGAAGACAATCATACAACGCAAAATTTAACTCTCTTTAATATTGCAATAACGAAGATTCCAGTCCAAAGTACCGTTTCCTAGCTAGAAGCACAAAACTGAAAGAAAGTGTGATAAGTTCGCGGTTTTTTGGCCCCCAAAAGTTGAGCTCACCTCCTGGGACCGTGCGAATTCGCATTACACGCATTTAAGATCAAATGATGGTATAAAATGATATCCAGCTTTCTGGAAATTAATTCCTGGATTTTTTTTAATTTGATTGACCTATTATATTAACATCAAGAATTTAAAATGTCAAGAACATAAAAAAAATAACATTCCATGCGATAATAAGTAAAAATGTCAAACAAGAGAGGTCACGGGGATAATATCAAATAGTATATCATTGTTATACTTATTTTAATCAATATAATTATCAGTCAGAAATTCGATTATTGTATGATAGCAGTTTTTAAATAATATATTTTTTTATTTGTGCTTGAACAAGCCTAAGTCCAGTTCTCTTAATGCACTAGACAGCTTATTATAAATTACAGGGCCCATGCAAAATACACTTTTGTGCACCAGCGCTGTATTTGTCCTCTGCGTAAACATATTTTCGTTTTATACCGTTTTAATCACTGACTGACTTGTGAAACTCGTATGAAACTAAATAGATATTGTGACTTTTATAACTACGCATGCCTATAGTATATTTTTGACTAAGGAACTAATAACCACGACAGTAAAATTGTATATTTTGACTTAAATTCTGGTTAACTGAAAACGGCATATTTTTATCTAGATTAGAAACTTAAAACCTCTCAAGAACTACATTTGAGCTGATGAACTTCGTAACAATGTCCACCAGATAATGTGCTACTTAATGAAAGTATTTGATGAACAAAGTGATTTTTTTTACTTAAATTTGAAGTTCTAAATTCCCATCTCTGAAAGTCTTCATCAGAACATCACCAAATTACCCTGGGATAGCTTTTATATTATATTTTATGAAACATATGCATATTATTTATGAATGGGCCTCATTAGGCCTTATTTGCTGCTGTCCATTGAAAAGTTCTTTTCTCCATCTCTCAAAGTCTTCATGACATCTTCACCAAATTAAAATGGGACCAATGGGACGCTATACCTAGTAGAACAAAAAAAAATATCGAAATAGGTTAAGATTTGACGAAGATAATGCGAAAACATAGTGAAAAATAATTAACATACGCGTCGATGTGATAACC
The DNA here is from genome assembly GCA_934045075.1 of Yponomeuta sedellus. Lineage (NCBI taxonomy): Eukaryota > Metazoa > Arthropoda > Insecta > Lepidoptera > Yponomeutidae > Yponomeuta > Yponomeuta sedellus. The sequence goes on from OW203744.1 coordinate 7,627,631, forward strand.
TCTTTTGAAGTCGGTTAAAATGGAAATGACTTTCATTAAATAAATATGTACATCATCTATAAAAATATCAACTGTAGCTACACGGTTCATGAGAGTTTACGTTCAGCTTGGGGACAGACCGACAGACGGACATACCATCTTAGCAATTGGGTCCCGTTTTTACCCTCTGGTACGGAACCCTAAAATCTATGTTTTAGTTGGAAGTTATACTTAAAGGGCTATAGTTAATTATTGTTTATGTAGTTAATTATTCCAAGACATTATAAAATGTAAAGGTGATATGCTGTCGACTGTTCCTCAACAGCAAGTTGCGAATTCAAAAACTAGGGGGTACAAACTGCGACCACGAGTTCTTATAGGAAGCTGCCATAATAATCGGTACCGTTTTTAGTAAAGTTTTAAGCAACTTATTTGTCAATAAATCACATAAAAATTAAAAGATGTACCAACATAGCTTAATCGATCTTGTACTAGAAACCTTAAAAAAAAATATTTCTTCCACCTATTTTGCAAAATGTGAAATATCTGTGAACCATCCATGAGGTATATTTTCGTGTATCGTTTTCGAAAATTTCTATACATTTACCACGGATATCCGTGACATTTACTATCTGCGAACGGTTTAATCAGTGATGTCTGCGCGCGCCCCAGTCCCTTCTGTGTGGCCCAATTATTTCTATTAGCGCCATCTAACGTGGAGTAGCATAGACTAGTGAGATTGGGCACAAGCAACTCATTATCAAGTACGGTAGCTGACTGGGTTACGAAAGATTGATTAAAATAATTAAGTTATCTCGATCTTAATAACTTATTGATTAAATCATTGGATTTTTTAATATTAATTTATAAAAAAATAAACTATTAGGGAAATGTGGTTCAATTTCGTTATTTCACAGAAAATGTAATAAGTTAGTCACAAATTTTACCGACAAGCGACGTCAGCGCCAGGATCCGAAAAAAGCTATTGAATGATCTTCTATCCTTACTTCAAATTCAATGCTAATACGTAATATCGTATTTTAGGTGCTATGGAGCCGTTGGTTCGATAACAACCCTTGTATCTCCCCACTGCTGGGACACGGGTCTCTTCCTGCATGGCAGGAAGGTTAGGCCTTACTCCACCACGGGGGCCAAGTTCGGGTTAGTGGAGGATTGCAAGACAGTGGCAAGCCTTACAGTCAGAAGTTATCAAGCCCCCGAAAGGCCTCTGACATGGTTTAACGACTGCCATTACATGACGGACGGTACCAACGGCTTAACGTGCCTTGCGAAGCACGAAAGCGCTCGGAAAAATGCCCCTAGCGGTAGTCACGGGACGGTCACCCTTCCTGCACCTGACCGCGCCTGTTGTTGCTTAACTCAAGTGACTTTTTAAGGCTGGGTTTTAATTTAACTTAATTTCGCCGTCTGCTCCTTGTGTACTTTGTACACTTAGCACACTTCTTGTTAAGCAACAACAGGCGCGGTCAGGTGCAGGAAGGGTGACCGACTCGTGACTACCGCTAGGGGCATTTTTGGCTGTAGGTATTTTACCTTCGTAAATAAACATTTTTACAGTTTTTACACCACCGCTCACCCCCTGGGTGGGCCGAAACACACGAAGGCATTGTTTTTCGGCTTTCGTGTCCCAAGGCCGAGTCGTAAAATCAGCGCCGGCGCACCATTCTCGGCGCGCGCTTTTCTCTAACTTTGAAAGGGTTTTTGGGGTTCAGTGGTTGTTTGTCTCGAGAGCTTTGCGGTCAGCTACTATTATTACAGGCTAATTGGTAGCACCAGACACCTGCCAGTTACGTTCACGTTTTTCTCTTTTATTTTTAACAGTGAAAATTGAATGTAAATTCAACCACGTTACTGTCAATTATGTATATATTTATTAATTATTATGGATTTTATTTATATTCCGAAAATCCTATCATTTTAGTGTAACGTGAGTTCTGTGTACAATAAAGAATATTCTATCAATAATTTTATCTGAATACTTTACTTTTTTTTTCTAAGCACGGGGAGCAGAGAAAAAGACAAAAATTTAAAACACTTTTTGCTTTATAAAAAACCTATCAAATATTCCCTAAGGCGGTAGTACAAGCCAGTCCTTCCTCGCACGACGCCTTCTCCTTTGTCAAGATTCTGTACTCCCCAAACCCCCATAATATATAGGGCTAGAGGCACAGAGAAGTAACTATCCATTAGCTAAAATTTAGATATTTTAAGTCTAGCAGTCCCAGGGTCATTAGATGCCCAAAACTGCGTCTACTCGCTTAAATAAGCGGCCCATTGGATCTATGCTGTAACCTTCGATTGAATGATTAGGATTTTAACTCGCATTTCAACATACGATTGGCTCAAATCTTATCTTGAAATGAGAACTCAAATTGTACAAAAAGAATCCTTTGATGAAACTACAAATACTATAAACAATGTTTGGTCACAAGGGCGCTTCATGAAGGGATCCATTCCACAAGGTAGTGTGCTCGGTTGTATCTTATTTCTATTGTATATAAATGAACTACCCAAAACCCTAAACGATTTATGCATACTATTCGCAGATGACATATCAATACTTTTCAAACTAAACGTGAACGACGATTACAATAAAAAAATTAAAGACACTATTGAATCAATAAATGAATGGTGAATAGATCGTAACTTACAAATAAACTTGAAGAAAACTAAACTTATACAGTTCTATCCCTATAATACGCAACCTCTCAAACTAAAACTTACGGTCAACAATACCAAAACAGAAGAAGTAGAGCAAATTAAACTTTTAGGATTGACAATTGATAACCACCTCAATTGGAAAAATCATATCTCTGAGATAAAGTCGAAACTTTCCAGCTTTCAATATGCACTCTTCAATTTAAAAAAATGCACAAATTTTAACACCGCCCTTTCGGCATACTATGCTTACGCGGAGGCTTGGCTCCGCTATGGGGTAATCCTTTGGGGTAACAGCACAAATGCCCATGAGCTTTTTGTAATGCAGAAAAAATGCATTCGGATTTTAGTAGGCATCCGCAACATTGAGAGCTGTCGGCCTCATTTTATAGAATTAGGTATACTCACGCTACCGTCATTATATATTTTTGAAATGGCTCTATTTGCTAGGAATAACAAGCAACTTTTTACGCAAACTAGAGATCTCCACAACATAAATATAAGATCAAAAAATAATCTTGTCCTTCCCTTTTCAAGACTCAAAAAATGTAGCACTCATCCTCATTTTAATGCAGTTAAAATACAAAACAAATTACCTGATAATTTAAAAAACGAACAAATAGATAATTTATTTAAAAACAAATTAAAGTTACTGCTGATCGAAAAATGCTACTATAAAATCGAAGACTTCCTTAATGATAAATTACAATAAATAGTACAGACAGAATTAATAAAAAAAAAATCATATAATAAAAAAAAATCATATAATATAATATAAGCAATACCTACTGTCTAGTTCCTAGAGAAGTTCCAAAGAACAGTAATGTTAGTGATGAAATGTATAAGTAATGTTTGGTACTTTACGTACATTATGTTTGTCTGAATAAAATTTTATGTTATCTTATCTTAAGCTATATAAATAAGTTTATCTTAGCAATGCCTTGACCAGGGCCCATAATGTGAGACTTAAAACATGTGTAACATCATTGTATTATACCATTATGATCGCTAATAAATGAATATGAATATATGTAAGAATTCCATAGTTTGTAGGAAAGCGTCAAAAGCATCAATTCTAAAGAGTTACCCAGTCGACAAGTTCGAGGGTATAATCTGGGTTCTGGGAACGATCTAGTCAGCGGGGACCACTGTTTAAACTGCACAGTTTTGAAATAATTTTAAAATATAATTTTTCTTTCAAAATAAACTTTCAAAATATTTTTTTTGCTAACGAACCATATTTTTTTTTAACTTGGAACTGCTTATTATTATTCAATTTAATTTAAATAATGATGTTAAGTTTATTGGAAATTGTACAATAAATGTAACTAGAAATTTATTATTGAATCGCATGCAAACCAGATTCATAATTTGTGAACCTGACAACATTAACAATGCTGTGTTTATCAGTAAGTAGCAAACACATGTATGCTCTAGAATTATCAATTTAAAACCCTATGTAATGTTTCTACATGATTCGCTGTTGGTGCACCTTATAAGAATAAATAAATATTTAGATAACTACATAGATATATAGAGAACACTTTATTGCACAACCAGAAAAAATCATTACAACCATAATTTGTACTATAGTCTATTTATTCTTACTTGTCCAATTTAGTAAACAAGATTCTAACCTTAAAATTGAGATTAGATGCCTAAACTAGACATTTTCAAATTCATGAACTATGTTTATAAAATTGGCAGCGTGTTATCTAAAAGAGTGTTCCAAGTTACTTCATTTACGGAAATATGGCAGTTTTGAAATAAAAAGTTACAGTTTAGGGGTAGAATCTTGTTTATTAAATTGGACAAGTAAGAATAAATGGACTGTACTCATTTATTTAAATTGTATGACAATTTACTAGTAATTTTAATTTCACGTCTTTAACTCCCTGACCCACGGAACCCACAAAATATTGTACTGTCTCCCCTTAGCCCAAAGCTGCGCCTGAGTGGCCTTTGTTCCTGCCCGACCGCGGCGAATTGAAGTGCTGTTATGTATTGTGTGTCATGATTTTTGCACACGTTTGATCCCCCGAGCGAGCTTTGTGCTCTTTTTCATGGGGTCGTAAAGATTTTGTATTTTTTGGTCATTTATTTCGAAGTGCTGATTTCGGGAACTGAGTATGATGACAATTTCGGCGATTGGCATATGACGCGGGAAGAGACCCGTGCTCCTGCAGTGGGGACTTGTAGTCCGTTAGCTTTTAGAACATACCTCGGGCTCTAGAGTAGGCTTCGGTTTTCGCCGAAAGCACACGAGTGTAATACTACTTCCTGCTCTGTATAAAACTTTTCTTCACTATTTTGAAAAGCTATGTGAAGTTAAGTGTCATATTAGTTCCGATATTTCTATTACACGAATATATCCGTTTCTATCCGATAGTAGGCGAGGTATATTCTAAAAGCTAACAGACTATACTTACATTATATTTTATTGCACCCATAAAAATCATACAGAAAACAAAAAAAAATAAAATAAAAACTACATGGCGAGCTTATTTCAATAGAAATCGAGACACGGACATTATAAACTGTTTATAATGTCCGAGATACGGACATTATAAACAGGAGTTACAATCCTCCACCAACCCGGAATTGATCTCCGTGGTGGAGTAAGGCGTAACCTTCCTGCGGCGCAAGAAGAGATCCGTGCCCATGCAGTGGGGACTTACAAAGGTTGATATCGAAGACATAAGATGTTAGAATTCTCATGTTATATCAGGTGACTAGAAACGGATAGGATTTACGACAGCGTTTGATCTATCTATTTATATTTATCTAAAAATCTCTGTATTGAGGAATAAAAATATATAAATGAAGGGCTAAGGGGAATAATTGGCTAAGTCACAATTTTACAGTACCGACTATTTTAAGGTGTGAATGTGTTCTATGGCTGACTTAAATAATATATTTAAACACTATCTAACACGGCTGCTCTAAGTTCTTAAAGCTATTACAGTTTTTATAACTATTGGGGAGTGCCCTCAAGGGAAAACTTTGTTCGACAAAATGATAAATATATATTATGCGGTCCGACACAAATGATTGGATTGAACACAAATCAAGTAAGCTTAAGAGATAAGATAAGAATATTCTTTATTGTACACCAGAGCATATTATGAACCATTTAAAGATACAAAGTACAATTGACAACATTTCATATTTTACAACGTCCAAAACTAAAAAGACCGTTTCTTAATTTTGCTATCTTGATTAAGAAAAAAATATTTAGAATTTTTATTATTGCTTAAATTTAGAGAAAATAAATAAAAACCAAAACAGTGTGATGACGTCACACATACGGTGGAATGAGGAGGTACCGTTGCTTAAATAATATTAAAAATGATATGACAGATGTCATTTTCAATTTCATTCAAATGTCATCTCGGAGAAATTACTTTTCCTTTCCTTAATTCCAATGGTTTTTAAAAAGGCGGCAAGGGTGTATTATTAAGCCGTGTGTGTGACGTCATTTGGCGGTTACGTCCTTTTAGAATAAGACGAAATTGAAACAGAAAATTATGAATCAAAATCATCGAATTTCCAAAAATAAAAAAATATGGGTAGTTTTATTTCGTATCTAGTTTCCTTTAAGCCAGTAAAATACGTATGCTAAAAATTTTTAATGTTGTCAATTCAATTGGCAGCCGTATTGCTAAAAGCAATTTCTTCCAGACGTATGACGGAAAGTTGCTGAAGGAAATAAGAGATGCAAATATGAATATATTAATTAGTTTAGCCTGAATTTTTACATTTACGTTATCCTATGTTGTGAGTTTATGACACGCTTCTATAATATAATCCCTGAAGATAATAAAGCTTGCCTGAAACACGGTTCAAAAAATATGTAAAAATATATACACTCTGGGGGGGTGCGCAGCAGCCCCCTACAGTACAATTCCACCAAACTGCGATCCCCAACCCGCATGCCCAGCATGGGGATTATGGGCATTACCCCCTCAATGATGGCACAACCCTGCGCTATGGCGTTCATTAGGGGAGGGCTATGTCCAGCAGTGGACTAATATAGCCTGAAAAAGAAAAGCAAAAAGAAAAGATGTACACTTTGTGCCAAAAGGGGCTACTATAACATAAACGATTATTTAGATAACAATGATGTATGGAATTAAAGCCAGTACAATGTATGAGTTCTATGTTTGTTAATAATTATGTAAACTAGTTAAGGATTTTGTAAAGTTTGGAGTTTTTTTGTCCATTTTTTCTCAACTGCAATGATCTACTATTTTTATTTTTAATGCACTAACCCGTGCTAAGGACAATTTTAAAAACCTATTTAGAGGCTAAAAATTCCACCCATGCCGGGATCCGAACCCGCGACCTCTGGCTATCCGTGCCAGCACTCTTTCCAACTGAGCTAATGGGCGACTCACCGGCGTCAGTGAAATTTCGAACCTCTACACTATTCTCTGTATTACGTACAGGCAGCGACATCTGGCTGAAGTAAATTGCATCACTTACAGTCCCGAGTATCTACTTTGCAGTTAGGTTTTTACATCTGCCTGTCACCCATCGGCATGGGTGGAAATTTTAGCCTCTGAAGAGGTTTTTGCAATGATATAGATTTTGAAATGGACACCTAGTTTGAATTGTAAGGCAGTTTCTGCGCTACTTTGAATAAAACCTTTTCATTTCATTTCACTCGCATTCCAACTCTGTTTATTGCTCACCTATGTGATCAAAACTTAAAAAACATATGTGAAAGTAAACGTTTTGATAGGAATGCTAAAAAATAATAGTAGCTATTTTATTATAATGGTTTTTATAGAACAATGTTTATTTCTACTGCAATGTTAAGCGTACAGAACCCTAGGACGTACATGCACTTGTCCAGTTTTCGTATTATAATTAGCTTTCTATCTATCAAATCAAATTCGCCTCATCATTACCCGGCGCGTGTTTCTAATATTCCAACGCTCCAGTACAGAGGACATCAGACACATTTTTTTGTGTTAATTGCAAATTCGCCCTTAATGTAATCCAAATAAGCGTAAGCTTTAAAAGTTCGATGTGCTGTCCTGTGTACTTAGAGGCACGCGTCTTGGATTATAAAGTCGACGCACGACTTCAGTCGTTGCGTTTTACTCTAGCCACCGTTATGGTCTAGTCTAGTAATTTGTGCAAGTGATAGGCGGATGGCTGATTTATATGAAGGGCCTAATTCGTAATTTATAAGGTTGTCTGGAAGAGATCGCTCTTAGCGATAAGACCGCCAATTGTATAAAATTACTCAGATTTAAGAATCATGGTTGTAATATTTTTCTGGTTGTGCAATAAAGTGTTCTCTATCTATCTCTATCTAATTTGATATCAACCCTTGTATGTCCCCACTGCTGGGGCACGGGTCTCTTCCTGCTTCGCGGGAATGTTAGGCCATACTCCACCACGGGGGCCAAGTCCGAGCCGGTGGAGGATTGTAAGACGGTGGCAGCCCTTACTGTCAGAAATTATCAAGCCGCCCATAAGGCCTCTGAGATAGCTTAACGACTTTACATAACAGGCGCCACCAACGGCTTAGCGTGCCTTGCGAACTGCGGAAGCGCTCGGAAAAAATGCCACTAGCGGTAGTGGCGGGGCGGTCATCTATCTTGAACCTGACCGCGCCTGTTGTGGCTTAACTCGAACCGAGTGATTGAAATCAATCTGATTGATTCCAATCACTCGGTTCAACTAGGCCACCGAAACCGATTAACAATCACTAGTTCGCAATCGTTTGACGCCGATCGCCGCTAAATTGTACCAGCTTTCGGACAATGCTATGGCGCGGGTACGCCTGTCCATCTTGTCCGGACATATCTGAACCGGTTGATTGGCAGTGACCATAGTATGGATGCGTGCGCGCATGCCACTGTCCCGCGCGGCTCGGCTTGGAGGTGACTTGCGTGTAGTGGGGTGGGCGAAGGTACAGTCGATAGATATATCAGTATTTACGTGCTTGCACTCTATTCAGTTACGATACGGGCGAATTCGCAATTAAAGTGTAAAGATTGTTTCATTCCTCCGGGGCACTGGCGTGAGCGTATGTAAATAGTTGTCTCTGTTTTACCTACCTCCCATACAAATTTTGGCAACCCTTTTGGCCTACATTGTATATAGACCCATCTGTGCAAAATTTCAGCTTCCTAGGTCCAAGGTGGGGCTGGTCGGTCAGTCAGTCAGTCAGTCGGTCGGTCGGTCGGTCGGTCGGTCGGTCGGTCGGTCGGTCGGTCGGTCGGTCGGTCAGTCAGTCAGTCAGTCAATTTTATTTATATAGATATTTATATAGATAGCCGTATATTCCACCAAGGACTGACATCGGCTGATGATTATGATGATGATGATGGTAGTCCACCTTTATTCAGTTACGTTTACGACAAAAATGTAAAAGTTAATCTGCTGTCGACTGTATCAGAAGAATCAAATCAAGTCCTTTATCTTTATTACAAAAAACAAAATGTTTACGCCATTGTAGACTTTTAGTCCGGATCTACTTACGGGTGTTGTTATATCGAAATAGTCCGACCAGGTTTCGCTCCCATTCGCAGAGCTTACAGAGACGGAGCTCGCGTCGTCGGTTGCTCGTCTCACACTTCGGGCTTTTAGTTCAAAAATGTTTACGTCAAGTTGTTAGTTTCAAAATTTATTGATTATGCGGAGACGTAGCTAACATAGAAACTCAAAATTTATTCTATTTAAAACATTGTTTAATTTGATTAACAGAGTTTCAACTTAAAAATTATTGCTCACAAATGTGTTGAATACTAGACACAATCCACGGTCATTATTTGTACAATTCCCTGATATTTGTTTGGAACTCTGCATTATGCATTCTTCTTCTTCAGGCTTTATTAGTCCACTGCTGGACGTAGCCCTCCCCTATTGAGCGCAAAGTTGTGCCATCTTCTTCTTCTTCAGGCTATATTATTTAGTCCACTGCTGGACATAGCCCTGGACATGCATTATGCATTCATTCATAAACAAATAAAAAGAGGAAAATGCAACCACAACAACATAGTTGCACGCCCATTTCTGCATTAACAATAAAATTAAGTCATCCCACCGAGTAGTGAACATTTCAAAGATTTACGACGGAACTGTTCCATATTGGATACAATTGGATGTTTGACGGCCGCAGTAATATTGCGGTGGACTCCAAAGGAAACTCGAGACAGTAGGAAAGGTACTCATCTCGATAGAGTATTGAACCGAACGAGCTGCGGTTTCAAAGGAAATCGCGCTAAGAAAACACTATGACGATCTCTATCTATATGTATAATCTATTTATAATCAGCCCACATCAACCCACTGCTGACCATAGGCCTCCTTTTTATTGCGCCATTCCTCACGGTCCTGTGCTAACCTGATCCATCTCTGACCCGCAACCTTCACGATGTCGTCTGACTATCGTGTCGGTGGTCTGCCTACCAACCTCCTTCCCTCCATCCATCCAATGACCATCTCTATTTCTTGTTAAATACATTACTTGTGATTTTAGAACTTGCTTTCGATATCAACCCTTGTCTGACCCCAGTGCTGGGGCACGATTCTCTCCCTCCATCGCAGGAAGGTTAGGCCGTACTCGACCACCGGGCCCAGTCCGGGTTGGTGGAGAACCTGCTCAGCACTATCAAAAATACCAGACTAAAAAATTCTAGCTTAAAAATACAACAAACGGCAACATGGGTCAACTCGCTCGATAAGTAAATAGATAAATACTTAAACAGATATAACAGAATCAATAGCTGATTGACAGGGTTTTCAGTCGTGCAGTTTACTAGGGACTACTCTGCAAATGTCAATGCAAGCGTTTTTTTTTATTCAATACAAAGCGACTTCAAATTAGTTCATCGTTTTTAAGAGGACGTTCTAACCAAGGTTTACTTGAAAATATTAGCACGTCAAAGAAAATTACGATTAGTTCAATGCTAGGTAATATAACCGAAACGTGTGCTAAATCGTTATACATGACTTATGGCATTTAATTGTGGTGCAATTTTCAAATATTACTCGCACTACTTCTTAGCGTGTCTATGGAAAACAAGAAAAAACATCCTTGATGGAAAACAATTTTTATCAGAATCTTCAGTTGTGGCCCAAAACTTTGCGACGCTGACTGCTTCATCACTTCCAATCATTAGGTCCTCCTGAGTGCAGGTGTTAGGGCACGCAAGGCACGATGAAAGATGGTCCATCGTCTTCGAAGTACCACACAAACAGTTCAAATTATCCCTGACGGGAGCCGCGAACCCCCACCAGGACATGTTACTCGCACTTTTCAGACTTTCTAACAATCTCGTATACGTATGATGGCAACCATCAGGTGGCAACTGATGTACTGTATATTTGGTTTAAAATTACTTTAGAAAAGATGGTCAGAATGGTTTTTTTTCCCGCTGCCTTTTTCTTCACTACAATACGGCCCGCAGGCAGCGGCTTAAATTTTACATTGTACAATTATACATTGACATTCAGCAAATAGAATGGAAATTCTTTATGTTTTTTTACGTAGCCTCTATGTTTGTGTCCCACTGCTAGGCAAAGGCCTCCCCGAATTCAGTAAATTCTTTACGTTGAAATAAATTGATTTGATTTGATCTCCTAACCAGCAAAATAATGTTCAATACTTTAAGCCCAATTTCATGTTGCAACTGACTAGCGGGCTCTTAAGTAGTGTTCGTGATATTTACTGCACACAAAGTAAAGACCAACAAAATAAAGTCGGTTCATCTCCACAATGCGTTGCAATAGCAATAAAATCTTCATACAATGCATATTGTTAGGTTGTAATAATGGTCGTTGTAAATGGCTACTCGAAATGTCAATGGATGATAAAAGCGAGCACACCTAGTTCTGTGGAACTCATTTGCACAGGTAGGTTGTCATGCCAACTTGTATTTCTGCCCCTCTAACCAAAACGTGCTTCAAAAATTAACACGAGGTAGTGACAGTGGGCTGGTACCTTTTTCGGAAGAGCCGATATGTGAGAAAACGGAAGCGCTCGTGGCCTAGTCGAAACGAGTTATTAAAATCAATCACTTGAGTCAAGCACCTGACTGAGCCTGTTGTTACAGGCTCTTTTCGTGGCAATTTTGAAATGAAATGAAACGTTTTTATTTCAGACCGATATCCATACACATTCACACAAATAATTAAGACACAAAAATAACACATATCATCAATTTTCCGTGCGCTTCCGCTCTCAGCAAGGCACGTTAAGCTATGGTGCCGGCCGGCCGTGCCGATCATGTAATGGCAGTCGTTAAAGACATGTCACAGGCCTTACTATGGGGCGGCTTGATAACGTTACACCCGCCACTGTCTTACAATCCTCCACCAACACGGGCTTGGCCCCGCGGTGGAGTGTGGCCTAACCTTCCTGCGATGCAGGAAGAAACCCGTTCCCCAGCAGTAGGGATATACATGGGTTGATATCGAGAAAAGGGTTAACGGGCAAATACAGCGAGGTACGCCCGCCAGCTGGACTGACAGTCAGTAGCAGATTGCTAGAGGCGGCTAGACGAGGATGGATGAGGACAGATAGCCTGGCTTGAGTATGTTTAGTTTCAAGACTGTATTAAAACGAAATTGAGACCTTTGAACTTTTGCTTGTAGGAAGTTTGGTGTTTCTTTGTTAGTTTCTTCTCCGCATAATCTATTAATTGTGAAACTAACAGCTTTGATGTATATTAAGTAAAATGTTGTTTTTATAGGGAATAAAGTTGTTTTAAGTTTGTTTGCGTTATTTCACGTTGAGTAGTGCCGTTTATACATTTTGTATAAAAGTAGGCAGATTGCTTTCCGATTATCACAATTAGATGTTTGCATCAAATTACTTCGATATATGAAACTCATTCATTAAATTACGTAAACTCATAATTATTTCCTGGAGGGATAAATAGAGATAGATAGATTGCCACTTGCCACGATACTGACAGGCCTCTTTGCAAAAAAGACTCAGAAAAATGTTGATCGAGTGTAAACTTCATCGTCATTTTAAAAACCTATTTAGAGGCTACAATCATCTTCATCGTCATTGTTTCCTGCAACCTTCATCATCATCAACCCATTTTGTCCCTACCGAGGGGCTCTCTCTGTCCTAAGGAAGCTATAGGCCATACTCCACCACGGTGGTGGAGGCTTGCAAGACTATGGTCTTACTGTCAGAAGTTTTCAAGCCGCTCATAAGGCCTCTGACATGGCTTATCGACTGACATCTATCAACCTTGCCACCAATAATTATATCGATATCAACCCTTTGAATGTCCCCACTGCTAGGGCACGGGTCTCTTCGTGCATCGCAGGAAAGTTAGGCCATACTCCACCACGAAAGCCAAGTCCGGGTTGGTAGAAGATTGCAAGACAGGGGCGGGCCTTACTGTCAGAAGTTTTCGAGCCGCCTATAAGGCCTCTGACATGGCTTAGTGACAGCCATTACATGGCAGCCGGCACCAACGGCTTAAAGTGCCTTGCAAAGCACGGAAGCGCTCGGATAAAATGTCACTAGCAGTAGTCGCGGGACGGTCACCCATCCTGCACCTGACCGCGCCTGTTGTTGCTTAACCTAGGTGATTGATTCCAATCACTCGGTCGACTAGGCCACAAACGCTTTAGTAACTTTATAATATATAAAAATCTCTTGCCACAGTGTGCGTTATCGAACTCCTCTAGAACGGATTCATGGAATTTGATAATTTTCGTTCTATTGTATGGAATCAGGCGTTACTTTGCGGAAATCCATAATAGCATTAAAAAGTGAAAATTACTTTGCTAAATTCCGCCAAAAATCCCACAAGCACCATGCGGTTAATTTATGCACCCCCCTCCCTCCCACTTTAAAAGACGTCACTGAAGACTAGGATTTCCTAGTAAGGAGGGCATGAAGGTGTCGTTGTGAAAGTCGGTGATGAAATATCATCAGCATGTCATCGCCACTGTGCAGTGGCGAACCCGCCTACCCGGGTATGTCACAATTTCCCCCTTCGCAATCTAAAACTAGATCTCGCGCCTGCGTTGGCGCTTAAAATGTCATCAACCCATCCGCTTGGCCGGCGGCGGGTTATCTTCCATAAAGTACGGTCCACACGAAAGTGGACGTACAGGGCAATAGATTTAATCGACTGTACATTGGATGTCATTACCACATTACCACACCATCACTGATGATGATGATGACTGGACGTTGGACATCAAATTTGATGAAATGTTCGTCGCAATAAACGAATTTTTACTTTTGCTTTCCAATAAAAGGATGTGGCATGCACCGAGAGGTGCGGCCAAGTCACTTGCCGTGGCTCCAAACTAGGATACCATGTGCTATGGTGACCGGGATGGATATCATAAACATGGAACATCCAGACTGAAGTCATTAGTACAAATCAAAATAGATAGATAACACTTTATTGTACAACCAGAAAAATGAATACAACGTTAATTTATTAAATCTAAGTAACTGTACGTAATACAGAGAATAGGGTAAAGAGGTTCGAAATTTCACTGATGCAGGTGAGTCGCCCATTAGCTCAGTTGGATAGAGCGCTGGCACGGATAGCCAGAGGTCGCGGTTTCGAATCCCGGCATGGGTGGAATGTTTAGCCTCTAAATAGGTTTTTAAAATTGTCCTTAGCACGGGTTAGTGCATTAAAAATAAAAATAGTATAATGTTATACAATTGGCCTTATCGCTTAAAGCGATCTCTACTGCTGCCTCCAGTAGAAATTACTTTATGTCCATAAGCTCCCCATGTCCACATTTTTAAAACCAACGTTTCAGAAGTTTTTGATACAATTTTTTAAAGAATGAAAAACGTTATAACTACAAGAAACATCACAGATAATTGACATAATGTGAGCACAGCAGAAATAGCAGCTCAACCAGCATTGAGCTGAGAGAGTGAGCCCTCCATTTCCTACTAGGACATTTTGAATAACCCAGGCGATGTCCAGGGGAACAGAACGGTTGGCAACCCTGCAACGCATTACGGAGCCGCATCGAGACAGCTGGTTTCCGCGAAAACATCTCACGATATGCGATCTGCGAGTTTCTAAATCGGGTCTCTAATGTCTTGTGATGACTGAGCATCGCTGGAAATTCTCATGTAATTAATGATACGATATCAATTCATTACATGAGAATACTGCGATACATCGCAGGAAGGTTAGGCCATGTAATCTAATGTAATAGAATATGTTTCTCTTTCTTTGTTTGTATTATATTTTTTGTTGTGTAGCCCATGAAGCGCTCGTAGCCTAGCCGAACCGAGTGATTGGAATCAATCACTTGAGTTAAGCAACAACAGGCGCGGACAGGTGCAGGATGGGTGACCGTCCCGTGACTACCGCTAGTGGCATTTTTTCCGAGCGCTTCCGTGCTTCGCAAGGCACGTTAAGCCGTTGGTGCCGGCTGTCATGTAATGGCAGTCGTTAAGCCATGTCAAAGGCCTTATGGGCGGCTTGATAACTTCCGACAGTAAGGCCCGCCACTGTCTTACAATCCTCCACCAACCCGGACTTGGCCCCCGTGGTGGAGTATGGCCTAACCTTCCTGCCTTGCAGGAAGAGACCCGTGCCCCAGCAGTGGGGACATACAAGGGTTGATATCGAGCCTATGTACGTCCCATTACAGGGCACAGGCCTTCTCAGAAAGTGAAAGTATGGGCTTAATCACCACGTATCCCCAGCGCGGATTGGTAATTTCAAGCGCTGAGGTAGTTGAACACCTCAGACACTCGGGTTCCCTCACGAAGTGTTTCTTCACAGTTAATACATAGTCACATTAGGACGTACATCGTAAGAGGATCGTACTTATGTGTTTTGAATTTGAGCTGTGATTAAATGGATGAATATAAAAAACCTATTTAGAGGCTAAAAATTCCACCCATGCCGGGACTCGAACCCGCGACCTAACTGCAAAGTAAGGTACTCGGGGCTGCAAAGTGATGCAAATTACTTCAGCCAGATGTTGCTGCCTGTACGTAATACAGAGAGTGTTGTAAATATGTTAGAAATTTCTCTGATGCTGGTAAGGCGCCCATTAGCTCAGTTGGGAAAGCGCTGGCACGGTTATCCAGAGGTCGCGGGTTCGAGTCTCGGCATGAGTGAAATTTTTAACCTCTAAATAGGGTTTTAAAATTGTCCTTAGCACGAGTTAGTGCATTAAAAAGAATATAACGGATGAATATACATTAACCTGAACTGCCACCTAATAGTGCCCATTAGGTAAGTATATTGGCAGTTCTGTAATACAATCTCAGGATTAGTTCATCAAATCGAGAGCCATAGAAAAAAGTTATGAGAAAAGCTTCTCACATATCTCCCCTTACTTTTCTTTTAAGGCCCATAAAACCTAAAACTGAAGTAATAATAGTATTTTCTAAGGTTAACACGAGCAGTAGACATAATTAAAACTGTTTTTATACGGATTTATGCTCGTTTATTACATTTTTACAATTTTCCAACGTTTCGGCACTTTTTCAGGTGCCGTGGTCCCGGATGACGTGGCCGGGACACGTATAAAAACAGTTTTAATGAAGTAATAATATTAATCATAAATGTAGAAATAAATAAGTCCTGAGTGCTTAGTGCGAGAACAGATCCAATCGAATAACTTTACTACCGCGTTAATCGAGCATTGAGTATGAGTAAGTTAACCGTTCGAACTGGCAAAACGCTGCCACAGACAGTACAACTCGCACTCGCGTTTATTCGTGTTTTGACTGGTAAACGTGTTCACTTCTCAACGTAAACCATTACAACTCGCACTCAGCAATTTTAATTTCCATACTTGTCGCTAGGTGGCGCTTCCTCGATGCCATAGAAATATGAGTTTACGTTAACGCGATCGAGTAGTTAAAAAACTCGCACTAAGCACTCAGAGTGCTTAGTGCGAGTTTGACAGATCCAATCGAATAACTTTACTACCGCGTTAATCGAGCATTGAGTAGTGAGTATGAGTAAGTTAACCGTTCGAACTGGCAAAACGCTGTCACAGTACAACTCGCACTCGCGTTTATTCGTGTTTTGGCTGGTAAACGTGTTCACTTCTCAACGTAAACCATCACAACTCGCACTCAGCAATTTTAATTTCTTTCTTTCATACTTGTCGCTAGGTGGCGCTTCCTCGTTGGCATAGAAATATGAATTTACGTTAACGCGATCGAGTAGTTAAAAAACTCGCACTAAGCACTCAGGTCCCAAAGTAAACGTTAATTTTAAAGTAAAATGTATTTATCCTGTTGACGGGTCTAAAAATAATATATAAATAACTAATGTTCTTTATAGTGCCTATCAAAGGCATTATCTCAGATGCAGCAGTTAGATTATAAACAGCATCGTTATCTCGGACACCCGCGTGGCTAACTCTAGTGTTGCCAGATCCGTTTTGATTATTTTTACTTCCAAGTGGAAAACAATCGAGACTCCCAAACATATTTTAAGAGTTACCTAATGCTGCAAATAACTACTTTACCGCAAATCATTATATTATTGCCTGTAATAAAACTCGTATTACATTAATAAATCTATTACTTAATAAACATCATCAATTAATGTAGCTCTAAAGTAATGGGTGATTTTGGACGTACCTCTTCAGATATTATTATAAAAAATGGTGATAAGTGATTGAAATTAAAAATTATATTTTGCGCATTAAAACGAACTGTGTGTATGTTTTATGAAACACATGTTCAGAATATATGGTTTTAAGATGTTGGACTACCTAGATTAAGGAAGTTTCTGGGTCTTCTGACACTTTAAGGAGTTCGATTGAGGACTCGTTGAATGTTTGTGATGTTCTTTATTACTTCCATCAAGGAAGTTTCAGCCAAAACGTTCTTTCTTTCCATATAGGCCTTGAGGTACATTTACTCCCAGTTTCTGGTCAGAAAACAGTCTCTTAATCTACTGTTAATTGCAGTCCTTTGTTTTTTATGCACTTATGCATAAGGTGCGGTGGCAGCGAAGCAGTGGAACGTTGCCCTCACATTTGGGTGGTCGTGGCTTCGAATCCCGGTATATACCAATGGCTTTATTCTAAGTTACGTGCATTGGAATAGTAATAGCACTCGCTGACCGTGAACGAAAACATCGTGGGGGAACCCGATTGTCTGAGGTGTTCACATAGGTACTACAGCGATTGAAATTGCCAATGAAATGGTAATGATGACTAAACTCTCTCTGAGGGTAGGCCTGTGCCCTGCAGAGGGACATCTATGAGAAATAAAAATCTATGTTAAACCTTTATCAGGCTGTGGTCTAATAGTGCCCACCCTAAATTCAACCTTATCACTTTAAATAGAGGCTAAAAATTCCACCCATGCTGGGATTCGAACCCGGCCTTTTTAGCCTCTTAATAGGGTTTTAAAATTGTCCTTAGCACGGGTTAGTGCATTAAAAAGAATATAATAAAGTCCAAAAACAATGAAAAACTTATGCCAGCTCTGCCCGTTAAAAGGTTAACAGGTGGCATATGTTTTATGCAATATTGCCAACTGACAGCTATTAACTACAGATGTTGTGTGTAGTGTTGGATTTTGGAAAAACCGGCTTAGCGCTATGGAATAGCTGAGAGGGCTGAAAAACGGGACACCCCGCCAAAAGTGTGACATCTGGCAATACTAGCTGTCGGCTCAGCCAACCACGTGCCATTGCCATAAGGAAGTCGGATAAACGCACATCTTTTACGATTTACCTACGTTTTTTTATGACCCCCTCTTTTATTGTTGAATCTTATAGGGTCCTGATTCTGCTAGTGAAATTTCCTATTCAAATGCGTCATATGCTTGAAGTACCGGGTAGGAACCCCAATATGGTCTTGGTTTTGCATAATTTTTGATTTTGTTAAAGCAGTGTAGGCAGTGAACTTAAAACGCGTATTAAAGCGCTATTGGGCACAGATAGTTAAAATAGCACTCTAAAAAAGCTAGACAAGCAAATAATTCTCGCTGGACCGTACTTTCTGAAGCAGATTGTTGCCAGCGGCTGGGTGAGGTTGACCGGCGACAGATATGGTGTGCCTCGAGGAGGTCCAGCAGTGGATAAATACGGGCTGATAAAATAAAAATAATCTTTATTTGCGTGCGCGTAAAATTGCTTTAGATACAAAATTAACAAGTTTTATCCTGTTTTTTTTTTCAGAAGTGATTCCCTTTTTTTGTGTAAAATGCCTTACATCGGTTTTAAATCTCATAATTGATACAAACGTATATAATTAATACTTTTTTTCACACTGTCAAATAGCCTATTACATATTTGTGTTTTATTATGACAATTCCAGGAACATTGCTTAGCAGTGTATACATACATGTTAATCTGTGCGTTAATTGATTTTGCTATATATTTACATCGAATGGTCGTATTAAACCATGAATTTTTGTTTTATGAAACAACCTAGGCTTAACCACCCTATCGGAGCAACATGGCTTGACGACCAAACTTAATGGACTAACTTAATGGATAAACTTAACTAAACTTAGGACATCTTGTATTCTTGACATTGTATAGTAATCTTGTAAATAATATAGCCTTTATAATTTTTAATTATAATATTTGTATATAATATTATGATGCTACACGCTTGCCCACAACAATGTGTTTAGTAAAATCTACGTGTACTGTGATTGCTGACAAATAAAGACTTGAAAGACTTGAAACTTGGGTGGAGAGACCAGTACATTTCTACCCGAGACCACGGCAATTGTAACGCTGCCGAAACGTCGGGAAATAAGGTACTTACGTTTTACCTAATAAATAATCGCGATTAGAACCTTTTAATATATAACTAAGTCCAGTAGAGCAAAACCCCGAAGGGACATTAATGAAATTTATTGTGTTAGAACATGGGGTACATTTGGTACATAATTGTATTTGCTTACATTTAGGTCACAAAGTTTCACCTTTTCAGGTGTATTCCCGTCTACCAAATGAGGGAAGAACCTATTGACGATCGGCATTAAATTATCTATTACATTACTCGGAATAAAAGACGGTGTTATGACGATTACGCTCTGTCTGTACCCGGATTCAGACCAAACAAACGCAAACAAGCGAAAGTTAACAAATCATTGTGTACCTCACGGTCATTGACCTGACCTGCAGAACTTGTTTTGATCGTGAAGGCAGTCAAGTCAAGGCTGGGGATCTTAGTAGCTAATTTTTGTACAAACATTTTTTTGTTTATTCTTAGCCGCGTGCAAGAACAACCTCGGTGGCGCAGCGGTTTGGCACGCTGACTGCAAAACCGAAGGTCTCGGGTTCGATCCCCGGCCGGGCAAACTAGGAAAGGAACTTTTCTAGTTTGGCTCGGGTCTTGGAGGTTATCTATGCAATTATTGTATTAAATCTATCGTCGAGTTAGCACCTATAACACAAGTCATTTAGTTGTACTTAGCATAGGGCTAACGAGATCTGTGTAGTATGTCCATGAATATTTATCTATTCTCTATTGTCTATGGACGAGTGCTTTGAAGAACTTTGTTCCCTTGAGAACTCTGTTCGCATTCGTTCGGTAGGTCTGTATGCAACACGAAACTCCGCGAACGCCTCTCGCTAGCGGATCAACAGTTTGTTGAACCAACTTTTTGCGCGCGCGCCGCACTCCGCGGGTTCGCTCACAGTTTTTATCCGGTCAAATAACCTCCGAGATTGATCACCCACTTTGACAGTGCATCGAACTTCGTCTGCTAGACTTGTACGTAGTCCGGCGGCAGGCCGTCCTTTGCATAAGGACCCTTATGAAAAAGAACTTACGGTTTTCAAACTAATTTACAATGAAAATCTAGCAGAACTTTGTTAATACTTTGTTGATAAGACACAGTTAATATTTACATTTCATAAGGTATCATTTCAACCTTACAAGGTTTTTGCGTGAAGCCTGAGCCGCTTTTTTAAACATCTTTTGATTAATTTTTACTTGCTCACATACTTATTTACAACCGAGTATTTATTACATGAAAGAACAATACTAATATGATTATTGCTATCAATAATAATATTCAGTAAAACATTTCTTTATCAGGACTTATTGAAAGTTGAATTTTTTCGACGACCTCCGTGACGCAACGGTAGCGCATTTGCCTACCATGCGAGAGGTCCCGGTTTCGATCCCCGGCTAAGGACGAAAAAAAAACCCCAGGTCTTGGATGTTTACATGTTTGTGATGTCGCTGTTTCTGGTTCCCGCGATACAGGGTATCCTAGTGTGGGGCCAGAAGCAAAGTATGTGCCAGTATGTAAATTTTATATTCATCAAATTTAATCATAAATAGGGTATTTCAAATGAGTTAAAACTAGTCATGGGGCTGAGTGAGTGACGATGCTGTTACTACCGCTATTGGCATTTTTTTAGAGTGCTTCCGTGCTTCGTAAGGCACGTTAAGTCTTTGATACGATATCAACCTTTGAACGTCCCCACTGCTGGGGCACGGGTCTCTTCCTGCATCGCAGAAAGGTTAGGCCATACTCCACCACGGGGGCCAAGTCCGGGTTGGTGGAGGATTGTAAGACAGTGGCGAGCCTTACTGTCAGGAGTTATCAAGCCGCCCATAAGGCTTCTGACAAGGCTTAACGACTGCCATTACATGACAGCCGGCACCAACGGCTTAACGTGCCTTGCGAAGCACGGAAGCGCTCAGAAAAAAATGTCACTAGCGGTAGTCACGGGACGGTCACCCATCCTGCAGCTGACCGCGCCTGTTGTTGCTTAACTCAAGTGATTGATTCCAATCACTCGGTTCGGCTAGGCCACGAGCGCTAAGTCGTTGGTATCGGCTGTCATGTAATAGGATTCGTTAAGCCATGTCAGAGGCCTCATGGCGGAGTTATTGCTTAGAGCGATCCCTTCCAGACAACCATGTATAAAAGGTTCAGTTCATTTGTCCTTTACAGAACAAGAAACCCCAAAATTTAACACTTTAGTTGATCGTTACGTACCCTATTTTAGGACGGGCCTCCTAAATTGTTGTAATTGCCCCAAATTGATACGAATGAAAGTTTAAGTAGGGATAATGCTAATAGAACCCATACATCACATCAGGGTGGGCGCTGTCATAGCTTCCGGGCAAAGGTTATTTGACCTAAAGCATGCTCCAACATTATAATAACTTTCACACACACAACACAATCCCTTGTCCTGGCTCCAAATTAGGATAACCTGTGTGTGGTGACCAGCCAAGGACATCTATTTTTTATATACCAGAAATTGCCCATCCGCGGTGGGCACAAGAGGTAAAAAGCCTGTACCCTGAGAGAGAATATGGCTTCACGGACGGGCACGCTAGGGAGAGAATATGGGTGGAGTATGGCCTAACCTTCCTGCGATGCCACTAGACGCTTCTATTTAGATAGAGAACTCTTACACAACCAGAAGAAATAATTACAAAGTAGATAGATAGATAGATAGATAGATAGATAGATAGATAGATAGATAGATAGATAGATAGATAGATAGATAGATAGATAGATAGATAGATAGATAGATAGATAGATAGATAGATAGATAGATAGATAGATAGATAGATAGATAGATAGATAGATAGATAGATAGATAGATAGATAGATAGATAGATAGATAGATAGATAGATAGATAGATAGATAGATAGATAGATAGATAGATAGATAGATAGATAGATAGATAGATGATAGATAGATAGATAGATAGATAGATAGATAGATAGATAGATAGATAGATAGATAGATAGATAGATAGATAGATAGATAGATAGATAGATAGATAGATAGATAGATAGATAGATAGATATCTAGATAGATAAAATATTCTTTATTGTACACAGAAATTACAGTGATAAATTATATAAAAAATACAGTACAAATGGCGGCCTTATTACTAAAGGCAAATACAAGTATGATTTCTCATGCGTACGTAATGTTTAGGATTGATTTTTAGTGGCTATTTATTCAATGCGTTCTGAGTTAGGGTAACATAACATGAAGTACAACTTGAAAATGTTAATTTAAAGGTGGATACAATTTAATCCTAACTGCTTTCGAAATCTACGACATGTAATTGAAATAAAAATATAGCATTGCAATTTCTGAAGTATCGAGAAACTAAATTACTTTCTAAAAGCAAAAGTTCGAAATTACAACCCTACATAGGAGGACGCCCTTTAGTTTGTACTGAAAATAAAATATGCTTAACTTGTCGATAATGAATTGAATAAGAATAGTTTATTGTAATCAGGCAACGTATGCAATTGCACAAAGTAAAGTTTGCAATTCTATCTTTTACATAGTAAAATATCTACCTCTTACATAGTAAAAGACGAAGGGTAGGTTAACAGCAACAATTTGACTTAAAAAAAAATCTACTTGTGGTCCCCACACTAGTCCTAGCCAAAATGAGGAAAAGATTTTCATGCTTTGTGATGCTTCAAAATGCCTGGGCAGTTGTAGTGAGTCAGTGGAACTAAAATATAGTTAATTTTTATTCCCCCTGACTCACTACAACTGTTGTACAGAATATCTTCATTATAAAGAGCACATATTTGTGTTTAATCATTATTAGCGTAGATATGTTAACGAACCCTTTTGTTGTTCGACGAACTTTGATTCGCTCACGTTTTAATTAGCACGTAGAACAAAAGAAGATGTTAGCCGTGTGTACCTGTTTCAAAACGGTACGCATAGTAATTATTGATATGCGCGTACGCATTAGCGCCACAGTGACCTTGTCGCGGCCTGATTTTGAGCAATGCGTAACGCATTCAACAGCGAAAAATACGTAGAAGTCTGATATTGTTTTATCTCACTAGATACGGACTATAAGTTTCCTTGATATTAGTTTATTTTGCTCTATAATTATTCTTATTTACAAAAATACTCGCGGAAGACTCCGAAGTTTACGATCATCCGAGGTTGAAAGAGTTTGACTAATCTTGATTACCGCTTTAATTATGGGATCAGCGACAAAATTTCAAGTTCAGAATTTAAATTCAAAACAGTAAAGAAGAAATTTAAATTCATAAAAGTAAAGCTGGATTTTTTAAATCAGTTGCACGGACTATGCCCTTGATATTGTGCCGAATTTTCAGAATGGGTCCTTTATCAAAACTTATTTGTATTCATAACTAGAACGATCCCTGTAGCATTTGGTATCTTTTGCAGTTCTTACTTTTAGGAGAGCATCCCTAAATTACCTACTTTTATTTATATTTGTAAACGTCCATCAAGTCTTCTGTACAATTAATTACTCTTTGCTGCTAACTAACAGGTCCAGCCGTTTCGCGTGGCACAATTAGGTACAAGATGTTACGCTTCTTGACTTCGACAAGGCTTCGTTTTGTTAATGTCAAAGGGGTCAGCGTCGAGACAGACTTGCGGACTTATCTGTCTTCGTCTATCGCTCGCTGCTTTTAATTACATACGACTATAGTTCGAAAAAAAGTTTAGTCTACCTACAAGTTATACATTTGTGCATGTAGTTACCCTGTTAAGCCATTCGTAATTTGAAATGTACCTATCGAATTCTTATATTACACACATTCTGCTGACACCGCGTTAGATGAGCACACACCCAATCACGGGCACACAATCACGATCCCCAGCGCTATGCAAGATAATAGCTGACCGCATAACTGACTGACGAACGCCGCGGTCGAATTTGCAAGCAACAATAATAATTGTGGTAATATTATGTATGCGCTTCAAAATTACTATCAGCCGGGGCCGGTTCCTCGCACGTGTGCGGGCTCCGAGCCCGCGCGCCGCCACGCCAGCCATCCATCCAGTCCAGTAGTCTAATCGACGCCACCCAACGCTCACGCGCGTTCGCCCTCGCGCCCGCAACTATACGCGCGACATCTGATCGAAAGACAGCACCCGAGTGACGCCGCAACGGTTCACAGACCCGTCACTCGCGATAATTAAACCTAACGTTTTTTCTCGCAACGGGGAAACTTACGCAACACCTCCGCGTCTGATGCAACTTCGCTACAACTTTACGGTGCCCTTTTAACGCTTGCCTAACACTAACCGCGTCAATGATACCGGGTAGTCGATAGTAAAATGCACGCACGTGCTCACCCCGCACCCTCTATCACCGTCGTCCAATCGTAGGAGAGCCAAGGCTACCAGTGCGTCACGTCCGACCAATGGCGCCTCGTTTATGATTTCACCACGACGGAAACCGCCGATCCCGCCCGACAGGAGCCGAGCGCGTCAACCCCCAGTGCCGCTTCTGCCCCCGACATGGCGACTATGGTCGCGAGCAACCCACCAACCGTGGCCAAGAAACCCTCCATAAAGAAATACCGGGCGCCAACGCCTCCGAGAAAAATCGCCGCGAGCAATGAGAATTGTGACAAAGACAAAGAAAATAATGTTCTCCAGCGTGAAGAAAACGACAACGTAGAAAGCGAGAGTTGTCTACAAACAAAGCCGGAGGGCAAAGAACCGGAAAAGGGATCGCCCGTCGTCAAGCGGTTAGCGCCAAAATTGAATGGGAATGTTGACAGAAATTCTGTGCTGTCCAAGGCGGCGATGTTCGAGGCCGGCAGTCCAAGGGCGAAGGATCCGGCTGAGATGTCCCTCAGAGAACGCAAGGCGCTCTTTGAAAAAAATAAAGGGACGGCTATTGTACCGAAAGCCCCATTCGGTATGGCACCCTCGGCCAAATCGCTGCACGGTGATTTAAAAGGTAAGTCTTTTGTATTTTTCTGTTGCTGACAATGAACACTAGGTTACTCGTAAAATTTGACTCACAAGCGGGTATTTTCTTCTTCTTCAGGCTATGTTATGTAGTCCACTGCTGGACATAGCCCTCCCCTAGAGATGGCCATAGCGCCCTGTCTTATACCATCATTGGGGGCTAGTGCCCATATCCCCACGCTGGGCATGCGGGTTGGGGATCGCAGATTGGTGGCATAGTACTGCAGGGGGCGGGTATTTTGCTTAGATTAATTTATGAATAGGAAACCACAACCCGTGACCAATTTTCCACATTGCACTTGAGTGTTTTCCTTGTGCTTAATAAGCCTGATTTATGTTCACAGAAGACACGAAAACATGTACTTTAGAATCCGGTAACATATACACGCTTTATCCTTATTCGTGATTTATGTTTACTGTAAACAGTACTTGTTTTACAGATCAACTTTACTTGGGAAACATAAAACTAACAAAAAATTGTTTTATTACTCTGGCCGAGCATCGGATAGATCGTTTATTGAAAGCAAGATTGTTCTTATTGTATGTGGGTGGACGAGCTTTCAGATTATAAACATAATAATGTTTTTTTTGTTACGAGTGTCCAATAATGACTTGTCGATCCTTTCGTAAATCCTTTCACCACTAAAAAGTCAATTTCATTAATAAGCATCGCTGGTAAACCGAGTTCACAGTGCGAAAGAAGGCCTTCTTTGAAGAGGTATAGGCACATTTTTAATTTAAGGACATTTTCTTCTTCATTTTAGTCCGTGATCAGTCAAAACTTTACAAATCTAGTGTCCTCTTAATGTCGGTCGTCGGCAACCTGTTGTTTTTTATAACATTATCTTTATCTATCAGACAGATCTGACATATTCGACAACCAAGGTTGACTTAGTTCGCCCGTAAACCATTGGGTAATTATAACCGAAAAAATGCACGCTCAGTTGCTCACTACACGAAATATTATATCCTCCCTAACAATGATTATGCGATGTAAGTATACAGGTACTATGAATTTTAGTCTGGTGTGCAGTATGAACTTGGCCCCATAAAAACTGATTGGTTTCCTTTAACACAAACATTAATTTTCATAGCACATGTGTGAATTGTTAATTAGGTGATTCCTTATTAGCTCATTCTGTTACATAAAAGTAAACTGTATTGACAATTTCTGTAAAATATAATTTGATAAATTTTGGGTCTATAAAATTCTCAAGGACAGCTGGAGAGATTTGAGCATAGTATGGTGGTTTTGATTAACTTAAATTATGAACACCTTCACAGTCGATTATACGATGTAAAATATTAAAAAAGCACTTTCGAATAAGGTGGATTTAAAAAATTAAACAGTAATCACACAGTCGGTCATTATGGTGGCAGAAAAATACGTAACTCTTACAAGACAGTTTTGTCAGTATTATAAAAAAGGGTTATATTTACACGAGATCAATCTAACAATACCATTAACATTTGTTTTGGATACCGCTGTTTAAATGTTGCCACTGTGCATGTGAGCATGGTTGTCTAGTAATTGACCATCAACGTACAATGGAGAAATTATCTATTCAGTCACAAAAATTACACTTCCAATAGATGCGATAAGCGTTTGGCCGTGAACTCCTAAAGCAGGATGTTTATCCTGCCTCATCTAAATCTGTGTATGTTGAAACACAACTCAAAATAGCCGCAAGTCGTGGGGACGCCAAATAAAAGGATCTGTTGCAAACAATAGCACTTTCAGGCGAGCCAGCACGCAAAATGGATTTTGAGAAATCGTGCCAAATCCGTTGTATGTACAGTGGCATGCAGCTGCGCTTTTCTAACCCCGAAAATCATCTTTCCAATAACTTTATTCGATTAAACGTAGTAGTGTGTTCGCGAAACACAGAAACAGAATATGTTATAGAGATTACTTCAGTTAGCTGTGACGTATTATTGATTTGCAACGGGATTAACTTACTTGATATTTTGTCGTTAGAGTCCTAGGTTTGAAAACAATAATGTAGTGCTTACGAAAGTTTATTTCAAAAAAACTACGACTTTTTTTCTTAATCTTCTTTGGGTACCATGTGAGATCATAAACCTACTGGTTATAAACCTATCGTCTTGATAACAAATTAATGATTGAATACTTGCAATATTAAAGGCCTACATTTTCAAACAATACCAACGGTGGTAGGTAATATCATTGTCATGTCTTCCAGAAATCATTTCGCAATTTTCACCGTCGCCTCTAATAATTCAGTAATTTAGCAGTTCCACAGAGGTCGCATTTGGGCCTCCTATTAATTTCAATTTACATTTTTCACAAAAGAACAGCATGCATATCAAATCTCATCCAGTCAGAAATTAGATTTAATCCCAGCCTCGTGCAAAGAACTGTTATAAAACAGAGCCACGATCAACACGCTATCGGCTTCTTCCAGTGATTACTTTCGTTTGTGGTTGACTGCACTTAGAACGAATCAGTATGAAAATGAAGACCGCCATAGTTGCAATATTTGGCGAAACTATCTAACATTATGCATGAGTTAACGGCGCATTGATTCGATGTTTAATTGCTGCAATTATTGTTTCTATCTATGGATAATCTGTGGTTTATATCACTATATATTTACATCAAATATTTGTAGTACTATTTCTTCCCAATTTTAATTAAGTTTCTAGGAAAAGAAAGTTTCTGTTCATACGTTTTTAAGACAAGAAAGTTTCTCCTCATAGGCATGTGTCGTTAGAATCTGATTAAGATACGTTATGTTTTTATTAGAATATATTTGTTGAGTTACCACAAAACCACTTGCAATATAGTGATCCGGAATGTAGACATATCTAAGAAAGTTCTCGCTTACATGAATCAATAATTATTATATTACACCACTTTGATGACATGAAATCCAATGAGCTTATAATACTCAGTTCTAAATTGAAAAAGGTATTCTTTATGATGATTCGTACGCCTTTATCTAGATGGCGCTACGTACTTTTAAAGATAGCGTTATTTATTTTTATAACTGTGTCACTCTACGTTCAGGATATTTTTAGCTCACGTTAGTCTTAAAAATTAGCACCTTTAGTGCCAACATTATAGGTATCAGTATCCTTTAACGGTAATTGTTTGCCAAAAACCATGTCACCTAGTCTCTAGATAAAGAGTGACTTGAGCACAGATCTATTCTCTATGGCCGGCCTCTTTTTTTGTTTACCTAGACAGATAGAGAGTCAGAAGTCACGACATATAGATAAAAGACGTTTATTTATATTGCAACTGAAAGACATCACTTTTTATTAAAAGACATATTATTTTTTTGTTGAATCTCTCGGGGTCGATTGGATGATGATGTTTGATCTACATAAGAACGTAACATTAAAAAGGAGAAATACGAATGGGGCGCTTTTTCCTTTCAGTGCAATGCAATTAAATTTTAAGTAAACAATTTCAATCTGTTGGCTGAATGTCAATGCAAAATTAAAAGGAATGTGAAAGCCCTTTCAGTGCAATACCAATAATAGTATTGCACTGATGGGCAAATCAATAATATTTTGGCACACATAGCACATATTTCATACAAATGTCTTCGAAAGGTTTGCATTGTGAGCCATTTAACATTACATAACAAAAAGTCTGTAGTGTCTTCACACGAAGAAACTCTGACTCTGTTCCGCATAAAGCTGGACAGAAAAGTATTTCCGACATTAGATTCTTTATTTTACTTCTCGCTGGATATTTTCAAAGGCGCTTGCACTAGTGTAACTCAAAAACGCCCTCATTTTGTTCATCCGATGTATGTTTCTGGGTCGAATGTTTAACCTCACTTACTGAACTGTAAAATGTACGTTTAAACAAGGTTTTTGCATTAAATTTGAAGTGCAAACTAAAGCAACGCAATTCAAGTAAAGGTCGCTGACTCGAGACCTGTTTTCTTGGGCAATTTTGATGATTATGATCTGTCTTCTTTGTCTTGGCTTGTGTGATAATCTGACACTGCTTCAAAAAAAAACTCCTTGCCCAATCTCCACTAATATACAAAATGTGAGTGTTGGAAGTTTTGTCACACAATTACACATTACAAACAGCGTATGTGGAGGATGGATTGAAATATACTTACCTTTGAATTTAATTTCTATTTATTCAATCTTTGCGACTTTATTCATCATCATCAACCCATTATGTCCCCACCGAAAGGCACGGGTCTCTTCCCTGAGGAAGGTATAGGCCATACTCCACCACGGGGGCCGAGTCCGGATTGGTGGAGGCTTGCAAGACTATAGGCTGGTGTCACTCATAAGTTTTCAAGGCGTCCTAAGGCCTCTGACTTGGTTTAACGACTGCCATCTATCGACGGCAGCCGACACCAACTGCTTAACGTACCTTAAGAAGCACGGAACCGCTCGGAAAAATGCCACTAGCGTTTGTCATAGACGGTTTAACCATGCATGCACTGAGCGCGCCCTGTGTTGCTTAACCTTTGTGATCGTTTGTAGATCACTCAGGCAGCCGTGGCTACGAGCGATTCGAGGCGGCTTCATTACCAAAAAGCAATTTCTTTCGGACAATCAAAATTATAAGAGATCATCAGAAACATGATTTTTTTAGTGTGAACTTTAGATTATCTTGGTTTCCGCCATTTTGAATTTTTGGGACTACATGTAGCTCATCCGGAACATCATGTTCTTATAATACTTCTAAAGGAAAGTTAGACATATAGATAAGTTAAAGATATTGAGCAACAAACATCGGTATACGTGTAAAGTAATGCTAATTTACAGAAATATAATTTATCACATTAGAAACCAAACTAGGTAGATCTTTTATTATGGTTTCTAACGCCCCCTTCGGTTATCGTAAAGACATACTCAATTTAAGGAAATGCTGCAAATCTAGATAAAACTACACTTTCTTTCCTTTTAAGATTAACAATAATCTGCTCCTATATACGCGCAGAAAAATTTGAGCGATCCCAATAGTGTATTTATCAAATCCCATACAAATTGCTTTCACAAATGCCATGGTTCTGACAGGACATGGCGAGTGCAATTAGGTCCCAGATATCCAAGTTGTAATCATAATGAAGATGTAATCAAATCACCAAATCGTTTGAAATTGAAATTAAACACGAGCTTTCATCGGCAAAATTTAATTTCTATCATGAAATTTCACTGATGCCGGTGAGTCGCCCATTAGCTCAGTTGGAAAGAGCGCTGGCACAGCCAGAGGTCGCGGGTTCGAATCCCGGTATGGGTGGAATTTTTAGCCTCTATATAGGTTTTTTAAAATTGTCCTTAGCACGGGTGAGTGCATTAAAAAGAATATAATTAATTTATATCAATTTCAGTAAAATGACGCATTGCACTATGCATTATTCATATATTATACTAATTCATACTAAGTAGTTTCTGTAAAGCCAACGTCGAAATGTTCTTGTTTTATTTTCTAACTCTAGTTGAGCTGTCTTTAAAAAAAACTTCGTGGTGATCCCGGGTAAGCGATACGTCTCGCTGATTTCAAACACAGCCTTAATTATATATAGCCTGTACGCGTCCACTGCTGGACAAAGGACCGGTTTTCACTAAGTAAATACTTAAGTAGTGGTATGTCACACTCTTTTCCGAAAAATCCGAAGTCATAGCACTACAGTTAACTATTTACTTAGCGGGATTCTTAATTCCTGTGTTCCTCTTCCATCATTTAGCCACTTCTAGTAATCTGCCTCAAAATGATACTCTGGAAGAAGTTACTTATGGTAATAAGACCGCGAATTGTACTGTACTACGTTATTGTGTAAGTCTCTTTGTTCTTCCTTGGTGTACATACGATAAAGAGTAGGTATACTGACTATCTATATAAATTATATTCAAAGTCCTGACTGACTGACTCACACATCAACGCCCAGCACAAGCCGTTGAACCTAGGAAGCTGAATTTTTGCACAGATAGTCTATATAATGTAGGCAAGGAAGAAGACCGATTTTTTTAAAATTCAACTTCTAAGGGGTCGAAAAGGGTTGCCAAAATGTGCATGGGAGGTATTAAGAATGTTGTCTAACTTTTCTTGAAACTTAAAATAAATACTCTTCAACACAATTGATTGAACACGTGATTCGCCGTTTCTTTTTTTAAATTTAACCCTTAAGGGCTTTTTCGAGGTTGCAAAAACTAAAGTCCACGCGGACGGAGTCGCGGGCCAAATTTAGTTTATCTATAAAGATACGTGAAATAGTAACTCTCCCTTCGTTACGCAATTGCGTAAATATAACTTTTCACTGTCGTTCAATGTGACAACAGCGTAGTCGCCGAAGTGAACTGAAGCGTATCGGCATCGGCAGAATTGGTTCCGTTAGATGCGATGCAATCTATTTCGGACACTCGATAGAGGCTTTTGTACTTTTTGGTCCATTACGCAACGGCGAGAGTCGAGGTTGATCATCCGTCGACTTGCTAGATTTAAGAATAAAAATCATCACCGATAGGAATGGAGCGGGCTTCTTTACCTATAAACTTCGAGGAACAGAGAGAGAAATTGGAGACTTCTTACGACAATATTTTTTTCCGGGACATCACTTAAATTAAAAATTAATGTTATTCGGAATAAGTAATTGGTCTATGAGTCCAAAATTTTCTGAAAATTTGCTTTTTGGAGAACATTATGTAAGTGACTTAAGACTATTAAACGCAATCTTTGTTTAAGAAACGGTACACTTTTTGCAGTCTCCTATTACGTATTTTCCGATTTTTGTGTCTGTTCTTCGAAGTTTAGGTGAATAAGCCCAATGACTGTTAAGAAATCGTCCCAGGCGGACATACTTCGATCAGGGAGCCGAATCTCGGCCATGCGAATTGAAAGCGTAGACGCAAAACACTCGGAAACATTTGTCGCATAAAAATAAGATAAGACAACTCGACGGAGTCATTGGACATTAATTTTCTCATTCGAATTCAATCTGGCACGGTGTTCAGAATACAGATTTTGGCTGTCGCTCGACTTTTTACGTAGAATTCCAAGGCATAAGCCTTGAGTCGTATTCGACTTATTTACTAATGAAGTGAGAATTGGCTCCCAGGCCTCCTTTCTCTCTCCGAGAGAAGGGCTGTGCCATGGGACGTTTAAAAGCTAAATAAATTCATTATATTATTTTTAATGCACTAACCCGTGCTAAGGGCAATTTTAAAAACCTATTTAGAGGCTAAAAATTACACCGGGATTGGAACCCGCGACGTTTCGTGATTCCATGATTTCCAACCATAGCTTAAAATGCCGAGACGTTAGTAACTTCTCCTATAAAAGTAGAAAATCAAGCAGCTGGAAAGTGAACATCACTTGATCACGAGCATAACGCAGGGGTCAGCCATTACCAATCTGCAACATTACGGCTCGTAAGCTGGCAGCCTACTTCACATAAAAACAACAAATGCTAGCCAATTACCTCACCAATCCCACGTGCTTTCTCCAACTGAAAGAACCTACAGTCGCAATGGTAAAAAGTCCAACTCCATTGTCGATCCCATAGCGAACGTGTCATTAGAAACGTTTCTCCTGAAGAATAGGAGTGTCATTACCGTTGCTGATGCACCAGAACAAATTGCCTTGTTACAATTGACTACTAAGCCAAAAGTACTTACTTGCATATTTGTTAGCAAATTTGAAGTCGTTCTGGGAAAGTTGTGCAAGTATGTATTTGTCTACTCGGAAGGAAACGACACGCGAAATGGCTTGGGGTTCCGCGCCCAAAGGGTAAAAACGGGACCCTATTACTAAGACTCCACTGTCCGTCTGTCTGTCTGTCACCAGGCTGTATCATGAACGGTGATAGCAAGACAGTTGAAATTTTCACTGATGATGAATTTCTGTTCTCGCTGTAAGAACTAATAAAGAATTAAACACAGAGTAAAATTGTTATTTAAGTGGGTCTTTCATACAACAAGATTTTATTGCTCGATATTATTTGCGACGGGTAGGTGCTTGAAATATTCACAGAATATTTAGTTGTATATATTAATTAAAAAAATTAATAATAAAATTAACAACGGTACGAAACTCTGTGAGCTACTCCGACTCGCGCTTGGCCGATTTTGCCATGCCATGTGACTGCGGGTTTTTTCATTGTTTTTTCCTACGTTTATAATCGAGAACTGTCTTAATTTATCAAAAACAATGCTTTGTTTAAAATGTGTTAAGGCCATGAGTATTTGCAGGGTACGGAGTCCCAAAAAATTATGCGAATATAACAGATAGATATAGGTAGATAGGATACTCTTTATTGTACACAGAAATTACAGTAACAGAAATTATATAAAAATATACTACAATTGGCGGCATTATTACTAAAAGCAATTTCTTCCAGGCAACCATAGACGGAGACAAGAAAAAACTTACATCCGGGTAGTCGGTGCAATTTAGAAGTTTCGGTTTCTGAATTGATAATTTCACTGAGTTAGGTGTTTCACTTAAGTAGGTAACTTTCTATCACGCTCTTTCCTGAAAAAATCGAAGAGACAGCACTGCAATTAACTATTAATTTCACTAATTCCTAATTTCACTATTTCTGTATTGCACCAACTACCCGTCTCTAATTTCTTTCATGTCTCCGTCTATGGTTGCCTGGAAGAAATTGCTTTTAGTAATAAGGCCGCCATTTGTACTATTTTTTTTTATATAATTTCTGTGTACAATAAAGAATATTCTATCTATCTATTAACTTAGCGAAATTCTCAATTCAGAAACTGGCCATGCAGAACTTAATTTTGCAAAGGAAACTGCTCTCGTATTAGATTAGATTAGAACTCTTTATTTTACACAGTAGAAAAGAAAATAAATTCAGAATTTGGCCCTTAAGCTGGTAATTCAAATCCAGATTTCCCAAGGCATTAACTAAACAAACAACGATACCTACTTACACTGTACAATGTAAAATTGGCCTTAATAACCGGTCGGCTACCGTATTACCAAAAAAAGCACAGTACATACTCAAATAAACCGTGTAATATGATGTCATTAATTCGACGTACACCAAGGCTGCGTAGCCAGCGGCGGCCAACCTTGGCAGGTGGACGGTAACGTAATATGGTCTTTATTGGAGCCCTTTTATTCGAGGAAGTTGTTTTTCTTCTGTTATTTGAGCAGCTGGATAATTAGATTGTTCGTTCCTCGCTAACGACGCCAGGGAATGCAGGCATTTCGGCCAAGAATAAAAGTTGTAGAACGGAAACTGTAATGGACGTTTTTCAGGAATCGATATCAACCCCTTCATGTCCCCACCGCTGGGGCACGGGTCTCCTCCTGCATCACAGAAAGGTTGCCATACTCCACCTCGGAGACCAAGTCCGGGTTGGTTGGTCAGACAGTGGCGGGCCTTACTGTCAGAAGTTGTCAAGCCGCCCATAAGGCCTCTGACATGGCTTAACGACTGCCATTACATGACAGCCGGCACCAACGGCTTAACGTGCCTAGCGAAGCAGGGAAGCGCTCGGGAAAAATGCCACTAACGGTAGTCACGGGACGGTCACCCATCCTGGTTCTGACCGCGCCTGTTGCTGCTTGATTCAAGTGATTGATTCCAATCACTCGGTTCGACTAGGCCCCGAGCGATTCACTAGGCTACGAGCGCTTCACGTTTTTCAGAAATGGCGCGGTGATACAGATAGATTTACAATTTACTTGTTTGTCGATGCAGCTGACATGAGATCGTGAAAGATTGCATTTGGGGGAGAAGGACTACCTCTGTGGCGTCACGGTAGCACATCTACGTACCATGCAAGAGGTCCCGGGTTTGAATCCCGGCTGGGAACAAAAAAACAACCTCAGGTCTTGGATGTTACATGTTTGTGAAGTCGTTGTTTCTGGTTCCCACGACACATGGTATCCTAGTGTGGGGCCAGGAGTAATGTATGTGCCTGTATGTAAATGTTATCTTATGTTAAGGTCTATGTATATACAGCAATGGCAGCGGTGGGCTGAATGATGATGATCATGTCTGTCTTTTGAAATTCTTCTAAATATTCTTCTTCTTCAGGCTATATTATGTAGTCCACTGCGCCCTGTCTAACTATTAAGTAAGCAAAATTATGAACAGCGTATTCTATTAGGGAACTGGACGGCTTTTCAAATAGTTTCGTCATTATAATCATCGGTAGTGGATCCCTTAAAGATAGATAGATATAGAGAACACTTTATTGCACAACCAGAAAAATACTTATAGTTTCGCCATAACAATGTACCAGGCACTGGAGCGTCCGAGTAGTCCCTACACTCAGTAGAGTGTAGAGTGTAGGGACTACTCGGACGCGGAAGGACGCGTGGAGGTGTCACTGGACGGTGTATAAATCATCTCAATACGTAGATGCAAAGGCCATAGTTTTTATTGTCATTGGTAAGTACGTACGTGTCTGCTCTTCAACACAATAACTCTACCATAGTATTCAACAGCATAATTAATGTGGCATATTTGATTTTTATCACAAATGTGCAATTAATGGATGGTCAAATTAATAGGCCATTAGGTGTGCAGTCAGTTATGGGCATTAATCTTTTGCGGAGGGGTGAGCTTTGTACTTTTATTTACTAAAGTTCAGAGCAGCAGTTCCCGAACTTACGGATCGGAACTTACGTAGGTAAGCAAGCAATTGCTCGCTTGCTTACCTCCGATGGGAGACGGAACATGAAGAAAATAATTATTTAACGTAAAAATAACCTTACTAGTTAGTGTCAAACAATACGCGGAAACCGAGTGACTTTTCCACAAAACGCACTATAGGAATCGCTGGTCTAGATAAGTGAATCTTTTTTTCTTAAGTAGCCGTTTTTATGTCCTATTGCTGGGCAAAGGCCTCCGCTTTAGCTCTCCACGCCACATCAATCATCATCCTTTCCCTGTCACGCAGGGAGAACAATCGTGAGGTCGTCCCGCCATCTCCGTTTTGGCCAGCCACTTTTTCGGTGTCATGTCTGGGCTCTTACGTTTATCGTATGATAATACATAGATAGAGAGCACTACAGTACATAAAAATGGAAATTACAAAGATACATCTTAACCTAACCGTACAGACGGCGGCCTTAAGGCATACGACTTAAATCTTGAGTCTCCACGTGAATATTTTATAACGTTTTATTGAAATAAGACAAAAGCTCAAAATCGTTCCTTCTGTATAACTAAATCTACTCCAATAAAGAAAACATACACGATTTTTTTTTAATTTCGTACAGTCAATTTTTTTATAGTATACATAATACAGAGATAATTGTAAAGAGGTTCGAAATTTCACTGATGCCGGTGAGTCGACCATTAGCTTAGTTGGAAAAAGCGCTGGCACGGATAACTAGAGGTCGCGGGTTCGAATCCCGGCATGGGTGGAATTTTTAGCCTCTAAATAGGCTTTTGAATTAAATTATTGTAAGTAATCTTGATCCGTCTTTTATTGAAATAGACATCTTTATAAATAAAAATATTTACATTTTACTTGCATTTCATGAAATTACATAAAATTTCAGATTGATTTGGTACAGTGTAAAGATTTTAATTTGAAAAATGTGTTATTCGATAAAAAAAACTTATCAAATTGTAAAAAAAATTAAGTACCTAAAGAAATGGACTATCGAATCTATAATATTGCAGAAGACCTATATAGCGGACGCCTAACAAAGCCCGTCTCGTTTGTCAGTAAAAGTGAATAAACGACTGTTGAGGCGTGACTGGGCGGGCCTTTCCGTTCTGACGCCTTTGTGATACCTACTATTCCATTGCAACAGTGTTACAAAGGTGTGCTATCTGTAAAGCTATGCAATGTTGAAACTGTTGGTTACAGCGCTGTCAATATAAGAAAGACACTGAATCAATATTTGTCTCTCGTCCCACACAATATGGAAGGCTGTATTGTATGTGCAAGAGGCAACATGTGGTCCAGTCCTCAATAAACAGGCTTATAGATGGAAACGATTACCTGTATATTTACTCCCTAAATGTTATATAGTCTGTTAACTTTTAGAATATACCGGGCTACTATCGGATATATTCATGTAATAGAAATATCGAAACTAATATGAACTTATAATTATATAACTTTTAAAAATAGCGAAGAAATGTTTTATACAGAGCAGGAAGTAGTATTACACTCGTGGCGAAAACCGAAGCCTAGTCTAGAGGCCGAGGTATATTCTAAAAGCTGACAGACTATACCTGCTGAGCTCTGTATAGTCGACAGCACATCAGCCTTTGCATCCACGCATTACTGATGACTGCAAATAAAATGTAAAGGTTGACCTGTCGGCATGTTTATGATTAGGTCTGTCCTCGCTTCAAAGTTTGCACGACATCTTTCGAAATGTTTCCATGTGCTGTCGAATTTTACGTCTGGCGCACTCTGGGCGACAATGAGCGAGATCTAGAATCTTCTTCTTCTTCTAGAATCAGTATCAAATTATTGTATTACGTCCTCTTTACCATCGTTACCCTACGTAGTTCATAAAATAACTGTGGTTTTAAGGATATCATCTACCAAGACTTAGGCGTGATTCGATCCCTAGGGTTCACTTTGAATAACCCCATTCATTCATGAATCCATCATTGTTTATTTTTCTCTAGATGCGATACCTTGAGTTAGCGCGTATCAACATTTAACAGCTAAATTTCAGAGTCGTAATTTCGCCCCGTCGTCGTCGGGTACACTTTGAATTACTTTTTTTCGGACGGATTTCAATCGCTCACTAACAAAAATCGCCCGAAATTAATTCCCCAACGAAATTGTTGGGGAATAATTTTCGCGCGATTTTTGATCGCAAGTGCGTGTACCTTCATATATTTTCCATAATTCACAGAAATTTTCGAACAAAATTGCGCTGTGAAAATTTGTATTGCGTGCTAAGCTTTATCGAAACGTAACAAAGCAGAAATGCCAGCGAAGAATTTTGCCCGTATAAAACTGTGCGTTAAAAAATTTTAAAATTGTGAAACACTACGTAAACGATAAATTAAATGATAAACTAGGGCAAACTTATTAGTAACAGTAACTGTTTTAGGGCCGGCTTCTCGGAGCACACGAATTTGTATGGCATGAGCGCTTGGGTGACCGCATAGTTGGTCGAAAAGATTTTTGAAATCATATTGACATGTGATAAATACAATTTGACTACGGACGTCACTAGCACATTCAGTGATAAGTGTTTTGGTATGATTGATTGTCCAAAACACAGTATAGCCCAACTAAAACCGAATTAAGTAACAAGTTAAATTCATGCTTGCTATTTTTTTGAACAAATATTGATAATATAGACAGCTGTCGGTCTATATTTTTATTATTTGTTCAAAAAAAAGTTTCCCTAGACAGGACGTTGAAAAGTATATATAAAATTTAAAATTGCCGAATAAAATTATTTTGAAATACTTGTCTTAGATTAGATTAGAACTCTTTATTGTACACACTAGAAAAAATTATTCGTCTGTCATGACAACTCGCGGTTCATACCACAACGGCTTTTTTTTAAATTTAATCCATCCGCATGAGCATTTACATCAGAATCTTTACCAATTTTGAAACAAAGGGTCAAAAGAGCACAGCCCAATAATGTAACCAACCTACTGCGTAGCTCGGTAGCTGTTCCGTCGAGCTCGGAAGCGATTCGGGTGTCAACCATTGAGTCATAGCTGTTAGATGGAGGTGGACAACGTTGGCCATCTGGCTTAGAGCGGGCTCGATTCTCATTGATTGACGAGCGCGCGGGAAAACGGTTGCGTTGAAGTTGAATAAAGTTTTTATTTATTCTTTATCTTGTTGGTTCCAAGTTTAGTGGCCAGTGTCGAGCGCTTGTGTTGTTGGCAGCTACACTGCTTAAAATATATTTATTAGTGGCCAGTGTTAAAAAAGTTTGTGGAAATTGTTTTTTGAGGTGTGCTACCAAATTTTTTGGGTCTTTTTTTTAAACACAGCAGGGACAGTTTTATAAGTTATTACATTTTTAGGTAGGTACTTACGTTGTTTTCTTTATGTAACATAAGTTTATTCTGTTAAGCGGATACATATTATACTTCCTAACGCATCAAAGCCAGAAACGTGGTAAATGTCAGAATAAAAAAGAGTTCAACGTGTGACTTAGGCCATGTGTTACAAAGCATCTGCGTCCGCGCACACGGTGTCATTATTATGGTGTTTTTCTGTAATTATAAACATCCTTCTGAGATAAACACCAGGTTGCGAGATAAGCTCTGAATAGCAACAATTGCCTGCAACATCACCTGCATTGTTCACCTTTGTTAAGATCCTGTAATATTCTACAAATTGTACCAACATGTAAAAAACTCACTACGGAATTTCATCATATTTTTAGCCTTTAAACGTCCCACTGCAGGGACACCTCAGACACTCAGGTTTTCTCACGATGTTTTCCTTCACAGTTAGCGAGTGGTATTGCTACTAGGTATAACTTCACAAATGTACATAACTTCGAAAACAAAGTCATTTAGCGCATGCCGGGATTCGAACGACCTACCGATTGAGTAGCAAGTGATCTCACCATATTTTTTGCCATAATATACAGAAGTATTAAGTACGATGTTTTACGGTTTAACAAAAAAACGCTACGCTAAAAAGGCCCTTTCACCATACTACGAATACGTTAGAATTCCGAATATTTTTTTCTTCTTTTTTGTCGATTGGTTGGACTAAAAAACGGACAGTGTCATGGAACGGCAGATAGTATAGTAGGTTATCCCGGCAAGTCATGATGAATTACAAGTTGACGAAAATAAACTCAATGGCGACAACACGCCTAGTTGCAGCTTTTTGATGTCGTTAGTTAAAAAAAAATGTAACTCCTATTATAGTAAGACTAGAGTCCGTTGATGAAGCGAAGGTGATCCGTCAGGATCGTGGCGAGTGGAAGTCCCTGGTCTCTGCCCCCCTCTGGGATCCGGGCGTGAGATTATGCTATTTCTTATGTTATCTTTTGTCTCTTTATTCCACATAATTTGGAAATAATATAAATTTATTAAAATCCTACTAATATTAAAAACGCGAAAGTTTTTAAGTATAGATTGATAGAGAACACTTTATTGCACAGCCAGAAAAATATTACAACCATGATTCTTAAATCTAAGTAATGTTATACAATTGGCGGTCTTATCGCTTAGAGCGATCAGAGTATAGATGGATGGACGTTTGTTACTCTTTCACGTAAAAACTACTGAATGGATTTTAATGAAACTTTACAATAATATAGCTTATACATTAGAATAACACAGAGGCTACAATTTATAAAGATATTGTGTGATATTTTTCAAATTCGACCCAAAATTTGTTGTGATAATTATAATGTTAGTAAAAAAAAAATGTTACTTCTTTTGTACGCTACGCTAATATATACTACTTGAAATACTAATCCTGCGCAGACGAAGTCGCGGGCAGCATCTAGTCTTAAATGTATCGAAGTTTTGCCATAGATAAAGGGAATCTGGGCAAGAATGCACCTAAACAAATATATAAAAACTTATTAGACCACAGCCCGGTAAAGGGTTAGTGAACGTTACAAATTAAACTGGGTGTTCCACGGGTACGGGGTCGCGGTAGTCTGCGCAAGCGTTCCCGTGGCCCCGTCCCTTGCGAGTGCGGAGGAAAACCCCAGGAGTTTCAGTCGGTATACCGCCCCTTTTCAGCACGGGGAGTCCGACATAACCACCGCGCTCCCCCAAGCCGGTGGTACCCGTAATAGGGTTCCTCCTGGGTTAAAAAATAAAATTAATAAAAGTGTTCCACGGATACGGGGTCGCGGCACCTTGCGAATGCTGAAGAACACCGCAGGAGTTTTAGTATAACGCCTTTTTACGGGCGGGGAGTCCGACATAACCACCGTGCTCCCTCGAGCCGGTGGTACCCGTAATAGGGTTCCTCTTGGGTCAAAAAAAGGTTATACTATTTTTATTTTTAATGCACTAACCCGTGCTAAGGACAAACTTAAAAACCTATTTAGAGGCTAAAAATTTCACCCATGCCGGGATTCGAACCCGCAACCTCTGGCTATCCGTGCCAGCGCTCTACCAATTGAGCCAATGGGCGACTCACCGGCATCAGTGAAATTTCGAACCTCTTTACACTATCTGTTTAACCTAACTGCAAAGTAGGTAGTCGGGGCTGTAAGTGATGCAATTTGCTTAAGCCAGATGTCGCTGCCTGTACGTAATACAGAGAGTAGTGTAAAGAGGTTCGAAATTTCACTGATGCCGGTGAGTCGCCCATTGGCTCATTTGGTAGAGCGCTGGCACGGATAGCCAGAGGTTGCGGGTTCGAATCCCGGCATGGGTGAATTTTTTAGCCTCTAAATAGGTTTTCAAAAAAAGGTGTTTCATGCCGACCTGATCGCATCATCCGACCATCGGACTTTGTACAGTTGATCTCAGCATCAGCTGATCCCCTTTGTGCAAGCATCACGTGTGATGTGCCAGTTTAAATTGGCCATGTCAAGTGTCCATCACCTTGCCAACCTGTCTAATTAAGAACGTGGAGTACTTTGAAACCACATTAAGTTGATTTGAATATACCTACTAACCACAGTCGTACCGGCCAGCTTTTGCATTTTTAACATTCATTTGAGTTTATCCTAGATTGTTATACAGCGTCCGATATAAATCTGTAATGCCTAACATAAAGAAAACACCAGAAATAAGTTCTTAGATGGATAGAATATTCTTTATTGTAGAAAAAAATTACAGTGACAGAAATTCTTATCATCCAAGTATTAAAACGGAATCATTTTGGCGTTACCTTTTTACTATCTTTTCTTTCACCTCCTACGTCACACCTGAAAAGGCAGATAGACTATTAAGGAGTGGCGGTTTCACTGACGTGAAACAAATGCCATCTCAATTTTTTCCAGTCTATTCCTTCTAGATAATTCCACATCGATATCGCGGCACCTAGTAATATTCTTGTCGTGATAATTATAATATTTCCATGTATAAGTATATTTAATTGTAAGTTGGCGCATAAGTCTCGTGTCAAGGAAATATTACTCCGGCTGCAGTTGCCTGCGTCTTTCCTTATGTTTCACATTATGCAAGTATCGCTCGTGTGTATTTAAAACCAGTTTCTTAAATGACACAATCTACTCAAAACACGATATTTACTCTAAGTAGTTAAAGTATGCGAACCAACTGCGCTATCTGTAACCTGTTAATTACGATTATGTTTTCTGTCTGTCTCGATATACTGTTTTTATAAGTGAATACCTGTAATTGGCCTTATCTATGTTACTGTTATATATTGCTATTAGTATTTGTTAATGATTCGCGATACTGATACATAGTTATATAGTTATATATGGCTACTTCTAGATGCAATTGATCTGAATTACAAATGGCGCAATGCTACAAATCGTATGTGAAATAGGTACCACTTTTTAACAATAGTCTTATATTAAACCGGTGATATTTTTTAAGTAAAACAAATTAGAAAGAAACAAAGGAAGAAATAAAGAAAAACATCAACAGTTAAACACAAATCAATTAAAAGACAAAGTATGGACAGTAAAAATAACTAAAAACACTAACTTTGTCGCGGTGTGTCTCTGCTGCTGCAAATGGCAGCTGACGCATAGTGCTGGGGGCGTGAAGCCTCAACGCTGATTTTCAGTCAGTACCGAAAGCCCTAAGTGCTCTAGAGCGCGGCGTGGCCTGTTACAAAGTAATAAATAAAACAATATATTACTCTAATTTCCCTAATTACGTCGTGTCCGCAACCAATATCCAATTCCCTTACCAATATCAGTAAGGACAAACCCACATGCGACTCCTGACAACTTACCCGCACCGCGCAAAAACCCAACGATTGTTCATTGTCAGCAACTAAACAAACAAAACACAATGGCCACCACAAAACCGCTAACGATGAAATTCCTTGCAGACAAATCTAAAGCCCCCGTACACACCCCGCCGCTGAGGCCGGCCGCCTCTCGCGCCAACTCCAAGGAAAACATACCAGACGACAACGTGAGCCAAACGTCAGTCGGAGGCGGTATAAAGGGAAAGTTGGCTGCGCTGTTCAGCAAGGAGCAAACGATAAGCGAGTCCACGATAGCGAACAAAAACAAGCAGGAGAGGAATAAGGAAATGGAGATGCTACAGAACAGGTTCAATTTTAAGGTGAGTAACAGTAGACAGAGATCGATAGATGGAGAACACTGTATTGTACATAAATATGGAGATTACACAGATGTTTCTTAACCTAAGAGTACAAACGGCGGCCTTATCATTAAAAGTGATCTCTTCCAAACAAGAGATTCATTTAATTGACAATAGTAATAGACGGCAAGGGGAAAACATCGCGAGGAAACGGAGTGACGGAGCTGGGACACGTGTGGTAATTAAGCTTATACTTTCTCTCAGAGAGACCGTCGACTTCATTGGGTAGGTCGTAGATTCAAATCCCGGTATGTACCAATGACTTAGTTTTTGAAGTTACGTACATTTGTGAAGTTTAGTTATAGTACCAATACCGCTCGTAAACGTGTTCACATTACAAATTGTCTAACCTAAATGCTGAAAATTAAATCTCAACCAACACTACAAGCCTTGTGGCTTACAATACAAAGTCTACACTGGAATCCGCATTGTTCTAATATTCTATCTACAGTAAATTATGTGATTTTTTTGTGACAAAGTCTACACTGGAATCCGCATTGTTCTAATATTCTATCTACAGTAAATTATGTGATTTTTTTTCTTGTAATTGAAAAATAAACATCAACGGTGAAATGATTCATAAGAAATGCTTGAAGCATCACTTTTCATTAAAGTTGAGTTTTCTTGAAACTATGTTCGAGGTAGTTATTGCCTTTCTTCTTAATGCGATGACGGCAGAATGCTACATACTCTCAATTTCTCTGCACCGACTGTCGTATACAGTCCTAAGGCGTTTAATACATTACTTTTGGTGATCTCCAGACGCAGCACTTCAAGTACAGAAATCTTATAAACCAGTCTTAGAGTAAATTTTATAATTAGCTCGCCTGAAGGGTGTGTTTATTGCTCTCGCTAACACCGGAGTTATTCCGGGTTTCTTCGAAATGTCAGAATAGTTGCGGCTTTTGAATAGAAACTGGGTAGTCATGTTTTAACTGGGTGCATTTAATATAAGCTTTAAAGCATATTTGAAGCAGCTATACTTGCAATGTTCCTTTTTCAATACTTTCTTATGAAGTCACTTACCTGTAGTTAAAACTTAGTTGCAGGCAATTCTTTCAGGCCAACTAGAAAAGTACCGAGTCAGCATCAAAAAGTCTTCACTGACAAGTTAGTTAATCAATCCGCTTTAAACCGTGTTACGTCGATTACTATCACCTACTAGCTGACCAAGCGAACTTCGTAC
This sequence comes from Yponomeuta sedellus, assembly GCA_934045075.1. Taxonomy (NCBI): domain Eukaryota; kingdom Metazoa; phylum Arthropoda; class Insecta; order Lepidoptera; family Yponomeutidae; genus Yponomeuta; species Yponomeuta sedellus. Next base: position 7,672,291 of record OW203744.1, read on the forward strand.
CGCCTAACAGTCGATTCTTTATTTTTTTTAATTGTTGCTCTCCGTAAGAACCATCCTCGTACTTCAAGGAACATTCTAAAAAAAGAATTAGCGAAATCGGTTCAGCTGCTCTCGAGATTTGCGCTTAACAACACACATAAAAATGAATCGCTGACGATTCATTTTTATATTATAGAGAAGATTACCATGGAGGTCGTGAGTACGATTTCCACTAAGGGAGTTACAAATGGTCTCAGTACTAAAAACCGTGCCACGGTTAGCCAGAGGTCGCGGGTTCGACTCCCGACATGGGCGGAATTAAGGACAATTTTAAAAACCTATTTTAGCCTCTAAATAGGTTTTTAAAATTGTCCTTAGCACGGGTAAGAATATGGTCTCAGTATTTACAAGTCTGTGATGCCTTTGTCTGGTTACCATAACACAGGGTATCCTAATCCAGCCCAGGATAAGTGATTATGTTGTGTTAAGGTTATTATTACTATTGTGAATGTTATATTATGATTGAAAGGTATTTTAATGCAGGTACTGTTAGCATTAATTCGGAGTTTTTATCAGTAGTTTTTTTCTTACGCTTGATTGCACAAAAATTTTAGGTGTGTATGTCAAAAAGTGCAAGTAAATAATTATCTTATCTTAAAACTGAAATAAAAGGTATATACAAATGAACAAAGGCGAACTTATTGCTGACGCAATATCTAAATACTTTATGTGGGCTTAATCCTGTACAGTACTTACAATACATACCGTAGATATTGTACAAAGATTCAGAAATAAATTGCTTTTTCCTTTTGACTATAAAAGACGACTAGAAAAGGCCATCTTCGGAGTGAAATTTCCGGACCTTTTTTGCCACAAAGCCACTAGTTAAAACGTGACACGAATGTGACACCAGTTTGGTTTTTATCGCAAATTTTATTTTCATAGGCCACAGATTTGGAGCGACAAAAACGTGGAATGTGCTATCTGATTAATACATTGGTAGTATACGAGAAACAGGGGTGTGTTTCAACAAACGGCGACTTTCGAGAGCAATCACTAGTGAGTCCAATCGACTGTTTGTACGCCTTATGGTGACGTTTAGTTCTTTAAATTTGTGACATTTTACTGACCCATAGATATTGAAATGAGCCTGTTCGTCGCGGCTACACGTACAAACATGTTTGCTTCGGACATCGAGCAAATAATTAGGAACGTTTGAATCTAGTTCGAATCGAAAATTTTGGGAAAATTTTGGTTGGCTTTGGGTATTTATATTGAGAGTTGCATGATACGCACGTTCGTACTTGCTCGACATCGAGCATGTACGTACGTGTGTACTTACCATTAAAGATGTCACAAAGTTTTAAGCAATAAGTAGGTTAACCTTTATGAAGCAACTTTTAAGGCAAACTAAGGACAGTTGGTGGTCCTCTTTATACACAATAGTTCTGTTTGTCACTATTCATATTCAAATCGACAGTAGATCTATGTCAAGTAAATAGACTAAAGTAGAGCATAGTGCCGTGAAAATTAACTGTTTTCCTGACTATTCAGCGATGACGGATGACAATGACGGATTACCTACTTCGGAGCCTAGTTAACTTCAGGAAGCTGTATGTTTCACTACCATAAAAGGACTGCTCACGATCTTGATTGTTATAATGTTTTAGTTACGTCCACCTGAAGATCAAGTGACAGTGAATTTCTTGACGTCCTTAATCCGACCGAACAATTTTTTTCTGCTATTGTATTTGAATGAGTGTCAGTATTCCGCCAAAAACGGCCGTTTAATGCAAAAATGTTAAAGTCTTTGATTATTGGACCTAGGGCTCTCGTCAGTACGTTCTAAAAGGATATGATGTCTTCCATTAGTGTCACTAGTAAACACCGGGTAGCGTATTTTATTTAATATTTAGTAAGTTTTTGCTTCCGTGCTTCGCAAGGCACGTTAAGCCGTTGGTGCCGGCTGTCATATAATGGCAGTCGTTAAGCCATGTCAGAGGCCTTATAGGCGGCTTGATAACTTCTGACAGTAAGGCCAGCCACTGTCTTACAATCCTCCACCAACCCGGACTTGGCCCCCGTGGTGAAGTATGGCCTAACCTTCCTGCGATGCAGGAAGAGACCCGTGCCCCAGCAGTGGGGACATACAAGGGTTGATAACGAAGTTTTTGCTGCAATAAAACGACTCTTCAATTTCAAAATCCAATATAGTTGCTATATCCGAAACTTGATAGCTATAAAATACTGAATAGAACTGTTATGACATGTGTCAAAAGCTTGTTACGGGGCTAAGCTTAACAGCTTTTCGCGTTGGCCCTCGACAGCCACACATGCCATGGTTTCTTGTCCATATTAGTAGATATAGGTCAGTCTCAGATACTCGTACATCGACTGACGCAACGTGTAGTTTTTCTTCTAACGATGAGGCGCCACATTGTAGGCTCGGTGGAAGGAAATTAGGTGTTTTATTCAAAGACCGAATGGTTTCGGAGTGCACTTGTCACTTAGCTTTTATGTCACTTTATGTTTCGGAAGCGCTCGTTGCCTAGTGGAATCGAGTGATTGGAATTCAATTCAATTTATTTCAACGTAAAGAATTTACATTCTGTTTGCTGAATGTCAGTGTAAAATGTAAACCGCTGCCTTCGGGCCGTATTGTAGTGGAGAAAAAGGCAGCGGGAAAAAAAACTCCACTCTAAACATATTTTTTCCATTTCATTCCACCTATTCATTTCATGATTGCCATCAATATCTTAAAACGCTAAATCATTAGTTAAATGTCTTACAAAAGTAGGGATAACATAAGGGATGCGGCCAGACACACGAACAGCACTCGTTAACGAGCATGACGAACCAATCATGACATGGTATGATTACGTCGAAGAAGCCTAAAAATTTTCAGAGACAATAGCTTACACTTTGTCTCTGAACCTTTTTAGGCTTTATTGTGGGTACACGTTACTGGGAACTGTATAAAAATCTTGACGTTCAGTCTTGAAAGCATCAGCGTCATGAAGAAAATACCTAGTTTTCACCTACCATGTTTGCGAGTAGCTTTGTTTGCGTTACCATTTAGCCATTCTTTAGCTACTTTGAATGAAATCTTTCATAGTGTTTTGGCAAGTTGCGACACAAAGGAATGTAGGTGCAAATAGAAAGCTGAAGTGTAACTAAACTGATGAAAGTTCATCTTCGAAGTGAAAAGTAGCTGAGAAAAGTTTTGCATGCCTTACAGGTTGCATTTGATGTAGACTACCTGAAAACACGCAGACCACATAAGCTATCATTTATTTTAAACACGATTGACATTATAACGCTTGAACTAGGTTCAACCATCTCGCCGTTTCATGAAGTAGTCATTTTTTATGTAGCCAATAAACGTCCCACTGCAGGGCACAGGCCTTCTCTCAGAGAGAGATTATGGATTTAATTATCATGCGTGCCCACGGCTCAGGATTACAAGTGCTAAGGTATTTTAACAACTCTGACACTCAGACATCCTCCAGATCTTTTCCTTCACTGATCTTTCAGAAAAAAAAATCCATATTAAAACATAAGTTATATTTATCAGGGCACCTTACGTTTTAACTTTTTTTGACGTTATAAACCAGGCCCTGTGTTTCTTTCTGAAAAAAAAGTATTAAAATTTAACAGGAAACCTTACGTTTTATCTTCACGTTACATTACAGGCGATGCCCGAGAAAGCTCCAGAAGACAACCACGAGTCTGAGGACGAACAAAGCGAGCATGATCCCTCCGAGGACGCACCCCTCATGGGAAGCACTTTAAGCCTCTCCGCTAGCGCCAGGAAGCCTGAAATCATCTCCAACGTACCCAAGGTCACGTTTGAGCATGCTAAGACGCAGGAGCCTGGTGACGAAGTAGCGAAGAGAGCCGAGGTTGTGGCTACTCAACCAGGGAAACGGCGGAGTGAGTAAATTCTCTAATAATTCATACCTATTTGTCTTACAATCCCGGACTTGGCTGGTGTGGTGGAGACCTAACCTTCCTGCGATTCAGGCAGAGAACCGAGCTTCAGCAGTGGGGGCATGCAAGGGTTGATATCGTATCATATCTTTTTTATGTAAAATATATGAAAGTAAGTCTGGTTATTTACACCATTTTTAAAGTTGTTGAACCATCAATGATAATTCGTTTAATGATATACAACAACAACAACAACAACACAACAATATTACATTAACATACTGTCACATACATTGCTTCTGGCCCCACACTAGGATACCCTGTGTCGTGGGAACTAGAAACAACGACATCACAAACATGTAAACATCCAAGACCTGGGGTTTTTTGTTTTTGTTCCCAGCCGGGATTCGAACCCGGGACCTCTTGCATGGTAGGTAGATGCGCTACCGCTACGCCACAGAGGTCGTCCGGTACAATTGGTTTCATCACTATGCGGAGATGGCGGGACGACCTGACGACTTTTTTATAAGGCTTGCAGTAGGCGCCCGTAAACAGGGAGGAGTGGAAAACGTAATGGAGGAAGGCCTTTGCCGAGCACTGGGGCACAATATAGGCTACATATAAAAAATTTTGTAAAGAACCCGACTTTGTTTTATGTAGTCAAAGGTTAAGGGGCATTTTGTTCGGACCTGTGACCCACCAGCGACCACTAACGAAACTACTCAGAGTATGCTAAAGACCATAAATACTACCCACTGAGATCTGTCACATTCCTCAAAACTATGGGAAAAAATTTTTTGCAAAATAATAATTTATGCAGCAGTGGCCATTTTATGGAGTACATTTTTAGGCAAAAACAGTTAATGCAGCATTTTTACTACAGCTGTCTGACACCAAATAATAGCTTGATCTAGCTATAAAAATGCTAAGTTGGCGAGTCAGCGCACAGTGAAACCGGTATTGGGCTTATTGTGTGAAAGAGAGGGCTGCTAACCTCTGTACTGTAGTGTGTATTGCGCCTTACGAGCGCCAGAAAGCCTAACACAGTAGTAATGATTGAAAATAAATAATTGGCAAAAATATACATTTTGTGTTGAACAACTTAACTTTTTTTCTCCATACATTTGGGTTAAAATAAAAACATTCCGTGAAATGGTAACCCTACCCTTCAAAACGAACCACATTTGAATAATGGTCGTAAACTGTGATGTACCGGGTCAAAAATGCCCGGTTACTTTTTCTGGACCGATTTACCTATGTGATATTTCACTTGGTATTTGCTTTCGCTTCCAATAGCAGGATAGCTACTATACATGAAAACGAAAAAAAATTGGTAGGAATACTATCAAAGTTTTAGTCATCGGGTCGGTTAAACCCTAGCTGACTCGATGACTAAAACTTTGCTAAGCCGTACAAATTATTAACTGAATCCCGGCTTAATCATCATGGTCTATACAAACTTATATCCAAGATGGCTCCAGGATGATATCTTTCTGAATTTTGAACATCAGTCTCTTGACTGATATTCAAAATACAGAAAAATATCGTGTTCTGATGTTCAAAATTCGTTGGTGAACATAGTAAAATTATGTTTCGAATAAGATGTAAGCAGCCTATATGCGTACTCCATAGCACAGGCCATTTTTCATACCCACGTCCTCTGGAATGTAAAATAAAGTCCAACCGATAACCTTGCAGAATCAAAACGTACGAGTAGTATTTAATTGTATAGAACAATATCAGCTGGTATTTACATTTCGCATTTGCGTGATTATATTTTTTCATTTTACACAAGTGTATTGTAGTAATAAAAATATGTAAGCATGACCTACATTACTAGATTAAACTAGATTAAAAGACAAGACTAAAGTTTTATGACAACACTTCTCCGTTCAGCTTCATACATTGATTGGCAATTCCTAAGTAACGAAAAAGGACGTTAGGAAAAATAAGATCCCCTTATGAGGTTTCTAAGCCAAAACTGTGGAAATAATCTAAGCTGTCTCTTTTCATTTCAGGCTCTCAAGATTCCCCTGTGGTCTTATCCGTATTAGAAGACGTGAAAAGGATAAAAGTGAACAATAAAAAAGACCCAGCTAACGGGACAGCCACACTACCGCCACCAAGTCTTTACCCCCACCTATCGGACATAGAAACAGACACGTCTCACACACAAGAGGAATACTCCGACTGCGGCGGATCAAGGTGTGGGCACTATACATTAGAATGCGTATTTTTCTTTTTGTGCATTTGACTTTGCAGGGTTCGTTTGAAAATGGATTTTAATAACTGGCCAGTGTTTTTGCTGACCGACCGGAGGTGCGATTTTGAAAATGGAAGACTTTGGAAGCGTTCGCGGTGCGTTTCTTGGCCAACCTGAAGACTGAAAAGAAAATAGCGGATAATCGTCAGCCATCTTGAGATTCGATTTGACTGTTCAGTGAGAGTTTTATACATTAGTTAGATTACATTAGACTTTCTTCTACACACCAGAAAAATACTGTTAACACTTGTGTGTGACAATAATACTTTCTAACGAATCCAAGATGATGGAATGTAAGCTTTTTACAGTGCAAGTGAGGGCAATGAATAACGACGTAAATGCCTATGTATAAAACTTAGTGAAGATTCTGTCGTAGAAAACACATTTTTAAATTTTCTTTTGTGCAATAAATAATAATAATGTAATATTTTGGCATCATCATTCAGGTTTTAAAGGATTCCTTTTTTGTAATTTTGTCTGTAGCTGAGATTCCCGTTAGTCGTCTCATCATCTATTATTGTCGTCTCTAATCTCAAACTACGGAAATTTCCAAATATAATGTAAACTATAAAAGTAAAGAATGTATTTTCAGAAGTCCTGATCAAAAGAAGCCAGATTCGCATTATTTATATCAACCAATCTGCATTTAAAATGTTTGTCGATTTCCATGTGTGACTTTACGTGATTAATTGTACGAGTTATTATAGATTTTGAAATAACGGAAGAAAACAAATTTAGTTGATATTTTTCATTCCGGACACCCTTTCCCTGGATATGTACAATCCTTTCACTAAAAAAAACAATGGTAATTGGCTGCCTATTGTTTTTGTTTTCTTGGATCGCAGTGATTCAAGAAATGCCTATGCCTTCATCTAAGAATGTTTACATCCAGGGAAACAGTGTTTTGATTGTATAATAGATATGTCACAATTTATATTATTATTTTTAATGCACTAACCCGTGCTAAGGACAATTTTAAAAACCTATTTAGAGGCTAAAATTTCCACCCATGCCGGGATTCAACCGGGATCAGTGAAATTTCGAAGCTCTTTACAATATTCTCAACAAGTGAAGTGAAGTTTGGGCTGCAAGTGATGCAAATTACATCAGCCAGATGTCGCTGCCAGTACGTAATACAGAGAATATTGTAAAGAAGTTCGAAATTTCACTGATGCCGGTGAGTCGCCCATTAGCTCAATTGGAAAGAGCGCTGGCACGGATAGACAGAGGTCGCGAGTTCGAATCCCGGCATGGGTGGAATTTTTAGCCTCTAAATAGATTTTTAAAAATGTTACAATTTGCCCATAGATTAAAATCCATTCTCAATGTCATGTTGACCCCAGAATACCTGTTAGACGAGATTGCCTTGCTAACATTATACCTTTGACATTGAAACTGCAACGCAGTCTGAGAATTACCATACCTGCACTCATACATTGATTAAATGTTATAAATTTAAACTAGCCATGATTTATTTTAGGTCGGTGTAATGTTCGAAGCTTTGATTTATTTTAAAGCTCTTGTTCCATTGTTACAATGGCTGTTTTTGCTCGAGCTTGTGACTGAAGACAATGTGAATTGCAATGTTTTAGAATCATAATTCGTCGTGATTTATCTCACGTGCATAACATAGAGTAACGAATATCAAGGAAAAATATCCTTTAGGTATGAAAAGACTTGATTTTTAAGTGCCTATATCTTGATTGTCGACTGATTTTTTATATATTAATTGTATTAACTTGTTAGAAGTACTACTGTGTTGACTTCTTACGTTTTGCGGAGACAAAGACGTCTGGTGTTTACTAACTTGAGACCAATTGAAGACCCCAGGGAAAATACAAACTATTCAAGCAACAAACATTTGGATATTGCATTTTGAAAGTTTGACTTATGCAACTTTTTCCCTGTATTTTTGTTTTAAGCGTCAATAACTCCGAGACCAATTTGTTTTTTACCCTGTTCGGTGTAACACTCGTATCTTAGAGTAACGGAAATTCCTTACAAAACTGCATTCACAGATTAGTTTCGAAAAAAAGTGACATGTTCGTCTTTCTATCTGGAGTCTGCAATTGGTCTAAATTTAAAAAAAAATCATCAATGTCCTGAAATAAAGTTTGTTAAAAGGAAATCAAACCTTGACAAAGGCACATAAAATTTGTAGGTCGTTGAGGTAAAACCAGTCTTAGAAGGCCAACCTTAGTCTATATGTACTTGCAGCAGGTCTCTAAAGGGCATATGTTATTAAAATCTGTGATCCTTGTCGCACCTTTAAAGACACGTGCAAATAATTTTAAACCTACTTTTTATACGGACGTAAGACTGGTCTATATTTAATCCTTTACGGATCAAGCTCCTACAGAACCCGTGGCGTACGTAATAATAATTGCCGACAAAAATATTCTTCTTCAGGCTATATCCTATCCTTCAGGGAGGGCTAAGTCCACTGCTGGACTTAGCCCTTCCCTAATGAGCGCCATAACGCCCTGTCTTCAGCTTGCCTCATCCAGCATATGCTGGCAGAAATATTCTTGATCGTGAAAATGTCAGACGCAACAAATAAATATTCATTAAAAGAACAGATTGCTAATACATAGGTAATTTTCTGGAATATAGCCATGCTATGAGGTACTGTCTAGATACATTATCTGAAAGGCACAAATGGCAGATGGTCGATGGATTATAAAATTATAAGCCATATTGCCTACCAATAGTGAAAAACGCAACTTCTGTAAGGTTATATTGACTTAAAATAAAGGCCCAGTGAGTGTCGGGCCACGTTCCGAATCACGATCATGACATGATTTTTTTATCCGCTTTACAGAACTAATAACTTCATCAAACTAATTGTCATTGGAATCTGCACGAAATTTTCCTTGTATAAGTTGAGCCTATTTAGTTGTGATAGTTTTCCTTCAAGTTTTTTTCCCATCTCTTTAATCATCCGTTTACGCGGGAGAAGGCCTCCGACGCTCTACTCTTAACAAAAAATTGCGCGTTAAAGCTAAATATTTCGCAAATGCTTCTATAATTAAAACTGTTTTAGTACGGATTTCACACGTTTATTATATTTTTTTACAATTTTCCAGGTGCCGTGGTCTCGGATGACTGAGGTGGTAGGTTTTCTACCACTCAGTCATCCGAGACCACGGCACCTGTAAATGTGCCGAAACGTCGGGAAATTGAAAAAAAGATATAATAAACGAGTGAAATCCGTACTAAAACCGTTTTTATTATGTCTAGTACTCGTGTTAACCTTAGAAAATACTAAAATACTAATACTATGTTACAGTTTTCAACTTTCTTGTACGAATCGTCTCTGAACTAAGCCGCGGACAGACAAATAAACGGATGGAGATAGCTAAACTATAAGGGTTCCTTGTTGACTGTCGATATCAACACTTGTATGTCTCCACTGCTGGGTCACGGGTCTCTTCTAGCATCGCAGGAAGGTTATGCCATACTCCACCATGGGGGCCAATTCCGTGCTGGTGAAGGATTGTAAGACAGTGGCGGGTCTTACAGAGTGACAGGGATTAACGACTGCCATTACGTGACAGCCGGCACCGCTTAGATAGTTAAGTTGTTAAAGGCGAGAGTAATCTCTCAAAAGGCCCACTGAACACTCGAACCCAATAGCCCTCAACAATAGAATGAACAAAACGTGTGCCTATTCTAGAGTACAAGTAACATAAGGTGGATTTCACAAGACTCAATGAGCGAGCCCTCCTTCAACCATTTGTCAAACAAAACAAGGCTGTTGTTATGAAAATGTGTATGTTAATTTCGCTAACTCGAGCAACTTGTTGTTTCTCAAGATTTGCTTTTAGGTTTTACCTTCATCAGCTAAGTAGGTACCTTTTAAAATGGACCGTTGGCTAAATTCGAAGCATAATTGTAATAAGTTATTATTCTACTTATTCTCCACTTGCAACCGGTGTTCAAAATCAAATAAGTATTGGTATCTTTTGCCAAGTAGATAATTATTATATACTTATAAAAACTCGATTCCACTCTAAAAAAAGAGTTATAGCCAGCTTGTAAGAGGAAATCCTGCCACAAGCCGGGTGTTTTAGTGGGATCAACATTTTATATAAATATCTGTTTATGATGATGTTATAACGATTTGTCTTAAGTGCTGATGTTTATTTCTAGATCTTTTTCTGGTACAGTGCGCATTTACATACCGCATTATTCCACTTGTTATTGGTCCAGCCCTACTATTACGTAGCATTCTATCGCGTGAAGCATTTAGGCTGACATTCAGAGACGAAAACTAAGCAAAGACTGGTCTTACAAATGTCCAAATCACGTACATTTTGACATTTCTGAGACCGGTCTTAGCTTCAGTTTTCGTCTCTGAATGTCAGCCTTAGACGACTCCTAAGTGTCAAAAAATTTATGCATTTGACAGCCGGAGTAGCTTAAAAAATGTAAAATCAACGTCAGTGGACACTTACAGTCTATTTATCCTTACTCGGCCAGTTTAGTAAACAAGATTCTAACCTCAAAATTGATATTTGATGCCAAAACGACATATTTTCTCGTAACTTAATGAACTTTGTTAATAAAATTGACAGCGTATTATCTAAAATAGTCTCCCCGATTACGTCATTTACGGGAATATGGCGCTTTGCGACTAAAATCCATACTTTACGGGTAAAATCTTGTTTACTAAAATGGACAAGTAAGGATAAATAAACTGTACATAATAATCCTCAAGTTACTTCATTTAATTTTCCTTTCTCACGGTCAAGATCATGGGTTGCAATTGTACTAAGTTCAAAAAATTAAGGATACCTTCTTTTGGCACATTTAATGCAGAATATCTCACCATATAGACAAGTCATTGTGTTATGTTGAATTTATTTATTTACTGGCTGTGCCCCGCGGTATTACCCGTGGTTTATTAGAGAAAATTAATTGTGTATTAACGGTAAAAGATATTTTCCTGTAGTAAATAAAACGTAGCCTATGTGGTAATCCAGGGTGTCGGGTAACTCCATACCACATTTCATTAAAATCGCTCCAGCCGTTTAGACGTGAAGAAGTAACAAACATACACACTCAAAAACTGTCGCCTTTATAATATGAGTGTGATTTAATATGCCCCTCAAATCTTCCTCCTATTTTCAGTCGGTATTTTTATATTAAACTACCTTTAACCCGGGGCTTTGCATTAGAAGTTACCCCACGGGAACGCATTAACGGGATAACAAGTATCCTACAGTCTATTTATTCTTACTTGTCCAATATAGTAAACAAGATTCTACCCTTAAACTGTGACTTTTTAGTCCAAAACTGCCATATTTCCATAAGTGAAGTAACCTGGAACACTCGTTTAGATAACACGCTGCCAATTTTATAAACATAGGTCATGATGACAGTTCATGAATTTGCGAGAAAATGTCTAGTTTAGGCATCTTATCTCAATTTTAAGGTTAGAATCTTGTTTACTAAATTGGGCAAGTAAGAATAAATAGACTGTACGTCTCAATTCAGATCTTTGTCTGTCTGTACGCAAAGTTTCATGTAAATCCGTTTAGGCGTTACTGCGTGTTTAAGTAACAAACATACTTTCAAGTTCGTTATATTAGTAGGACTTTAAATGAATATTTGACCTATCTATTAAATAAACAGACTGCGGCCCATATCTTTTACAAAAACATTACATATCGAGTAAGTCAAGGTGTCGACGATTTCATAATAAACTGTAACTCGAAACTCTCCTTGGAATGGCGAAAGATGGATATATTTCTACAGTTGAAACACGAGTTGCTATGTGATTATGCCTATTTGGGTCTTACGGAGATGGTTTTTAAGTCTAGAATTGTATAGATAGATGTCAGGTTGAGTAGTCTCCATATTCTCTTATGTAAAGTAAGTTTTTTGTATGATGGATTTATTAATACGCAGCATTTAAAATAATCACCAAAAAAGTTTGTTTATAGACCCAATCTAATACATAAAATTTGCGTACTGGCATATAAATTGCTTCTGGCCTCACACTGGGATACCCCGTGTCGTGGGAGCCAGAACACACATCCAGGATATACATTTTTTGTAGTCGTGTTTGTATTATTAGGCTTGGAAAGGGTTGTACGAAATTTTATATCGTCAATATTGTTTTCAATAAGACTGTAATGTTGCCTACTAGTTGTACTTAGATTTTAAGGGATGTTTTTGTTCATAAGTTTATTTCGACTAAATTAACTCTTATGTTGTACTATAATATTGGCATGCTTCACAGGAGCATTATTACTAAAATGTGCAATTCCTATGACAACACATTTGAGTTTGAACCAACAATAAAAATTAGAATAATTTATAAAGTTTTTACATAATTTTATTACAAATTTTGCCAAATTGAGGTGCAGTTTGCTGGCGATGCGCTCTTATAACTTAAGTTTTCTATAAAAAGATCACTGATTTTCTATTTTAACTTAATAAATAGTGTATTATTTTTTTTGTACGCAATAAAATAGGTTCTTATTCTCAAATTGAAAAGCAAATAACGAACTAAGATTGTTCAGGAATTGCGCGTTTTAGAAATAACACTGTATAATAACTCTACTTATAGTCTACTGTCTGTATATATTATTTAAATAAAACTTATTACCCAGTTTAAACAAACACTTAACTATAGGAAAGTGAAAGGGATTAATTATCTTTACAACTGAGTAACCCAACTGTTTCGTAATAAAACAGTCTTTAAATCTACTGTGTGGATAATTCTATACTCGTAGACAACAAAATTACATGAAAAATCTTAATATCTAATTTATATCGTATACAACTGGTATTTTCGCTAAATACTATATTTTACAGACACATTTACTGTGTGTGCATTTTATCCAACTTGACAGATATAACACTGTCAGAAAGAGACTGGGGAACTATTTGGTTTCTCGCTTTTACGCTTAGGGAGGCAAATTGTTACCAAATAATAAGAATAATTATTAACTTTATTCCGGATTCACTTGAATGACCAGGATTTTGAAATGGACAGCTAGTTTAACTTGCAACGTTAAATAAGTTGCAGTTTTTCTGCTACTTGAAATAAAACCTTTTTAATTTGATTTGAATGGGGCAGTTTCATAGATTTATTGTCGGTTTTTATCGTTCTATTTTTAAACAGTTATGCAGTCCCTTTCTTCCCTTCATGTTTAACAGTGCTGTAGCAGTGGATTAAAGGACTGTTTTCGTTGATTAAAAGACTACTCACTAGAAACCTGGGTTAATGCTTTACAAATATGTTATTAAAAAAAATGTAAAAAATAGAGCCTACAAACATTACTGAACATTGCAAAGTAACTTAATTCCGTATTCACAAACTTTATTTTGAACCTGGTCGGATTCTTCCAACAAAAAATCTAGTAAATGAATCCGGAATCAAGTTATAATGTGTAGTGCTTACAACTATTTGAAACTTTTGTTTGCAGGTTGGTAATTACATATCTGTGGATAGTGAATAACCTTCTTTACTATGTGTAGTTAAAACCAGAGAAAGTACATGTTTCTTAAATATTACGTTGGATATACCTACTTATACTAACAATTATTGTATTTTTTGCAGATCTTAGTTTTTATGTCATAAATTAATACAACACCCTTAATAGGGCGTGGCTGGTATCATGTTTTCCATTAGAATTACACTTTATTTCAATGTTATTTACATTGAAATAAAGTGTTTAACTTGACGTGGTAACTATCATGCCTTGGCCTTATAATTAAGGATTAAATAAGTTTATTTTGACTGTGATAATTAGTGGTTCATCTAACGAGGAAACTTTTGTAAAAATACATTTGATTCATTATAACATTTTGTGCCTTTTATTCCCATTATTTTGCTGTTTGAAATGAAGAACAGTGTGCATTCAATTATTGAAAATGAAAAATGTGTATTGAGCAGAATAAAACATACATACATAACCTCACGCCTGTATCCCAGAGGGGTAGGCAGAGACCAGGGACTGCCACTTGCCAGGATCCTGACAGATCACCTTCGCTTCATCAACGTTCATAAGTCGTTGTATGCACGCACGCCGGTTCCGGGTACTTTTTATCTTTCCCTTTGCTAATACATCCCCTATCTTTTCGATGTATGTCCGCCTGGGACGACCCTTACAGTGTACAGAATAAAACATACAGTGTACAAAGTAACTCTGAACCTCAAACTAAATTAAATTGTATCTTGTGGCACAGTTCTCGTAGTTAGTCGTAGGTAGTCATTTCCTAAATAACCCACTGCAATGAAGCCTTGTTGAAAAACCTCTTTTTAGGAAAGTGGGTCCTAGAGTCCAATATGATATTCGCACGACAATAGTACAGTTACTCGCACGGCACGGGTCTCTTCCTGCGTCGTAGTAAGGTTAGGCCATACGTCACCAGGGGGCCAAGTTCGGGTTGGTGTATGATTGTAAGACAGTGGCGGGTCTTACTGTGAGAAGTTATGAAGCCGCCCATAGGGCCTTTGTCATGGCTTAACGACTGCCATTACATGACAGCCGGCACAAACTGCTAACGTGCCTTGCGAGGCACGGAAGCGCCCGGAAAAAATGCCACGAGCGGTAGTCACGGTAGCAGTATGAGTTAGTATAAGATTAAAAATAGTATATTTCATTACAAGTGCGGAAAGGCTGTCATTGCAAAGAGTTCCGACAAATGTCTACCCGAGCCGAGGCGCAGCCGAAGGCGAGGGTTGACAGTCGGAACAAGTTGCAATGACGGTTCCGCGCGTGTACTGAACGACTATTTTTAATACAGTTGCGAAAAAAATAAGCAATTTAATAAAGAAAAATTATTTGGCAAATGGCGCCAACCGTAAAAAAATATAAGCAGATTTTTTTTCTTCACCCATTCTAGTAGGCAAAGGGAACTATGCCCATACAGCCAAGTCTTCAGTAGATTTTTTTTATTGATCTGAAATTAAAATTAAATTTAATGAGATGAAATGAAATGAAACCTAACTTAACTCATTCAATCAAATCGTTAAATCTGATATTGAAACAAATTAGCAGCGCATAAAAACTTCTATGATTTTTTTAAATAAAAATTTGATGGTTGGTTTTTCTTTTTAATAGACATTATTTTGACAGTTGGGAAAGAAAACGCACGAATGCGGGAAAGGTAAAAAAAAGCACGAGTGTGTATTGTGCGTTCACATTAATTTGACGCGTGAGAGAATTGGTAACAAGGACATAGCATGTGAATTAACTTTTGGACCTAATCGGAAGACGGTAAAACAAGGCCTCAATCCTTTTATTTTCCCCAAGTAATGGAAATTATTTCTTATTTAACATGGTAACAGTAAACATTTCAGTGGTACCAATTCTCTCACGCGTCAAGTTAATGTGAACGCACTGTAATAGCCCACATCCCGCACGCTATACGTCCCTGTAATACGCCACTTTTTGAGCAACTGTATTAAAAAAATCATATCCTCATTTGTAACGAGTCTTTAGAAAAGTGAACATCATACATCTTAATAAATATAGTACGTAGCTCTTTTTAGAACTTCCTTACAAGAACTTAGGTCCAAGAATCTAGCACTACCAGTTTGGCAAAAAACGGCCGTTTTTAGTGGAAATCTTTTTAAATCCTAGGTTCTAGACTGAAGGTTCTAAAATAGTCGTCAAAGTTTGTTAAAATTTTTCGTGTTCACGTTTAGATAAAAAAATTATTAAAAAACAAGTTATGAATTTTAATCCGTTGGTCGCGCAAGTTAGCACAGCGTAGCGGCTTAAATCGGCATTTCTAAGAAAAGAAAGAAAGAAGAAAGAAAAACACATTTATTACAGCAACAGTTATGAGACACCACAAAACAAAGTACTTAACAAAACATTTACTAACAATGGTGACGGTGTGTCAATTCAATTTAATTCTTTTTTATGGCACACCCTAGGATTCTGCCAATGTCAGGTTTGTGGAGATGGCACTTTTTTTCCACTAGTCGCGCACCTCGCAAATTGCAGTAGATAGTTGAGGAACTTATAGTACATAACCAAAAATAATTAAACATGATAACAGTACATAAATATTATGAAACGACTAAATAATATATCTACAGTTATATATTGTTAAATTTATTAAAATTACATAAAACTTTAATGAAAGATACAAGGGGCAACACCGATCAAAAATTTGTTGGGAGAGGAAAGTCTGCTGCTGCAAAAGACAGCTGGCCGGCATACTGCCGAGAGTATTATTCCTCAGCACAAATTTTCAGTCAGCGCCTGTCCCATGAGGGTTCCTCGCGCGGCATATCATCATATTGTAATAATTTCATACTTAAATATGAGTTAAAAAAAACGAGTAGGTACATACCGATAGTAAAAATATTTTTAACTACACTACATAAATATACAAATACTAAGAGCGGCAATCTTCGCATCGCGCGAGGCGCCGAATTGAGTTGCAC
The DNA here is from genome assembly GCA_934045075.1 of Yponomeuta sedellus. Classification (NCBI taxonomy): domain Eukaryota; kingdom Metazoa; phylum Arthropoda; class Insecta; order Lepidoptera; family Yponomeutidae; genus Yponomeuta; species Yponomeuta sedellus. The sequence goes on from OW203744.1 coordinate 7,688,880, forward strand.
ACCTTTGCACTGCCCCGAAATTGCCTAAATGACAGCTTCTGGGCCTCCGTGTTTGATATAAAGCGGTTTGGCACGCTGACTGTAAAACCGAAGGTCTCGGGTTCGATCCCCGGCCGGGTCCAACTTGGAAACGAACTTTTCTAGTTTGTATCGGGTATTGGATGTTTCTATGTATTTATTGTACTGAATCTATCGTTGAGTTAGCACCTATAACACAAGTCATTTAGTAGTACTTAGTATAGGGCTAACGAGATCTGTGTAATATGTCCATGAATATTTATTATTATTATTTAAGTACTCTTGTCTAATTTAATTAACCTTGAAATTATTGTTATTTTCAAGGTTAGGACTGAGTAGGCTATTAACATGATTGAGAGATTGGTCTGACACTCTTTGCAAAATGATCGTTAAAAAGTGCATTGAATACCAATTTATAGGTTCATGCCAGAATAAATAATAACTTCCACAAAACCAGGGCATCCTGGTCCCAAACTAGGATAACTTGTTCTATGGCGAGGACATCACAAACATAGAATATTTAAAAACCTATTTAGAGGCTAAAAATTTCACCCATGCCGGGATTCGAACCCGCAACCTCTGGCTGGTGGAACCCGCAGCCAGAGGTTGCGGGTTCGAATCCCGGCATGGGTGAAATTTTTAGCCTCTAAATAGGTTTTTGAATTTGTTCCCTAGCTCGGGTTAGTGCATTAAAAAAAAAATAGTGTAAAAACATAGAATACACACAGACTAAACCCATTACCTCTAAAATGGAAGCAAACGTTCCCGTGCGCTGCCAACCGTTACATCGGAATAAAAAATGTATAAGCTGTTCCAGCATATAAACAGACCAACGTTGGCCATAAGCTTCTCCTGTTCGTGTACCCAGCCGGTCCATTGGCAGTCTAATTCACTGTTTTAAACAGTAATACGCCACCACCACTTTATGCAAAAAACCATCCGTGTTTTGCTGGCGTTAGTGACCATTATGAAGCTTTAATAAAAACCTGTCACAGTAGTATTAAACTTATATTGGGTCACAGTAGCACCTATCACAGTACTTAGTATTACACTTATATATTTAGAGAATTAGCTGCCAGTGTGTTGTGGGAGAAGCGCTCGTGGCCTAGGCCGCGAACCTAGTGATTGGAATCAATCAGTTGGTTAAGCAACAATAGGCGCGGTCAGGTACAGGATGGGTGAGCGTCCCGTGACTACCGCTAATGGCATTTTTCCGAGCGCTTCCGTGCTTCGCAAGGCACGTTAAGCCGTTGGTTCCGGCTGTCATATAATGGCAGTTGTTAAGCCATGTCAGAGGCCTTATGGGCGGCTTGATAACTTCTGACAGTAAGGCCCGCCGCTGTCTTACAGTCCTCCACCAACCCGGATTTGGTCCCCGTGGTGGAGTATGGCCTAACCAGGCAGAGACCCGTGCCCCAGCAGTGGGGACATTCAAGGGTTGATAACGAAGTGTTGTGGGATGGTATTTCGGTTAAGGGCTGACCCTGGCCTAATAGCACGCCTCCAATGGTAAAATATAAATGTTGTCTAACAATAGAATGCTACTTAGTGTCAATAACCTAGGAAAACTGCTTCTTTCGGCAAACATTCTAGGTTCTTGGAAAGTATCTGGGATGTAGGTTCTCAAGAAAATACCAGAAACCGACGTGCCTGCGTGCATGCAATGACTATTTAATATGGATGATGCGAAACAGATCTGTCAAGATCTTGGACTTGCCGCGATCAGCAAACCCAGGGAGCCAATTTTCACTTCATTAATTAGCCAATAAGTCGTAACCGACTCTTAAGCCTTTTGCGTAGGAATTCTACGTAATAAGTCGAGCGACATCCAGAATCTGTATTCTGAACGCCATAACAGATTGAATTCGTATGAGAAAATAAATGTCTAATGACTCTGTAGAGTTATCTTAATTTTAAGCGACAAACGTCTAAGTGTTCGAATATTTTACGTCTACGCTTTCAATTCGCATGGGCGAGAATCGGCTCTCTGGTCTCTGCCTACCGCTCTGGCATATGGGCGTGAGTTTATGAATGTATGAAAGGACGGACGGATGGACAAACGGACGAGACAGAAGGTGGACGGAAAAAAGGTGGACGCACGGATGGAAGGATGCATGAATCAGACGGAAACCGAGTCCCCGCCCGGTTGCTCCTTATAAAAACGGAAGCGGTTGCTTGCCAATAAAGCAGTGCAGTGCTTTATTAGCAAGCAACCGCTTCTTTTGCGCACCAAATCCTGAACGATTCCAACCGTCAAAAATAATATTAATTTCATTAATGGAATTGGATGCCAAAGAGCCTTCTTTTTAGAAACGGAACCATTTTGTTCCGTCGCTTTAAAAGTTTGGGAACCGTTGTAATACACCATACCAAGATTAAACAAAATATTGGGTTTATTAGGTTTACTTCCGAAATTGATTGAATGCACACTGAGGTCAGAAAAAAAGCCAGAATCTAGAATTCATTTGATGTTCACTTCTTCACAGCAAAATGAAGGGAGTAAAAGAAACGTTCACCTTGTCTCCTTCTATTTTTCTATCATTCATTCATTCGTTAAAATAATACCTTATTGCATTTTCACTTCCAGCGGAGACAACCTTAATGACAATCTGAACAAATCAGACAACTGGGCGGAGACGTCATTTGGCCGGGAAGTCATGAACGTGAGTACAAAATTATGATCAAAATTATTTATTTTGTTTAGTAGACATGTAAAACCGGTAACATTCTTAGTACAATATAATTGTAGTACATATGTCCCACTGTGGGTCACCGGCCTTCTCACAGAGAGAGAAAGAGTATGTGCTTAATCTCCACTCGTGCCCACCGCTGATTGGGAATTTCAAGCACTGAGGTATGTAAACACTTCAGCCACTCAAGTTTCCTTACGATATACTCTTTCACTATTAGCGGAAAGTATTGCTATCGCGAATCGCTCGTAGCCCCGGCTGCCTGAGTGATTTTAAACGATCAACGGTGTTAAACGGTGGGTGACCGTCTATGACTAACGCTAGTAAATTTCGAGCGGTTCCGTGCTTCGCAAGGCACGTTAAGCAGTTGTTGCGGGCTGCCGTCGATAGATGGCAGTCGGTAAGCCAAGTCAGAGACGTTAGGGCGGCTTGATAACTTGCAACTAGTCTTCCAGCAATCCAGACTTTACCTTAATTAGGAAAGAGACCCGTGCCCCACGGTAGGGACATACTGGGTTGTGATGATGATGATGATGATGATTGCTATTACAAATGTACGTAACTTAGAAAACTCATAATCTGATCCGAATCTCGACATCTTTAACGTCTCATGTCAACCGAAACTCGCCCATATTCCGCAGGTGGTAAAGAAAAACAACAGCAGTTACAACAAAGCTGTGCGGGAGACGGATTCCGAGACGTCGGTGAGTGACATGAACAGCGAACTGGGCGATTGCTTAGACGAGGCGCTCAACGATGAAGAAAGCGAGGGACCTACGCCGCCGAAGATCAATAAGGTAAGATCACGTCCACGCAGATGTTCCACGCATAGACAGAGTGACGACCCACAGAGTAGGTAGAAAAATTTCTGCTCAAAAGCGACGCGACACGCCCAAATAACGTAACGTGTGTGCCTAAGCGTAACCTGCCTAAACAAGATTTAATGAGAAATGTAGAAAATGGTATGAGACAATGACGTTCACAAAGTTTGTGACAGTAAAACGTAGAATATTAATACAAAGGAGGTAAAACTGTCCGCAAAAGTCATAATGAAAGCCTTCGCAGACTAGGGTCGTAAAAAAATGTCCTCAGAGTACTTGTCGCGGACTCAACGCCTACGGTGTGCGGTCATTTGTTCCCCGGAAATTGAGTGAAGCGTACATTATGAAAGCAAATGTTCTGAGATTACATTGTGTTGTAATTTACATGAAGTTGAAAAAGAAAAGGCGTTTTAAAAGAAAATACCGAACTTTTGTCCAGTTCGGTCTCTTGATGTCCTCGGTAATTTGAGGGACCTTTTTACGGGGTACTTTTAGTCCTTCGTGTGCGTTATTCGATACAATTTATAAGAGTTCTATTTCGATGGACAAAAAGTACCCGGGGGATAGTCCCTCGTCTGCGCAGGCCTCTTAAACTGTGCATTATAATATTATAAAAAGCGGCACAGGTTGTATTAAAAATTCTATGTACCATCCGATAATGGTGGCTAACAAATGAACTCACGGAAATCCTACCTCGTCGTCTTACAGAACGGCAACACTCTGTCCTCAAAGAGTTTCACGTACGAGCAAGGCTCGCCGGCGCCCCAGTTCAAGTCGCCGCTGAAGATGCAACCGCCCGCGCCGGCCACTCCGCGCGACCGCGGGGGGGAGCTCGTCCACAGCGTCAGCTTCTACAGGCGGATGCAGAGCGCTGTGAGTAGCTGGAGACCAGATCCTAAATACATACATGGTGTAAGTTACAGGCCAACAAGATCTCGGCGAAGCTGTAGCAGAAGCGAAGCGCTGTGTGTACCGGATACCAGCGTCAGCTTCTATAGGTCGTTGCAGAGCGCTGTCAGTAGCTAGAGACTAGATTTTACCAACAGGTTGGCCCAAGTTGCAGGCAATGTAAAACCAGCTCAAACTAAAGCCGGAGACGACAAGTTACTCTCCAGAAAATTGCAACTTGTACCAATTGCCTAGTTTGCACGTGAAACTCTTCAGTTTCACGTACAAACTAGCAGAGCGCTGTGAGTAGCTTTAGACCAGATCCTGGATAAATAGATGGAGTTACAGGCAAACCAGTACGAGCTTAAGCTGTAGCCAAGGCAGGCCTGCATCAGCGTTTACAGGCGGAAGCATAGAAACGAATTGAATGAATGAATGGAGACCAGATCCCAGATACATACATTGTCCGAGTAATATTCAGTGAAGTCCTCGCAGCTATAGACTCTGGACCACAGCGTCAGATTCTATAGGGTTGCAGAACGCTGCAAGTAAGCTTAGAGCGGTGAAATTATTGTATTGATATAGGTAAGGCATTTGAACACCTCAGACACTTGGTATTTCCTAGCGATGTTTTCCTTTGCTTAGTAAGAACCCATCTCTAGTTAGTTAGTTAGACCTGAGATTTCCGCACTTAGCCTCATGATTGGGCCATTGTACGTAGTGGAGCTGTCAGTTTACTCCAGCCAGCCTATCTCTTTCCAGAAAGCCAGCAGTGCTCCGATGTCACTGCGGGCTTCCTGAAGGGACCCCGGCTTCCCAATGATGGCGGTCCGTTGCTTTTTCACACCTTCACAGTGAATGGTCACGTGGGCGGGTGTTTCCTCTTCTTTGAGGCATCCCCGGCAAAGCGGGCTGTCGGTTAGACCCATGTTGTAGAGATGTCTGTTCAGTGAGCAGTGGCCTGTTAAGATTGCCACAGTTTTGCGCAGATTTTCTCTTCTCAGACGCAGCAGGCTACGTGAAAGACGTTTCGAGATTGTTGGTAAGGCCTCCCGGCTTGTCTACATTTGTTTTCTGTTCTCCAAAGTGCAGCATGCTGGCTTTCTGTTCGCGACCTCAACCATTTTCTAAACTGGTTGTATGGGAGTGGAAGCAGGGGTTCGGGTCCTTCCACTGTAGTTTCCGAGCCTCTTTTAGCGAGTTCATCTGCGGCATCATTGCCCAGGGAGCCGCTATGACCCTTTATCCATTGTAAAGTGACTCGGTTATTTGTTGACAGTTTTTCCAATTCATGGTGACACTCTAGTATCAAGCTGTTGTTTGTGAGATTGCTGTTGAGTGCTTGTAGGACTGAAGCGCTGTCTGAGATTATGCGTATTGCGTAAGCCTGCGCATTTCTTGTGTTCAACAGCGCGACAGCTCTTGTTATACCGATGGATTCTGCCTGAAAGATTGTATTCAGGTTGCCAAGGGTTGTAGATATTTTTAGATTTAGTTCGTTGGAGAAGGCTCCTGCGTCCGTTCCTGTTTCAGTTTTCCGTGTACGTCCGTGTACACTCTGACTTCGTGTATTCCCGAGTAGTCGGCAGGCTCCTCTTGCAGATGTACCTTGTATTTCTTGTCAACAATATAGGTGTGTGGTATCCTGTCGCACACCGCTTCCATCATAGGTTGGACCGAAACACCATCCCTAATACCCATCTCTAATACTACTTGCTACCTGTTCCAGTCCCAGGCCTCGACGCCATTACGCACGATACGGCACTCTTCACCGGACCGCGAACCCGCGACCCCGGACGGCGCGCCCGCAGCCGTCACCACCGTGCGCCGCCGCATCAAGGAGCTCCACAACGAGATCAACAAGCAGCAGACTGTCATATCGCAGGTACGTGTGCGGGGCGTGATACAGACTGTCATACATACCGCATGTATGTGTGCGGGCGTGATACAGACTGTCATACATACCGCAGGTACGTGTGCGGGCGTGATACAGACTGTCATACATAGCGCAGGTACGTGTGCGGGGCGTGATACAGACTGTCATACATACCGCAGGTACGTGTGCGGGCGTGATACAGACTGTCATTCATAGCGCAGGTACGTGTGCAGGGTGTGATATAGACTGTCGTACATACCGCAAGTACGTACGGACTGTCCGGGTTGGTGGAGGATTGTAAGACAGTGGCGGGCCTTACTATCAAACTTATCAAGCCGCCCATAAGGCCTCTGACATGGCTTAACGACTGCCATCACATTACAGCAGGCACTACCGGCTTAACGTGCCTTGCGAAGCACGAACTGAATAACATTTCAAATTAAACTTCCCGCAGGCCAGTCAAGCTTTGAACCTGTGTGCGGCGACAGTGGAGTTCAGCGGCTCCACGGAACAGGCTGAAGGGGAGAGACTACTGCTGCTGGCGAGTGAGTAACCTGGTCTACAATCTACCACTAATCATGGCCTATACTCCGTTAATGCATGAGATTATACTGACATCTTTAACATCGTTAGGACACCTGAGTTTTTATAGAAATAGCTCAGCGCTTGAAATTACCAATCCGCGGTGGGCACGCTTGGTAATTAAGCTTTCTCTCTGAGGGATGGCCTATGCCATGTATGAAGTCGTGCATGGCTTTAAGCTGATGAGCGTACGGCAATTATTGCTTAACATATATGCAAAAAGGCTTCAATAAATGAAAATATAATGGTATCTGTCTATTACTGTGTGTTGCTGGAGGGACCGGTAAAGCATACTTCTAAATTTTCTAATCCCAAATTGTATATTATAAAAACCCGATGCTTAGCGCAATAACATGTTGCTTGCTAAGCGAGGTTTTAAAAAAGAAATCTTTTGCATTAATTTCGCTATCAACATTGTATGTCCCCACTGCTGGGGCACGGGTCTCTTCCTGCATCGCAGGAAGGTTAGGCCATACTCCACCACGGGGGCCACGTCCGGGTTGGTGGAGGATTGTAAGACAGTGGCGGGCCTTACTGTCAGAAGTTATCAAGCCGCCCATAAGCCCACTGCCATAGCTTAACGACTGTTATTACATGACAGCCGGCACCAACGGCTTAGCGTGCCCTGCGAAGCAATGCAGCGGTCGGAAAAAGTTCCACTAGCGGCAGTCACGGGACGGTCCCCAATCCTGCACCTGACCGCGCCTGTTATTGCTTAACTCAAGTGATTGATTCCTATCACTCGCTTCGACTAGGCCAAATATACACTAATACGTAGAATTGTGAATTCACATACAGCCGATCTTTCCTCACAGCTCACCGCCGCCAAGCCTGTTTACACGAAGCGCAACGACTGCAGGTGGAGGGAGCTGGGCCAGCTGCCGAGGCCGGGATGGCCTCGCTGCACATTCGCGGCATTACCGCGCCTCTGCGAAGGGACTACGCGCGCCGTTTACACGCCGGTGAGTGCCAATAAAAAAAAATACAATTGCAGCATTATCTTTACTTTAAAATGTATATGAGACTGCCTCTGGGGTGCAGCGGTAGCGCATCTGCCTACTATGCAAGAGGTCCCGGGCTCGAACCCCGGCTAGGGACAAAAAAAAACCCTAGGTCTTGGATGTTTACATATTTGTGATGTCGTTGTTTCTGGTTCCCGTGACACAGGGTATCCTAGTGTGGGGCCAGAAGCAATGTATGCCGTCTTCAGGCTATACTAGTCCACTGCTGGACATACCCCTACCCTAAAGAGCGCCACGTTGTGCTATCATAGGGGGTAATGCCCATAAGCCCCACGCTGGGCATGCGGGTTGGGATCGCAGTTCGGCGGAATTGTACTGCAGGGGGCGCTGCTGCCCACCCCCCGGTTTGTGTCCCTTAGTCGCCTTTTATTCTCTAGGCGGACACCACACAGCAGCAATGTATGTGCCTGCATGTAAGTGTTGTTATTTATTGTTGTTATCTGTGTCTCCGAATTAAGTAAATAAATATTGTTTCAGACGACGCAACCGGCCACCACGCCGTCTGCCTGCTGAAGTGCCGCGACCGTGTGCTGGCCACCAGCATGCAGCTCACTCAGGCGCCGAATAACTCGCTGCACTTCCCCGACGAGATCCGCATGGAAGGATTGGCTTCGGACTTCAAGGTACACTCATGCAATGATGCAAATCTCTTTACACAATTTCTTATATTTCTTTCAATCCGTCCTCATCATTATTGAATCAAAATTTCAATTTGCATCACCCATTCGAGATTTTTTTTGCATACTGACAATTTTTATCTTGAAAATGTCTATTGTTCCTGTTTATTCAGATTGGCTTTATTTCTACAGTTTCAAATAAACACAGGTTTCTAAAGTCATATAAATGTTTTATTATGTTATGACAAGAACTTTTGCATTTTCATAGACTTCATAACCGCTCCAAGATCCACTTCGGGTCACTGAATTTGCGAAGTGAACTTTTGAAAAAATGCTGAGTAAACGAGTACGTCAATAAATCAATAGAATAAAGCGTTTTAAATGAGGTCGATTTAACTTATTGGCCTTTGAATATTAAACTCTGATTTCGTAGCTCTTTGTGGATCTACCCGTACTTTAGTATTTCGTAATGACGTAATGAACGCGATACTCATACATAGTTACACGAGTATATTAAATGGGTCAAATCGCGATTACTTATTAGTTAAAACGTAATTACCTTATTTGCCGACGACTACCCGAGACCACGGCAACTGTAACGCTGCCGAAACGTCGGGAGAAACATACATACATACATACATACATACATACATACATACATACATACATACATACATACATACATACATACATACATACATACATACATACATACATACATACATACATACATACATACATACATACATACATACATACATACATACATACATACATACATACATACATACATACATACATACATACATACATACATACATACATACATACATACATAACCTCACGCCTGTATCCCAGAAGGGTAGGCAGAGACCAGGGACTGCCACTGGCCACGATCCTGACAGATCAACTTCGCTTCATCAACGTTCATAAGTCGTTGCATGCACGCCCACCGGTTCCGGGTACTTTTTATCTTTCCCTTTGCTAATACATCCCCTATTTGGTCGATGTAAGTCCGTCTGGGACGTCCCTTACCAGCCCTTCCACTCACATTCGCAATATATATTTGTTTCTTCAATCTTTCTTCCTTCATCTTCTCCACATGTCCAAACCAACGTCGGGAGAAAATACTAGAAATACTAATAAAGTATGGATATAGTTAATAAAACGGGTCGAATCGCTATTATTCATTAGTTAAAACGTAATTAACTTTATTCCTGACGTTTCGGCAGCGTTGCAGTGGCCGTCGTCACGGGTAAAGTGATGTGGCGAGTACAGTGAATTATTGTAGGCACTCTTAGCTATCAACGATATTTCATTAACTTGATTACAGGTGACCATAGAGGTATACCTGCTGCCGGCTACGAAGGAGCTGCTGCCGCATGACGTCAAATACCACATCACTAACAAGAAGGTAAGATTCCCGAACAAATCCTTCTCGTCATCTTTCTCTGTTACGGTTAAAATCGTATTACAAATTTTAAATTTGTTCAATATTTTTTACATTCATTTGTGAATTTATGGCAGCAATCGAATTATATTTTTTTATTTCAATGTAAAGAATTTACAGGCCGTTTGCCGGCCACTCTCTTTATCCGTGAAGGAATATAATTGTCGTGAGTAAAACCTGAGTGCTTAAGGTATTTAGATACCTCAGAGCTTGGAATCGCCAATCCGCAACGGGCACGTATAGTGATTAAGTTTACACCTCTCTTTAAGAGGTTTCTAGCTTACTCGTTATTTTGTTAAGTCTTTATAATAAACTGTATAACTTTTAATAACTTTATTATTATGAATTCTCGCCTGCATCTCAAAGGAGATTAAATAAATCTTTACTAACTGCAAAGTAGATACTCGGGGCTGCAAGTGATGCAAAGCCAGATGTTGCTGCCTGTACGTAATACAGAGAGTATTAGTAAAGAGGTTCGAAATTTCACTGAAGCCGGTGAGTCGCTTATTAGCTCAGTTGGGAGAGCGCTGGCACGGTTAGCCAGAGGTCGCGGGTTCCAGTCTCGGCATGGGTGGAATATTTAGCCTCTAAATAGGTTTTTAAAATCTTTACTTACAAAAATCCATTTCAGATTGCATAACAGGCAACTAACGCAACAAAACTCTCACGTCTATCCCCAGTCGAACGCGAAACTTCTGACTCCCAAGTCGAAAGTGTCCCAACTGAAGGCACCCAGCGTGCAGAGCCCAGGCGGGCCCCTGACCGTTCGCTCGCCGCAGTTCCAGCCGCACGGCTACTGCATCTTTGCCCTGCCGCAGGCTACCAGAGACACTTTTACGCTCAATAAGGTAGGCTTTTTTTTAGTAAGTTTATTTAAATTAATTTACAGACAGACCGTCATCCGACAGAGAACCAAAGTTATTGACATAGCTCAGAGAATTAGCGAACTGATGTGGCAGTGGGCTTGCCATATCTCGCGAAGAACCGGCAACCGTTGGAGTAAACGTGTTCTTGAGTGGAGACCGCGACTCGGCATACGTAGCGTAGTGATGACGATCTGCGCAAAACTGCCGGCAGATGCTGGATGCGGCAAGCTGAAGACAGGTCGCTATTGCGCTCATTACAAGAGGGCATATAACCTGGAGAAGAAGAAATCACAGACAAAAAAACTTCTGTCTGCCCAGTCGAAAGTGTCCCAACTGAAGGCGCCGAGCGTAGTCCGGACGGACCTTTGGCCGTTCGCTCACAGCAGTTCCAGCCGCTGTGATACTGTATCTTCACCCTGACACAGGCTACTAAACACTTTTACACTCAATAAGGTAGGCTGGTGCCTAACTAACTCTGTGACGAACTCATCGCGATGAGATTCCGCTTTAGATGGAACAAAGGTATCGCGCGACGGTGAGAGATTTATAAATAATAAAGTGCGCCTTGAGCTTGCCTCAAATCCAGCCGCACGGATACTGATTCTTCGCCCTGCCGCAGGCTACCAGAGACACTTTTACGCTCAATAAGGTGGACTGACGTCTTACTAACACGAACGACTTTGTTGATCGACCTACCTAGATATTCCACTCTAGATAGAACAAAATTAAGACGTGACGTTGAGAGATAATTTAGAAATAATAAAGAAGCCTTGCGCTTGCCACAAATCCAGCCGCACGGGTTCTGCATCTTCGCCCTGCTGCAGGCTAAAGAGACACTTTTATACTCAATAAGGTAGGCTTTTTTCGGTAAGTTTATTCACAAATCACAGACAAAATAAGTTCTTTTTATTTTTATTTCGATTTTATTAGTACATGCATCTACCGACTATATTCTACATGCAATCCACTGCATCCACAAGTTGACTGCAAGAGATCACTCTAAGCTATAAGACCGCCAATTATATAACATTACGTAGGTTTAAGAAACCATGGCTGTATTTTTTTTCTGGTTGTGCGTTAGTGTTCTCAATCTATCTATCTTCTGTCTCCCAAGTCGAAAGACTGACCTCTGACCCTTCGTTCGCCGTAGTTCCAGCCGCAGGTATACTATATCTTCACCCTGCCACAGGATATGAGATACTTTTACACGCAATAAATTAGGCTGACGCCTAACTCTGTGACGTACTTTGCTGACCTACCTACCTAGAGATTCCACTCTAGATGGCACAAAAGTATCGCGTGGCTTTGAGAGATAATTTAGAAATAATCGATATCGATATCAACCCTGTGTGGTGTCGGCCTAGAGCATAGCACCAACCCTAATTCTTCCCGCGGGTGTCGTAAAAGGCGACTAAGAAATACAAACCGGCGGGTGGGCAGCAGCGCCCCCTGCAGTACAATTCCACCATACTGCGATCCCCAACCCGCATGCCCAGCGTGGGAATTATGGGCATTACCCCTCAATGATGGCACAACCTTGCGCTCATTAGGGGAGGGCTATGTCCAGCAGTTGACTAAAAAAGCCTGAAGAAAAAGAAGATATCAACCTTGCATGTCCGCGGGGCACGGTTCTCTTCTACTATCGCAGGAAGGTTAGGCCATACTCCACCACGGGGGTCAAGTCCGGGTTGGTGGAGGATTTTAATACGGTATAATTTAGAAATAATACGGTAGCCTTAAGCTGGCCGCACGGGTGCTGCATTTTCGCCTTGCCGCAGGCAGGGAGACACGCTCAATAAGGTTGGCTGACGTCTAACTCACTCTCTAATTAAATTATAAACTGATTAACCTAAAGATTCCACTATAGATCAAAAAGTATCGCGTGACGGTGATAGATAATTTAGAAATAATATGATATCCTTGCGATCACAACAATTCCAGGCGTACGGTTAATGCATCTTCGCCCTGGCGCATGTTGCTAGAGAAACTTTTACGCTAGATTAGTGAAGTATTTTGAAAAAGAAATGTTGACTTTGCTGAACGGTTGACCATGTCCTATCAATGAATTCTTTAGTTCTGCGTTTGTTCTACCAAAGTACACTCAGTTTGTGATTTATTCAGTCCTTTGGGATTAGGGACTGGGACTAGGAATGGGTGCCTCGGTTCGTCCGTTTTTGCGCCTAAAGAAATGATCCGCCCATATCCTGCACTTCAGAGAAGAGGCCTATGCCCAACGATAGACTTCATTCTGAGTGATTGGCTAATAGACTTAGAGCCAGTTGAGACGCTGGAGTAAAATCTAGCCCTATTTCTATCAAGAGTTACAGGTAGATTTTACGTCAGAGTCGGTGACAAAGCGGTATTTATTTGTCAAACTCTCCCCCGCCCGCAGGTCCCGGCCGGCAGCCCTTTGGACGGTACACTGCAGCTGCGCATAGAGGCGCGCGTGCGCCTACCCCCGCCGCCCCCGCACGCCGCCTTCCTCACCGCCTTCGATGACGTCAGCGGCCTGGGCGCCTGGCACCGCCGCTGGTTCGTGCTGCAGCCGCCCAGGCTCACCTACTGGAAGTATCCCGACGATGTCAACAAGAAGGTAATTATCTACAGTAAAAAAATTGTGAAGCTAATTAGGACGCTAAGACTTCGTCTTTCTGTGCCTGTCCACTAATTGAGGATGGCCGTCAGCTTATTCTTATTTATATATTGACAAGCAAAACAGGTCTTCAACGCTAGATAGATAGATAGAATATTCTTTATTGCATGTACACCAAGGATTACATAAGAGACTTATAAAATAGCTAGCTAGCTATATCCTCAAATCAATAAGCATGTAGCATCATACAGGAGTGGTCCACAAACAAACAGAACATAATGAATGTGAGAAAAATAACAAACAGGAGTGGTACTGGAGGTCGCTAGAAGTAACAGAGTAAAGCTTAAATTCAATACTTACCTAAATATCCTGAGGATCGTCAGTAAAAAGGTAATTAATTTACTACCGATCCTCAAATGCCTAAGCGTCACCATGCAGAAGCGGTAAACAAAGGAAACGAGAACTTACGATTGTGAGAAAGATAACTAATAAAAGTGGGCCCTAGACAGAGCTCTGAGTGATTCAAGGAACGGAGTTCGTAAAACCTAAAATCCATATCACACCTACTGAAAGTACCTCGATGGCAATAACAGGCTAAGTGAATAGCGATCCTCTAAAACCTAAGCGTCTTGCAAAAGAAACAGAACTCGATCTTTGTATGAAAAATAACAAACAGGAGTGGGCCCAAAAGAGAGCCCTGGAGCATGCTAACGGAACGGACTGAAAAATCAAACAGATTGTATTAGATTTAAAAATCAAATAGATTGTAGTCGTACATATTGGTGGTCTATAGCAGTCACACTACCTATTCTTTCCGCAGATGCCGATCGGTGACATCGACCTTACAACCGTCATCTCTGACAAGGTAACCCGCGCTCCTCGCGATCTTTGCGCACGCCCGCACACTCTCCTCCTGGAGTCGTCAGTTCCGGCTGGACTCATAGTGCCGGATAGCGGATCTCTCGTATACTTCCGGCGGCCGGACGGGAGTGTGGTGCGCAGGCATCTACTGGCCGCTGATACCCAAAAAGACAGGGACGATTGGCTGGAGTGCCTCAATAAGGCACTGGAGTATGTGCGGTGCTGTAAGCTTGATGACTTGTGAGTTAGTTGGGGGTTTTGTTGAGGCACTTCGATACTGTTGACACATCGATGTTTATATACGTACACGTTCCATCTTGACATTAAGTAAGCAAGTTATTATTATATTATATTTTCTTCTCACAGATGTATCAGCGTCTTAATTATGTGACTTTCCACTTATACATCTGTGTGCATTATGTTACTCAATATCACTGTCGCGATATCCGTAGTTAATGTTACCGAAAATTTTGCAGCGCAAATGTAAAGTTCTGCTTGCTCTCGACTGTACCTTTGTGTGGTGGATAAAACTATCCTTATAACAAAATCTTGATGGTGTGTGACCTTTTTAGGTATTTCACAAACAATATTTAATAGTATTTTGTAATATTTTCGCGATGGCTACGCGTGGTAATTAAGCCCATAATCTCTTTTTTTAAAGGGAAGGTATGAGTCCTGCAGAGGGGCATATTATACTCGTATAGGCTACGTCATAAAGGGGCTTCCTTGACAATTTTTACACAATATTTCAGAAGAAATCGGTGACACAACTTTTATTATGACTCCAACTCAGTAATATAGAAAAACTACAATATTTCGTGCAGATTCGTTCGAAAGTAACAACTCTCAATTACTTAATCCAAAAGCAGGCTTCAAAACGGATAAAGTGCCATTGGAAAGTACAAAACCTATATTTTAACTCATTATTTATACTATGGTCCTGCGAAATACGTTCACTGGAAGAAACCAAGTCATCTGGCGTATATTATATTAGATTTCATTCAGCTTTTGTCTCAATATCAACCCTTGTATGTCCCCACTGCTGGAGCACGGGTCTCCTCCTTCATCGCAAGAAGGTTAGCCCATACTCCAACACGGGGGCCGAGTCCAGGTCGGTGGAGAGAAGTTTTTGTCTGCATGTGAACAGTCCGTCGATAAAAATCATTGAATGTCCACCCCTACAATCGATTTCTTTGATTTTATTTTTTATTTAACAGGCCAACGGCCGTATTACAGAACACTTTTTCTTAATTAGGATGTTACAGTTTCAGCCTTATAAGGTTGCCAATTAAAGGTGCACACACAAATATATTTGAAGCAAATGTTTTTGCACCCTGATAAAAGCTGAATGAATCAAAATACACATTTATGGGACCATGTTACGTTTGCTTACATTTGAGCTATCTGGTACAATAGCATTAACTTACGAAGACAATAGTTTTGTAGATTAGTGTGTAGTGTTGTGTAGTATAATTTTACACAGTTTTGATTTTAAATTAGTTACATAAATACTGAAAGTAGTTTTAAACGTAGCGACAAGACTTCGAAAGGCTGATTTACATTATTATATTTGGTGGGATGCCTTTCTTAAATTGGTTATTGGAAATTTGGTTGTAAGATGTTTTAAGTCACACGATTGTAAGCTTTTGTAGTATAAGTTTTTGATTATTTTTTATTACGAGAGTATTATCGTAGTTATGTACGCAGCGTCATTAGTTATTATTATATTCTACGTATCTGACATGTCACGTTTGTGAGGATAGTAATTTTGAACAAAAACTGCTGGTAAATTGATATTTCACAAAAAAATAGACATGTTTCATTTCTTTCATCTTTCATCTAATTACTCTATTCCCTAATTTGTCGACCTGACTCTGTGTTTAGATTACTAATTTAATAATTTTATTACTTTGCATCTATATGGCAATAATTTTGTAATTTTAATTACATATCTAATTATAATGATATGATCTATAGATATAACTGAGTTTGTATGCACTGTGTACATAAGATCAATTATTTTAACAAAATAAACGTTATGACTCTAGTTACCTGTTGTTTAAATGAATATGGCAGCTTTTTTTTCACTAGCCAAATCTCTTGGCCAATCAATCTTGAATAATGCTCACCACGCTCTTTTTTATTGGTAGATAGAACCCCATTTTCATTTAGTTAGCGAATGAATGAATGAATGAATGAAGAATGGCGCCAACCAAAAGATTGGCGGGAATATTTAAACGATTTGAAATTAACTTTAAAAAAAAATAAAACCGACTTCAAATGCGTGAACACAAAAAAAACTAAAAATTTAAAAATAATTCCTAATATCTATTACTATAATTTTCCTAAACTATGTCAAAGTAATTAAAGTTAAACCAGCTAAATATCTTACAATAGTTATACTTATATACCTATTGCTTTTTGGAGTCGGTGCCAGTCGTATTAAGTTTAGCCGCGAGCAAGAGCGTGTTCACGCATTTGAAGTCGGTTTAATTTTTTTTTAAAGTTAATTATTTTATTATTAAATTTATATGGGACCACCCTTGAGGTATTACCTATACGCCGAAAAAAGATTTGTTCAAATCTGTTCATAATTGGCGGAGTTATCGCGTAACAAACATAGAAAAACATACGGGTCGACTTGAGAACCTCCTCCTTTTTTTGAAGTCGGTTGAAAAAAAGGTTCTTTATTCGAAGCGTGTGTCTTCTACGATCACGTTCAAGGGGTATATTTAATAACTTGCCTGTCCAAGAGTTAAATATTACTCGGAAGAGTGCATTGGAACAAGTATATGAGTTACATTTGGCTCATTTTCCTTGCATCTTCGGACATACAACTATCTAACTGTGGACGTCGAGAATTAGAATTCAATTCTATCTACTGTGGATTTAATTATATATCTACTGTGGGCGTGGGAAATTGCAATTGAATTATGTCTTGGACAGGGAAGTTGTGAAAAACTGAAATAAAAATTAACCAACAACCCAGCCGGTTCATCGCAGTTTTGAATTTTGGTCCCGCCTGCTTAGTAGTTAATTGTCAGCAGCGGGGTCGTCGGTTATTTTAGGTTTTAGTTATTTTTTTTATCTTTTCGTTGTATTTATACTGATTTGATATATCCAAGATACTGGATGCTAATATTCATCGAAATCTGACCTCAATCTGGTTAAGGAAATATAGGAATATCTGGAATATAGAATCGGACAGACAGACATACGTACATACCAGCTGAACACATAACCCTCCTTTAGAGCTTCGCCGCAGTCTGATAAAAATAAAACACTTTAAACTGCAGTATAATAATTTATCCATTTTGAATTTCTTAAATCTAATATCATTACAATTCGAAGAGAATGTCGCGCACTTATGTATTATCATTATATTTTATGCTTACTACAGCTAAAGTAGATAAATACTTAACGACTTACTCAGTGACTCTTGGACAAGGTACCTACATAATTATCTTACTCAACACCATAGGAACTAGAGTTAGCTATTTTCATAAAGAACTTAAACTTTTAACAGCCTAAAAAAATCAAGAAACCCCCAACAAGTTATATATTGGTAATTGGAATAATGTTGACCACATGAGTTCCACACACCTCATGATATTTAAGCTTAGCAAAGGACCATGTTTTAGCTAGCGGCTATACAGAAGGAACGTGAGATGGGAAAGCGGGAAAGATGAGAGGTGTTGAACTAGCGCCCTGGCTTCGTCTCTCCTTTCTTGTCTTCGTCCCGTCCCTTTGAAAGAAAAGTTAAAAATTTGCTTGCATTGTAGTTCTTCTCTTCGTGTCGAAAACGTCGACTTCTCGGCCATTTCGCTCCCAAACCGCGCGAATGTTTTATTTGAAAACTGAACAAACACGTAGGTATCTGAACGACGCAGGCAGATTAGCTAATTCAATTATTGGTACAAGATGATTAAAAAAGACGAGCATAACTTACTGTATAACAACGGTAAATAGGCAAGAACTTAATAGGTAGGTAATCATCAGGCAAGACAAAGGTCAAGTGCGAACACATCTTAATAAAAAAAGTTGGTTCCACAATTGGAGGTTGGGAATATCCCTTACAAGTTGGCTGCATCAGGATTTTATAGTAAAGATTACCAGGTCAAAGACAACATTCGAGCTTGACTAACTGGTCCTGAAAAATATCTATCTACAAGATAAAGCAGAAGCTGGTATCCATCTCAGTCTGTGCTATGAAGTATTGAGCCTAGTTCTCTTCGTCATACATCGGGGCCTGATCTTCGGGGGCACCAAATCGCTTGCGAGGCTTACCGCCCAGTTCCGAAGACATTGCTTGTTTCAACTCGTGCTGCGGAAAAAAAACGATACGAAGAGTAAATTGCATGGCAGAGCCCAATATCACCATGGCACAACTCTGCCTCGATTAAGGCTACCGCTAGTTGTCTGCACGCGTACCACGCGAGGTCCAAGCGCCGTAAAGCTCCGCCGTATGCGTGCCAGTTATAGGGGCTGCGGGGTCCGGACCCTACAACCGGCACCGGTCATCGTAAACGGTGGCAGCCGAGAAGACGATGGCAGGAAGGTCTTGCCAAATTCTTGCCGGAGTGGTCACAGGTAGTCAGAGGGGGACTTTAAGTCCTTGCATAGTTGGCTGTAGATAATGCAGTTCTAAGCTACCTGGGGGCGCGGAGCATTACCCACTTAACGAGTCACAGCGAATGGTCAGTTTTTACGATTTTAGTTTCATGACCTGATCGTTTAGAATTGACCGCAGATACGTGTGACTGCTGAGAACAGGACGACGGTCAGTGGCCAGACCAGCAGCCCGATGCTCGGACGATATAGTTGAGTCGGAAGAGGGTCCGTGGATGAGGATGGCAAGGGACCGTGTGAGATGGTATTTGGTAGAAAAGGCCTTTTATAGTTATAAGTATATTGAACGAGTCTAATTGCGATTATTTATTAGGTATAAAGTAAGTACTTTATTTTCCGACGTTTCGGCTGCGTTACAGTTGCCGTGGTCTCGGGTAAACTATATCTATGAGTATTGAGAATCATTTTGAAATACTAGGCCTACTTATACTAAAAGGGCAGCGGTGGGCTGATGTTCATGATGATGATAAAAACGTTGGACAGCTTGATACTTACAATGAAGTGGTCGCAGCCTTGCCTGAAATGGTCACAGTTACGTCTGATGGTTCAGAACTCGCAGACTTTGCTGCACTGGTCACAGTTACGTCTGATAGTTCAGTACTCACGATGAAGTGCTTGCAGACTTGGCTGAACTGACTGCAGTCCAGAGCCGGCTGGGGGGCGGAGCGCTTCCCCCCCGTCCAGTCGCGGCTAAAGGTGATCTGCGCGGAGACCAGCGCCGCGGCCGCTGCCAGCGACCACACCCACACCACGCACCTGCGGCAGAAAGGCAACAATCTCATCATCATCGTTCTCAGGATCAGCTCGCTTTTGTCCACAGCTGGGTACCTTATCTTATAGTCCTTATCCTGCCGCCATTTCTGTTACTGTAATTTCTGTGTACAATTATAAATATAATTACATTTATAAATGTAGAATTAATGCAGTAGAAATGAGGTCCTTGAGAAGTATGTGTAGTGTTACTTTAAATGACAGGATACGCAATAGTCTGATTAGAGAACGTTGTGGACTGAAAGAGGATGTAGTGACTAGAATTGAGAAAGGAATGTTGCGTTGGTTTGGACATGTGGAGAGGATGATGGAAGAAAGATTGACGAAACAAATATATATTGCGAATGTGAGTGGAAGGGTTGGTAAGGGTCGTCCCAGGCGGACATACATCGACCAGATAGGTGATGTATTAGCAAAGGGAAAGATAAAAAGTACCCGGAACTGGCGTGCGTGCATGCGACGACTTATGAACGTTAATGAAGCGAAGGTAATCTGTCAGGATCGTGGCAAGTGGCAGTCCCTGGTCTCTGCCTACCCCTCTGGGATACAGGCGTGAGGTTATGTATGTATGTACTTAATTATAAATATTCTATCTATCTATCCAGTGGTACTCTACCAACTTGACCACAGCCCTATCCCGTCACGCCATCTCGAGGTCTGTCACTATACGCATCCACTGACACTACTGATTTGACCACAGGCCTTATCCCATCACGCCATCCGCGGTCGGTCACCAATCTGATCCACGGTCACTCTACTGACTTGGATCGGCGGAGAACTTAGAATACCGATGCCGATGAGAGGAGTGAACAGCAGCACAACGCTGAGTCAGGTGTATTTTGTGGTAATTTAGATTACATACCACAGACTAAATCTATATTTTTTTTGTTTTGTTTTAGTCGACTATTTCGTTTCCTTTCTGTTCAATGCGGCGGACTGGCCCTAAGTTAATAGTTAACTGTAGTGCTATGCCTTCGAATTTCTCAGAAAAGAGCGTCGCAGAATGTTACCTAAGTATTTAGGTACTCGGTGAAATTCTCGTGTTATAGTGTTATCAACCCTTTTATGTCCCCACTGCTGGGGCACGGGTCTCTTCCTGCATCGCAGGAAGGTTAGGCCATACTCCACCACGGGGGCCAAGTCCGGGTTGGTGGAGGATTGTAAGACAGTGGCAGGCCTTACTGTCAGAAGTTATCAAGCCGCCCATAAGGCCTCTGACATGACTGCCATTACGTGACAGCCGGCACCAACGGCTTAACGTGTCTTGCGAAGCACGGAAGCGTTCGGAAAAATGCCACTAGCGGCAGTTACGGGACGGCCACCCATCCTGCACCTGACTGCGCCTATCGTTGCTTATCTGAAGTGATTGTTTCCAGTCACTCTGTTCGCCTACGTCACGAGCGTTTCGTGAAATTCTCAATTCAGAAATAATGCCAATGTCAATCATCTGTTTCTTTTGTTTCTGTGTCTTGTTGTTACAATGTCTTTCTTTATCTACTTATCACACGTAGTTATCTAATATATTTATAATTTACTTATCATTTCGTACTCGTCACTGATTATAATGCACTAGACAATTAGGATTCAAAGCGGTCCGGTCTCCGTATAACTTTTTTGTAAATACCTACTGCAGATAGGTACATCATTGTATCATAGAATTAAAATAGTGTGTGATACGTAAATGCTGAAACTGCTGGAAGAGTCATAAGATGTAAGTATTAAATTTAATTTCTATAACTGCTCCATAAAATTAAAAACCGGCCAGGTCAAACTAGGAAACGAACTTTTCTAGTTTGTCTTGGATGTTATCCATGTATTTATTGTATTAAATTTATCGTCGAGCTAGCACCTATAACACAAGTCATTTAGTTGTACTTATTAGTATAGGGCTAACGAGATCTGTGTAATATGTCCATCCTTAACAATCTTCCAATAACGACAGTAGAAAAACTTGAAAAATATTCCATGATTCCAAGTCACTGCATTATTTTTTTAAAAAAATATTATCTAACTGATAAGTATGAGGGGGAGGGAGACGTATCGCCTGCTCCTAATTCCAGGAAATGGTAGTCCCACTTTTCATGCTAAGTAATATTAATACGTAATACAGAGAATATTGAAGAGGTTCGAAATTTCACTGACGTCGGTGAGTCGCCCATTAGCTCAGTTGGGAAGAGCGCTGGCACGGAAAGCCAGAGGTCGCGGGTTCGAATCCCGGCATGGGTGGAATTTTTAGCCTCTAAATAGGTTTTTAAAATATTAATACCTTACTACATATGAGATAGAATATAATTTAATATAATCACTTGTATGTATAGTGTTCCTTGGCATTGTCCGCACTTTTACTTTGTTTTACTTTGTGAAATTTATTTTTTAATATAGAGCAACCTCTGGAAGCATTATAATCTTATATGAAAGATTTTTAGCCTACAGAACAAGAAAACTTTTGTGTACTTTTTTAATATGAAATAAACAGTTTTATTACAACAAATGTATTTATTTAATGTAAATTGCATGATTGTCCATTAATCTCAGCGATCACAAAACCTATGAAACTGCTTCATCTTGGTTAGGGACAGTTTCTGAATTGAGAATTTCGCTAAGTAAATAATTAACTGTAGTGCTGTCTCTTCCGAATTTCTCAGAAAGAAGCGTGACAGAACGTTACGTATTTAATTAGAGAAATACTCAATTCAGTCCTTCACTCAAATCGGCCCTTAGTCTATAAAGTTAACTGCCACTCACCTCCACCCCGCAATATTCATGTTTACGAACTTTACACTGCCTCCAGTCGACAGCGGGCACTTTTCTACGGATACAAGCCTTGCTACAGGCACATAAGCTGGCTGAGCTTCGCCAAGCCTAGCCTGTTACTTTGAAACTCGGTAACAACCACTTGAACCAGCTGTAATAAGCACGTATAGTAGCAAACACAGCGGCTACTCAGCCATAAGTTGTCACTTTTACGTCTCCGTCTAGAGCCACAGGCGCGAGCGACAGGTGGGGAAGGTAATGCCGCGAAAACGGCACTCCCGACCTTATATAGGGGATGATGTCCACGGCGCGATTCAGGGCGATCCGTGGGCGGGATCTCGTAAAGGATGGCTAAGAAGAAATACCTACCGCCCAAGTTTTGTTCGGAGTAGGTACATAATAAATTCAATGTGCAAAGGTAAGGCACCAGATTTATAAAACAACTTCACACACTATGCTCTTAAGGTGCTGGAGGATGCTAACTAGCGCCGCGCCACCAGTGGAATAAAGCCAGGTTTTCAAGGTCTTTACGCTTGGCCATTTTAGTATTGTGACGACAAACCGTCCAATCAGAGGCATCAGTTTACTCGGATGGGGCACTCGGTCCGAGCGTACTAAGACCGTGAAAACGCGGCTTAACAAGGTATGATTTTTATTCCATTGGTGACGCTAATTAACACCCCCAGTGCCTTAAAGTAAAAGTAATCTGTATAAATAACATTCAAAGTCCTGACTGACTCACTCATCAACGCCCAGCCCAAGCTGTTGGACCTAGGAAGCTGAAATTTTGCGCAGAGGGTCTATATATAACGTAGGCAAGGAATAAGACCGGATTTTTTTGAATTCAACCCGTAAGGGGGCGAAAAGAGTTGCCAAAATTTGTATTGGAGGTATAAAGAATGTTGTCTAATCTTCTTGAAACTTGACATAAATAAACTTCAACGCACTTGATTAAACACGTGTTTCGCCTTTTTTTTTTAAATTTAACCCTTAAGGGAGTGAACGGGTTTAGTTTAGTTTATACTTTATAGTATAATAGTTTAATATAGTTTATACGGGGTTGCAAAAACTAACGGACGGAGTCGCGGGCAAAAGCTAGTATAACAATAGAAGCGCTCTCGTGGCCTAGCCGAACCTAGTGATTGGAATCGCGACTTTCCTCGTCATTAATTGGCAAATTCTGACGTTTTAGCGTCACTAAACGCGAGGCTAGTGCAATCGTGTCGATTCATCTTAGCCATTTGGTATCTATAGGTAGCGCCGCAGCCCCTTAACATATACATGTGTCTAAAAAGTCACGCAAAAACCGTTAAAAGTTGGGTTTAGCAAAAATTTCTTGCACTGGTTTGGGGTACAAACTTTACAAAGAAACTTTGAGAATGCCACTTCAAAGAATGCTAGAAATCCAACAACAGAGAGGCTATTTCAGTCTGAAATCAAGGCGCACAGAGTGCGCTAAGCCAAGTTATCGGCTGGCTCGCACTGTGCATATATTTGACCACTTTTCGACCCCCCCTTATCTTCGAATCCAGTCCAGTTATGTCACTGGACTTGCATAAGGCTTAACTTATGACTTATTGATAATCTGTGATGATTAAGGTTTCTATTACTTCTAGTAAATATACATTTACATATTATTTTTCTCCTCTTATTCTTTTATAAAGTGGATCTTTGTCATTTTAATAAAGATGTGCATTTACATTATCTTAAGGTTAGCAGGAATATTTTTTTGAAAATTATATGCAATTAGCTACTAATTTCCAAGTTGAACTTTTGGGCACTGGATCACTTACTCACCGATAGATCATCGAAAGTCTAGGGTAGCGGTGAATTGAGCTTTGATGTTTGGTATATGAATTGTGTTTAATTAGTACTTAATATTATTATTAACATTATTATAATGTACCTATTATGTAATGAAATGGGTTGTAATCTTACTATCTTATTGTAATTTTAAATTAATTGAATCTCCTTTTATTGTCATAAAATCTGTAAAAGTAAGTATAAGTGATTGTTGTGTCTTATTTCGCTTGAAGACAAATAAATATATTCTATTCTAAAAGTTCTCTCAAAGTATCTTTCGAAGTATTTTATTAATTTACAATTAAGTACGTATTTGCTATGCCGTATCGGTAAAATTACACATTGCAATATTAACTCTAAGCAACATCTGAATTTACTGTAATTTACGGCAATAAAAGGTTGAATTGAAGTAACGGGAAAAATCGAAAATATTTAAACATATACAGAGTGGGTTATAGAAAGGGAATTAATTGCCCAATTCGTTGTGAGTCTGTTAAGCGGTCTCTCCGAGACCAATGTTATGTATATCCCACCAAAACATAAATGCAAAAAACTGGTCAACTACGGTTTTAGAAAATGTTGAATAGGTTTACAATGAAAATTTGCAAAGTACCTATGATCTAGAAATATGAATAAAAGTTACACAATTTTTCCTTGTTTATCCAAATACTGCTGCTTTCCGAAGACAACGTGGTAAATTCTTACATAATGAAGTATTCTTTGAGAACAGAAATAGGCCAATTTTTTTTTCCTTTTGCGTACCTACAACGGTGCAGGTGGGTGGGATGTACAACCTACCTGTAACTGGTAGTTACTTATAGTTGAGGAAATACTTGCTCCATAGTTTCATCATTCCCTAGGATATTTCAGCCATCCGTGGTAAAGATGTAATTCTAAGAAAGTATATATGGAGCAAGGATATGGATTCAACTATGAAAACATTATGTACGTTAGGAAAAATATCAGTAACTTTAAAACTTTAGGTAGCCAACACAATGTAAATACTAGGAATAAACATAAACTTTTGTTCCCATTATTTAGGCTGGCAAAGGTTAATACATCCTTCATGGGGCATTGTATACGCTTCTATAATAAAATCCCTGAAGAATTAAGCTTGCCTGAATCGCGGTTCAAAAAATATGTTAAGCACACTTTGTGCCAAAAGGGCTACTATAACATAAAGGATTATTTAGATGACAATGAGGTCTGGAATTAAAGCCAGTACAATGTATGAGTTCTATGTTTATAATAATTATGTAAAGTAGGTATGTTAATTAGGGACTTTTGAAAAGACTAAGTTAGGAGTATTTTTGTCCATTTTTTCTCCTAAATGATCTAGATTTTGAAATGGACACCTAGTTTGTTGTAACGTTCATTAAGCCGCAGTTTCTGTGCTACTTTGAATAAAACCATTTCATTTCATTTTAATAAAACGTTGACAAATATATGTATGTAAATAAATCAAATGTTCTTGATCTTTCCTGCACTATCTTCTTTTTTCCGTAAATGCAATTGGTCCCAAAACACATCAGGCCTATAAAATGCCGCCATGCAATATCATCTATTCACAAGCGAAAAGCTTTCAAAAGCGAGGTGGGTTCCGTATTCCCGATTTCAATCATCTAAATGCGGCAATATGCAACTCATGTCATACCTGTGTGGCGAGCACATGTCAACTCTGCGCGCGCACTAAAAACTCCAACATTCCTGCATCACGCAATCAAAGTGTTTCAATGACATACCGTCATTGAAACACTTTGATGACACCATAAACGTCTAACAACAGTTGGACCCGCGTAGTCCCCAGGCATACGATATGCCTGGCGGGAAATTTTACTTTTATAGTGGAAGAGCACGATCACCCGCTCTTCCCTATACCTGCTATATGTAAAAACTGTAGGTACCTATACTAGTATTAGATGCGTTTCATTCAGCTTTCTTCTGGGGGTAAACAGTAGATTAAAAAAAACATAACCTTAACTCACGCTTGTATCGCAGAGGGCTAGGCAAAGACCAGGGACTGCCACTTGCCTAGAGCCTGACAGATCACCTTTGCTTAATCAACGTTCATTAGTCGATGCATGCAAGCACGCCGGTTCCGGGTACTTTTAATCTACTTTTTAAAAATCTTTTAAATACTGGGTAGGTACTTACAGTCAAGAAAGTGATATGGGAGTTTATATTTCTTGTATTAATGACATGAGTAACCTAGAACGAACAAATAACCCGATGGATGTCATTTGTTTCCTTCTTTTAACGATTTATATCCACGTAGGTATTTTTTATACATACTATATTAGTAAAAATATTAATATGTACACATAGCACTTTATTATCTTTTGTACCTCGAAAAGTGTCCAGTATTTTAAAATTGTTTCTAATTACGCACAACGTCCATTGATTATTGACAATATGCTATTTTTTTATTGCACAAACAAATTCATATTATAAATCAGATAATTAAGTTTATAACAACCGTTGGAGTAAACGTGTTCTTGAATGGAGACCGCGACTCGGCAAACGTAGTGTAGGACGACCTCCGACCAGGTGGGATGACGATCTGCGAAAAACTGCCGGCAGATGCTGGATGCGGCAAGCTGAAGACAGGGATTAGGCAATCATTAGGGGAATGTATAAAAATATTTAGTTATACTTATACTCAAAATGTATACAAAACATTTTTTTTTTTACGTAGCCTCGTTTGTGTCCCACTGCTGGGCAAAGACCTCCCCCAACTCAGACCAGATGTATCTGTCTTGTGCCACCTCAGACCACTCCGGCATGTGTCGGTCGAGATCGTCTCGCCAACGTTTTCTTGGCCTACCTCTCCTGCGATGACCACCTTGTGGCACCCACTCGGTGGCAAGTCTTGCCCACAGACAGACCTTGTGCCCACATGTGATGGGCCGAATGTGCATACACACGTCGCGTCCCAAAGTAGCCCCTCTCCCATGGTATCAAAGTGAGACCGTCCGGACGTCTCCCATCGCTACGACTCAAACCTGGCGGTTCGAGAACCGCCGGAATATCGGCCGAGATGAGAGCCCTCCGGACGATATCATTGATAGCATGATGACGAGAGAGTCTACCCGCACTTCTAACACAGTGGAACCCGTGTCTCCCCAGTAAGTCGACGTACGCGCCACAGAAACAACGATGCGGCTGACAAATTACACAGCCCAAACGCAGTGCCACTGCAGTATTTAGGGAACCATCATGCAAAAAAGTACCCAGTTGCGGTGAAGGCAGCGCCTGTAGCCAAATTCCCGCATCTGGCTGGGATGCAGCCAGTCAACGTGCCCGCTCGGCACCAGAGCTCTCAGTCACTAACATGTCCAAGGTGACCTTGCACAGCTCCTCGTCCCAAGCCCGCTGATGTTCAGGCTGCTCCGGTAGATCACTGTTAGGACAACGCTCACGCCACAAGCTCAAGGCCTCGTCTGCAAAGGGAATGCTAAACCCGTTATCGTTATCAACCCTTATATGTCCCCACTGCTGGGGCACGGGTCTCTTCCTGCATCGCAGGAAAGATAGGCCATACTCCCACCACCATTAATTTGTAAAATACTAGTGACCAGTTCGTACACCCCATGCGATGAAGCCAAGAAAGCAGCTAGCTCCGTGTCCTGCAGTCGACGGATTCTCAACCCACCATATCTTACGGGAAGCACAGCCTGACTCCACTGAGAAGGAGACATCTCAATGTTGACGACACTTTCCAAAAGCTTCTTAAGCACATTGTCGTAAGCAGAAGCTTCTCTCGCGTATAACCAGATTGTGGCCGTACGGACAGTGTATGTTAGCCTTGGCATAGACTAGCAGCTCCGCACCATTGACTATGCGACTTGAGCAGTAAGACGCTTCAGGTGAGGCTCAGCTTCAGTCAGTACATTTATTATGGACGACAGAACCCCCGGCACTCCCTCCGGAAACACCGGTGCACCCAAAAGTGTGAATGTTGCCTTATCCAAAATTGACACCCCTGGAACTAGAGCCTCGACCTGTGAATAAACATCCTGGGATATCAGGCCAGAGCATGGGTACAGTTCACACTTTTGCGAATTAAGATGCAATCCTAAGTCACTAAAGCCTCGAACCAAAGATCGAATATCGTCCATAACATCTTCGGGGCTCCCACCCCAGTGTGCCGTCATCCAAATACCACACATTCAAATGCGAACGAAGGGAAGCAATCACATCCTGAATAGCGAGGCTAAAAATTAGTGGACCCAAAGGGTCACCCTGCTGCTGTACACATTAAATTTACATTTAACAACTCCTCTGTCCAAGATATAATTAAATTCCAATTCCCTACGTCCACAGTTAGATAGTTGTATGCCCGAAGATGTTATGAAAATAAGTCAAATACATTCCTATGAGACATACGACTCTTGGACAGGGAAGTTGTTAAGCTGCTTAGTCCCCGCCAGCTTGACCGCTTGTCGGCGTTATGCGGCCAGTACACAATGGCCCATGATGGCCCACTGCTCGCCATTGCCATTGTGTACTCGGGGTAATGGTGTGCAGTGGCGGACAATTGCCTATCGTGGCGCGCAATCGGATTGTTGTCGGTTTTTTGGGCACACTTCAAAGGATCGTGGCGTAGCGTGGCCATCCCTGATTACACAGTGGCCCATCGTTCAGTCAATTGACCTTCAAGTTTTTTGATTTATATCAATCTGAGCCCGTAAATTTGCGCCTTTTGCGCCATTTTTTTTTTATAACTTTGTTGTTGTACATACTTCTGTAATACTTGTAAATAAATGAAATAAATAGTAAATAAATAAAACGCTTTGGCCGCAACTACTTCCACGTCCATCGCAAGTGGTTTGCCAGACAGAAATGAGCCACGCGCCATTGTGGGAACAGCAAGTGATCGTGGCCTACAATTGGCAATGGCGAGCAGTGGGCCAGCATGGGCCAATGTGTACTGCGGGCTTTACGTGCAGCGACACCCAGTGGCGCTGTCTGTCCATCCTACCTGCCAATACCTTCAGGAGGCTGCAGGAACTACTCCTCACCGCGCAGATCAGCGATGCTACCCGCTTCCGAATGATTGCTTGGAAGCCATTCGTTCACTCATCGGCAAACATCCGCGATGCACTACAGTATCGAGGTAGCCCCAGCAGCATCCTAAAGGCATTTCTATATTGTGCCCGTAGGGCTCTGTAGGCTTTTTGCGTATAGTTGATCCATGAGTATAGAAAGATTGGCAGAAGGCCTTAAGTTATCTTGACCTCACCTATACAACGAAAAAATCTGCGGGCCAACCATAGCACCGGCATCGGCAGCGCCCTACGTTTATTTTCAATATCGATATCAGCCGGCAGATCCTGCAGGCTGTGACCCAGTGACCCAGATTTTTACAAAATCTCACTCGATTTGTCATATTTGCCTTTAGCTACATGTCCTAGGCTTTATTGAAATCAGCATAGGGACAAAAAGAAATTTTAAATACTAAAAAGATGAAAATAAAAAACGAAAGGAACAAATTGCCAACATCCCGGCTGGTGGCAATTAACTACTCGTAGCTACTAAGCAGGCGAGAGCCAAATTGAACATTGCAAGGTAGGTACCTAAGTGGGTCTCGCCTGGTTAATATTTAATTAATAATTAAATATTAATGCTCCGGCTGTTCGCCTCAGCAGTGGATTTCTTAGATAGATAGCATATTCTCTATTGCATTTACACCAGAAATTACGTAAGAAACTTAAAAAAATATAACAGTAGGTACAGAAAAAGTAATTTTTGTATTTCACTTTTTCTACTTAATTAAGTTATTAATTAGTTAATTATCAAATTATACATTATTGCACGCGAAACACGCAACAGGACATTACATAAAAAAATAAAAATATAAAGACGAGTTCTTTGAAAGTTTAGGTGCTTCTCTATGATTAACGATTCGACCAGTCAATCAAATCAATTTATTTCAACGTAAAGAATTTACATGCTGATCGCTGAATGTCAATTTAGAATGTAAAACGGGCCGTATCGTAGTGGAGAAATAGGCAGCGGAAAAAAAGCCCCACTTTAACCGTCTTTTCTCAATTCCTCTTAAACCAAATCATCAGTTAGTTGTCACCGATGCGTATGATAACATTTCATGATTATATTAATTATATTTAGATAACATTCTATAAACCAGTATTCAACGAGTTTGTAACGGTGCAAACCTCTTTACACCATTCTTCATTTTATCTATCATTTTCAAATATTTAAATCATGTCACACATTTCGAAATTTCCCTCATTTTCAACAGTACGTATATTATAAATTAATTTGTAATGTATATTATACTCTTTGTTTATAACTTTACCGATCGACTAGATCTGACTATTTACCTGCTTATCCGTTTTTATCCAGTTTTTCTGTTCATAGTATAAAGTTAACAGTACGTACCTATCTACAAATAAAGCAACAGTTGAAGTCGTTCCAAATTTTATTATTTATAACAGATATACAATATTACAAGTTATGGGTTTTAAGCTGGTAACTGGGTATCTTCTATCTAAGTATTAGTCTTCTATTCCGTCGTAAATAATATTGGCCTTTTTGCATCTACTTAATGAGATGATTTATACAGCGTCCAGTGGTATCTTCACTCACACTAGATGGGTGAAGGGACCACTCCGACGCTGTAGTGCCTGGGTCATGGTTTTATAGATGGTGTAGGCTTGCCCAGCACCTATACCATCCTGACAGCTTAGTCGGCCTTGCCCACAGGAAAGACTAGTCAATACGTGCGGAGCCAACCAAGCCGCGGGTTTCCTCACGATGTTTTCCTTCACCGTTAGCGTGTGGTATTGCGACTGCAAATTCGCAAATGTACGTAACTTTGAAATTAAACAAAGTCATTGGTACATGCCCGCACTCGGGATCGAACCTGGGGCTCTCGCTTGCCAGTCTATGGTTCTACCCACTGAGCTATCACCGCTAATTAATATCCGTCGTAAATATGTATCCTGACATGCTTATATTAATCCAAAGAAAATCGCTATTCCAGTGCTATTGAATCTTTTGTAGTTTTAAAAATGTATGTATTCTAAGACATAAACACAAACAGGCACGGATTAACGTGACACCAAAACATTTTATTCTTCCTGAAGTTTGACACTTACGGTCGTATTTTTTTCATATGTATAAAAACACACAAACAACCCGGTCTTGGCCCCGTGGTGGAGGATGGCCAAACCTTCCTGCGATTCAGGAAGAGACCCGTGCCCCAGCAGTGGGGACATACCAAGGATTGAAATCATCATCATCAGTTTATGTCTGGATGTAAACAATTTTTGATCAAAAGAATAATAGTAAAATACTATCCAAAGAAGATGTCAAGTAATAAAAAAAAAGCTTAAATAAAATATCCGGGTGCTTAGTGCGAGTTTTTTAACTACTCGATCGCGTTAACGTAAACTCATATTTTTATGGCATCGAGGAAGCGCCACCTAGCGACAAGTATGGAAATTAAAATAGCTGAGTGCGAGTTGTAATGGTTTACGTTGAGAAGTGAACACGTTTACCAGCCAAAATACGAATAAACGCGAGTGCGAGTTGTACTGTGACAGCGTTTTGCCAGTTCGAACGGTTAACTTACTCATACTCACTACTCAATGCTCGATTAACGCGGTAGTAAAGTTATTCGATTGGATCTGTCAAACTCGCACTAAGCACTCCGGTTACTGTGTTAAAAAAGTAGGTACAGTGCTACACAAGAAATAAGTCTCGCGGATATACCTGCGCGATGACCAAATTTTGGATGTGCGGCAAGTTGATCAACCAATCAGGTATTTTCATTTTATGGCAGGCCGCGCGCCTTTGTTGCTATTGGTTGATTCAACGTCATCGATGCAGGTGACTATTAGTTTGGCAATAAGCGTGAGCGAAATAAGTAGCGCTACTGCGGCAATCAATTCTGCACCTTAACCGTATCGGTTAAAGATCATGTTGAATGTACTTATAGCTTCGGGTACTTTCGTTACATTTCTTCCTTGTCTGCGCGAACGTAGATTCCCGAAGGGCCTTTATGATGTGAAGTTTATTAGATTTTTTGTTTAAGGAGCCCTTCATAAAGCAATCCATAGATGGCGCTTACAGGTGAGACCATAGAAGATCCGGAATACGCCTGTCAAAATTAATTTACGCTAAGGAAAATTTCCCACCTGGGGCATTATTACGTAAGTATCCACTGAGTTGAGTGACGTTGATTTTTACTTTTTTTATGCTACTCCGGCTGTCAAATGCATCCATTTTTGACACTTAGGAGTCGTCTAAATGCTTCACTCGATAGAGTGGAGTGCTATTTAATAGGAGGGCTGGTCGGAGGGCGTCCTACATTACGTTTGCCGAGTCGCGGTCTCCACTCGAGAACACGTTTACTCCAACAGTTGTCGGTTCTTCGCGAGATATGGCCAGCCCACTGCCACTTCAGATCGCTAATTCTCTGAGCTATGTCGATAACTTGATGACGATCTGCGAAAAACTGCCGGCAGATGCTGGATGCGGCAAGCTGAAGACAGGGCGCTATGGCGCTCATTAGGGGAGGGCTATGTCCAGCAGTGGACTACATAATATAGCCTGAAGAAGAAGGAAAATTTGACAGGCGTGTTCCTGTTCTTGTATGTGCACGCCCATAAGCGCCATCTATGAAGTGATTTGTGAAATTGTGCTGAAAACGGCTCATTGTTAAATGTTGTTTTACATGACAAACTCAGTGAAAACTATTCAATTATTTTTTTGTATAAGTACCAATAAGATTTCAGCAGAGGTTGGTTCAGAAAAAGTTCGGCATCGTTTTAAGTACCTAATACAATTCTAAGTAATACAAGTTTTTACAATTTTCGGACGTTTCGGCACTTTTTCAGGTGCCGTGGTTTTTCAGGAGACCACGGCACCTGAAAAAGTGCCGAAACGTCGGTTAATTTAGTTTTAATAAATACATATATATACATACTCGTATATATTAAAACAAAATTAAAACTGTTTTTCTTCGGATTTTACTCGTTTATTACATTTTTACAATATCCCGACGTTTCGGCACTTTTTCAGGTGCCGTGGTCTCCTGAAAAACCACGTCACCTGAAAAAGTGCCGAAACGTCGGAAAATTGTAAAAATGTAACAAACGAGTAAAATCTGTAAAAAAACAGTTTTAATTATGTCTAGTGCTCGTGTAAACCTTAGAAAATACTATATATATATATATATATATATATATATATATATATATATATATATATATATATATACATATATATATATATATATATATATATATATACATATATCAGCCTTGGCGTAGTTCCTGGGAAGAGATACACCGTATATTTCTACACTCCGCCTCCGTTTGCATATTTCCCCACTAAATTCCCCCACAAAGGAGCTGGTAAAGAACGTCCGAACGCACCTGGTCACTCACACGCTCTATTGTGCTCGCGTCTTTACAAGATCAGTGAAAACTGTTCGCGGTTATGAATAAACACGCCAGAAGAACAGGCCGATTCCTTACCAGATTCTTCAAGCTAACGTTTTATGTAAAACAGATATACTAACATTACAATTTGTTTTGATTTAGCTTTGACTGGCACTATTCAATACTCTGTAAAGTATGTAGCTATGTAGATTAACCTCCTGGTAATGACCTTCATTAATAGAGATCTGTTGTTATTTTAAAAGTCAGAACTGAGGAGAATAAATCGCTCGAGGAAAAACTTCATTCCGTGTTGCCCCGTTTTGCACGAAGTAAAATTTTTAGTATCATTTTTTTTATTCGTAAGATTTGACATCAAAATGTAATGGAAAAAGAAAACAAAGCATCTTGAAATTAAATAAAACGAAGGAAAAGAAAACAAATCATTGTAGACTTTTAGTCCGGATTTACTTAAGTAAATCCCGTAAGTAAATCCGGACTAAAAGTCTACAATGTGTTGTTCTTACGAAAGTTTTAGTTCAAAAACAAATCATGTTTTTTTTTTCAATCATTTTCAATTTCAAGGTTTTTTCACGCCAAAAAGATGTGAAAATGTACGTTCCGATTTACCCACGATCTGTCACGGTCGCAAACCGGAACGCACGTGTAACGTAGTCAGTTTAGCGCCTTCTACAGAGTTATTAAGAACAACTTTTATTTTAGTATTTATTAATGATTCGCGAACGTAACGCTGCCGAAACGTCGGGAAATAAGGTAAAAAATAATCATAATAATTATTAGGATTTACCTAATAAATAATTGCGATTAACCCGTTTAATACATAACTTTTATATTTTTTTTATAGTCAAAAAGAAATCCTCTTACTAAAATGTCGGGTTGGATACGTACATTCGACAGTACATCAACCTTTATTTACACGCATGCATACTCAATTACGTTTCGGGTGACTTTGCAGCTGGACTTCTGTTGTATTTATTATACCGTCATCAGATCACAAAGGATCGTCAAAGGCCCGTAAATCTTCCATGGATGAATAAAGTACACTATTTTTGTATTTTGCGATAGACATACCACCCGTTTGTGACTCATTGTTGCGAAATATTGCTGGTAATACCGTGGTCGGAAAGAGTCTGTTTCACTAGTTACTATAAGTACCTACTATTTGTTATAGGGAACTATATTTTGTGTCATCAAAGTTTATATTTGTCATCAACTTGTATCATCTAATTAATAGAGCTGTCGCCACGAAATATTCTCATTCTCAGAAAAATTAAAAGTATCGCCAGGTACAAATTACCAAATTAATGTCAATATGTAGGTACCTACGTAGAAAAAGAGATGGATTATGAAAAAATCGTAGTTCATCCATTGAATAAAAAATTTGCTCTCAAAATAATAGGTTTATTCCAAAAATAACAGCTCCGTACTCAGAATAGTAGATCTGTCATCAAATAAATCGACTATCGTCCGCAGATTGAGATTTTTTTTTATTTGTTATTTTGTCATCAGTAAAGTAGTTACAAATTATTTCGATCAATTCTCCAAATAATGCTATACCAATTTAATAGTTCAGTTCATCAATTTTATGAAAAATTGTTCAAAGGGGCGGATCCAAATTGGCTTTGTAGCTAAAAGTCAAAAGCAATTCTGTGTTATATTTATTATTCTAATACATTCATACTACTTACTTCATAATTAAAAATTACTTCAAAATTAATAATTGTTAACAGGGTGTAAATAAAACTACCGCAGATTTAGATATACCTAGAAACAACAATGGGTACAAACAGTATACAAGGACCTAATGTAAGATAGTAGTTAAATTCATAGGTACAAAAACATTTTTAAAAACCTATTTAGAGGCTAAAAATTCCACCCATGCCGGGATTCGAACCCGCGACCTCTGTCTATCCGTGCCAGCGCTCTTTCCAACTGAGCCAATGGCAGACTCACCGGCATCAGTGAAATTTCGAACCTCTTTACAATATTCTCTGTATTACGTACAAAAACATTCTTTTTCTGGATCTTTATGATTTTTTAAGTTAGGTACATATTTAATTTTGTTAATGACTGTTTTTCCTTAATTTGGTTATATAGTTATCAGGACAAACCTAATAAAATAAGTACAAACCTATTTATTTGATACTTGATAATATATCCCGATGATTATATGTGATTTATTATGAAATTGTTTTTATATTGTTTGGCGACTACACTTTGATGACAGATCTATTATTTTACGGACAAACCTTATTATTTAAAACATTCAAAACTTAATAAATTGATGATAGCTGAAATCATACCCTTTATTCTTTATACTTTAATCTCGGCATGGGTGAAATTTTTAGCCTGTAAATAGGTTTTTAAATTTGTCCTTAGCACGGGTTAGTGCATTTAAAATAAAAATAGTATATTCATGTGGGTACAGTGATATCGTTCCGATGTTAAACCTAACTGCAAAGTAGGTAGTCGGGGCTGTAAGTAATGCAATTTGCTAAAGTCAGATGTCGCTGCCTGTACGTAATACAGAGAATAGTGTAAAGAGGTTCGAAATTTCACTGATGCCGTGAGTCGCCCATTGGCTCAATTGGTAGAGCGCTGGCACGGATAGCCAGAGGTTGCGGGTTCGAATCCCGGCATGGGTGAAATTTTTAGCCTCTAAATAGGTTTTTAAATTTGTCCTTAGCACGGGTTAGTGCATTTAAAATAAAAATAGTATATTCATGTGGGTACAGTGATATCGTTCCGATGTTAAACCTTACTGCAAAGTAGGTAGTCGGGGCTGTAAGTAATGCAATTTGCTTAAGTCAGATGTCGCTGCCTGTACGTAATACAGAGAATAGTGTAAAGAGGTTCGAAATTTCACTGATGCCGTGAGTCGCCCATTGGCTCAATTGGTAGAGCGCTGGCACGGATAGCCAGAGGTTGCGGGTTCGAATCCCGGCATGGGTGAAATTTTTAGCCTCTAAATAGGTTTTTAAATCATACCCTTTGTTATACGATATAACAAAACGGGCAAAATAACTCACTCACGAAAGGGCTGGTCCACCAGTTCAAAGTCGCTCAACGAGCTATGGAGAGAGCTATGCTCGGAGTTTCTCTAAAGGATAGGATTCGTAACGAATGCATCCAACCGAGAACCAAAGTTATCGACATAGCTCAGAGAATCAGCAAGCTGAAGTGGCAGTGGGCTGGCCATATCTCGCGAAGAACCGACAACCGTTGGAGTAAACGTGTTCTTGAGTGGAGACCGCGACTCGGCAAACGTAGTGTAGGACGCCCTCCGTCCAGGTGAGATAATGATCTGCGAAAAACTGCCGGTAGATGCTGGATACGGCAAGCTGAAGACAGGGCGCTATGGCGCTCATTAGGGGAGGGCTATGTCCAGCAGTGGACTACATAATATAGCCTGAAGAAGAAGAAAGAGGGCAAAATAAATCCGATTAGTTACACTGTGTTACTGCCAATACTCCACAGACATCGTGAGGAAACCCGCGGCTTGTTTGGCTCCGCATGTATTCACCTGTCTTACCTGTGGGCTAGGCCGACCAAAGTGACCAAAGATGGCTTAGGTGCTGAGCAAACAAAAATGTCCCAGGTACTCCTGTGGTCCCTTCACCCATCCAGTGTTAGTGAAGTACCACTTACTTTTACTTTCGTGCCAGTTTACTTTAATTTCATTTTTAATTACTTAAGTAATTATATTCTCGCACTATTTCGCTGTATGTTATCAATATATTTATGCACCTGCACCACGTACCGACTATATTCTTCATGCAATCCACTCCATCTAAAGGTTGTCTGGAAGAGTTGTCCGGGTTCTCCGGCATCTTAGCGATAACATCGCCAATTGTAAAACATTACTTAGTTTTAAGAATCATGGTTATTTTAAGGTATATATTTATTTTAAAATGTCACATGCAAATAAAAGAATAACATAAACTATATAAATCCACAACAGTATCGTCATATCGTGCCTGATCGGCAGCGTGCCTGGGACGAGGAGTTGTGTAGGGTGACTTTGGGTGAGTTGTTGGAGCAAAGTTCGGGATCAGAGCTGGCGCGTTTGAGGGCAGTTTCCCAGCCGGACTCAGGGCTGTGACTTCATGCTGTGCCCTCGCCGCAATTAGGGACCCTATTAGACGACAGTTCCTTGCGGGTCGCGGTAGCGCTTCGATTGGGCTGTGACATTTGTCAACCACACCGTTGTGTTTGTGGTGCGGAAATGGATTCTCAGGGTCGGCATGGGCTCCACTGCGTTCGGAGCGCGGGTAGGATCTCGCGGCACCATTCCATTAATGATATCGTTCGGAGGGCGCTTGTTTCTGCTGACATTCCTTCGGTTCTTGAACCACAGGGACTGTATCGGAGCGATGGCAAACGTCCGGACGGTCTCACTTTGGTTCCGTGGGAGAGGGGTCGATGCCTGCTCTGGGATGCCACTTGCGGCTGCACATTTGCACCCTCACA
This sequence comes from Yponomeuta sedellus, assembly GCA_934045075.1. Taxonomy (NCBI): domain Eukaryota; kingdom Metazoa; phylum Arthropoda; class Insecta; order Lepidoptera; family Yponomeutidae; genus Yponomeuta; species Yponomeuta sedellus. The sequence continues at coordinate 7,727,019 of OW203744.1, forward strand.
TGTGGGCCATACGGCTGTAACCCCTGGGGCTGCTGCAGAGGCAGCTGCTAGGCTTAAATGCATAAAAGACAGGCAGTTGATGAGCAGCTATTTTTTCGTGCACCTGGCTTTGGAAACTACTGGGGTCTGGGGTTTTCAGGGCAAAGCCTTTATTAAAGAGGTAGGCCGTCGTCTGAGGAACCGCGGCTTGGACTACCGCTCCGGAGCATATTTGATGCAGAGGATATCCCTAGCAGTGCAGCGCGGTAATGGTAATGCTGCCAGCGTTATGGGAACCTTTGGGTCGGATATGTCTCGGGGCGGTTTGATTGAATAATCTTATTTTGTTGGTATAATTTTTTTTTAATTTTTTTGTGTTTAAATGACCATTGTCACGTTATTTCTTAAGGGCAGAAATAAAACGGGAGCAAATTATTATTTACAACTATATTTACAAATGTACAAAGTAGGAGTGGGTCACTAAAGCCTGGGTCTTAATTCACTCACGCAGTCTGTTGAGTTCAAATGAAGCACTACACAATACGATACCCCACTTCCCTCGCTATCACTCGCGCCACGTCCAGCACAGGGAGTCCAGCGTCCGTTGATCAAAGCAGCCAGGGGGAAGCGTTGGGGAAGAGCCGAAGTAGGCCTCCAAGGTTAATTTGGTACAGCGGCGAATGGCTGAACCCGTATGGAGTTCCTGGAATGTGCCCATAGGTACACATTAGTGGGAGATCAGGATAAGCCTGGACTGTCCCACATAGCTAGCAAGCGAAAGCAGAGAGGGGGTAGGGTATACTTTACAAGCGCCCAAGCCGACTTGCTAGCGATGTGGCAGCAGTACATAATAATATTTCAGGCCAGAACGGTTACAACTAAACTAAAAGCATAACTACATGTCGACATTAATCAGTCACCGATAGATTATGGCTGGAATTATGCATAGGAAAACTATGCTAACTTAATACTAACCAACACGTCATTATGTACATTGAACTTTGGACCATAGCCAAAACGCATCTACCGCGCAACGATTACTAAAGCTAAATAGGTACGTAGAATATGCACAACTCACCCAAGCTTGGGATTTCCTATTAGTAATAGGAATTGGATAATCAATTGGTATCTCTGCCAACACCTCACGACCAAGGGCGTCGTAGGATTCGTTGTAGCTAGTTAGCTAACACAGCAACAATTATAAGGTTGTCACAGGAGGAAGGATCCGAGCGACTGCGGCACGACGGCAGGCTGGCCTTTTCCCCACCATGCGAAAACAAGTCACAATACTACTAATGTTTGCGCCTGGCTTTCATCTATATCAACATCGTGGCGTTAGATCAGTTTGTCTGTTGAAATTATTATTTATTGTGTAAATACTAATATAGGTTTAAGTGTATATAGGGTTTGATTTTATTTACGTTTGATAATTATGTAAAGCTAAGTCTTTTATACCTATTCTATTAAATGTAAATAAGTTGTTAATTTATCTATTTTATTAGATTTAAGCTAGTCAATAAGTTTGTAATTAGGGAATCATTGTAAATAATAATTTATTAATTAAAGTTCTGTGATTGAAACAAAATGTGTTTCACAGTTCACATTTCGTTACACCATTTAGCTCATATAATATTATTTTATACGATATGACGATACTGTTGTGGATTTATATAGTTTAGAATCATGGTTGTAATAGTTTTCTGGTTGTGCTATAAAGTGATCTCTATCTATCTACCTATCTACTTTTTGTAAAAAAAACGTATTATAAAACAAGTTATGATTTTTATTCCATTGGTGGCGCCCCAGAGCGCCTTAACTAGAATTTAACCGAAATTCTTCATATAAAATTCGATTTTAAATGTCTATTTACACAAAAGCGAAGATGAAGAAGAAGTGACATTCCCTGGTCTCTGCCTACTCCTCTGGGAATCAGTCGTGAGGTTATGTTATGGTACTTAGAGATTAATAAGTGGATCAAGTTTGCCTCCGCGTCTATCGAACAAGTCAGTGTAAGTGCACCTACCTACCTGCCAATCTATTTTTAAGCTATTTCGAATGTCAGCACTCGTGACACGCACACGGATCTTTCCATCCAATCGTACCTAATATCGACAGAATTTAACTTAGTACCAGCTTCGGAAAATAACTTGAGTCTTATCAGAAATAAGAATTCTCATTCAGTAAACAACATTGTCACAAACCAGACATTTTGCGTATGTTCTCTGTCCGCTTTCATTTTAATTTGCCGAACAATAAACGCACGAGTTAGGTTACAGTGAATAATCACAAAAAAAGCTGGGAAGAAACTATATTAGACGCAGTGTTTTGTAAGTACAAAATAATATGTTGTTGTTTTCGTGTTGTTTTCATCTGGCCGCAACATTAATGTTGTTGTATAGGCGCCACTTTTCATTTCTAAAAGAATGAAATAAAACTTAAGATCTGCTATATCGTACATAATTGTTTATTTATCGATAATTTTATATACTCGTATAATCTATAATACAAAAATGAATCTCTGAATGTGTTGGTAAGCGCGAATCTCGAGATCAGCTGATCCGATTTCGCTAATTATTTTTTTAGAATATTCCTTGAAGTACGAGGATAGTTCTTGCGAAGAGAAAAAAAAATAAGTATAGACTGTTAGGCGGTACGAAGTTCGCTGGGTCAGCTGGTTTGTATATAAAATTTTATATATAATTGTTTAATTGTTTATTTATAGACAGTGACATAATAGACATACCTAATAAGAACTAGAACTAACTAAATTTAAAAACTGACAATATGTATTAAACATTATATCTATAAGAAGAAAAACTAAATGCTACAAAAGTCTGTCGCAAAAATTTTTTTCTGTCTTTTGTAAGAAATTACTTATTAACGTTTGAGTTATAGATTAAACGGGTCGAACCGCAATTATTTTTAGGTAACACGTAATTTCCCTTAATTCCCGACGTTAATATACTCGTATGAGCATTGCGAGTCATTGAGAAATACTAACGTTTTGTTATTTAAAGTTATTCATGGCAATCGTGGAATCTTTATCATGTAGGTAGGTAACTGAGCTGTTGTGTGAAAAAGATAGTCAGGCTGGAGTTTCTTTTGGATGCCAATATAATGCTATTTACTCCGCCATAAATCTATCCGAAAGCAGCGGCGTTGTACATTGACATTAATTACCTACATATACCTACATTCAACTTATGGCCTAACCTTCCTACGATGCAGGAAGCCTCAGCAGAGGGGACATACAAGAGTTAATAACGATTCAAAAAAATATTATCAGTGGAGTGGAGTGGTTTATTTATTTCAAAATGATGTTATTGAACCGTTTGTTCCTAAATAAATAAATAAAATAAAATAGCATACTTACTGTAAATTATTTACATTGATTTTTATTTATTTCTATTAGGTATGTTTCCCATTATTTCTAGATCAAATGTAGTGATAATTACCTGCTAATAGAAGCAGGTTATTATTGCACATGACATGTGGGTAGTTTTTAATACCAATACTGCCTTGTCAAATTAGCATCCTTTCCTTATCTTACGCTGTGGCTTACCTTGGCTATGCGTAATCAAATCACAATAATATTTGCCGACGATTTCGTATTACATTGCAGGTTTTACAAAGTCAGTGCTACAGATTCGTGAGACAACCCTGCAATCCATGGTTATATATAATTTGCCAAATACCCACTGGTAGTAGTGGCCAAGTGGCGCCAAGGTGGCCGGCATTATATGAGGTAGAGCTTGACAAGAAATAGTAAAAATTAAAGAGTACCTACCTAACCGCTTTATTCATAAAAATACGATTCGTCTAAAGCGCTCCTCAGAGGCAGTATTTAAATTGTGGTTACGTTTTTCCTTGTGAAATATGAAATAACCATCACTGACTATTTTAACCGGCATTTATCGAGTCTTATAAGGAATCGTGTTTTTTGCCTGAAATCTAAGCGAATTGGAATGAATAAATCCCTATGGGGAATAGATTGGAGTGACATTGTTTTGACACATGGTAGAAAAAATAAAACCAATTTGGTTTTGTCTCAGCATTTCTAAAAAAAATAAATTAGGTACTTAGGTATAAAACCTTCCAATATTTTGGTTTTTCTTAGAATTCTAACGGTGAAACACGATTCCTTAAATATGTCTTCCAAAGCAGTTTAAATTATCTGTGGTGAAGGAAAAACGTAAACGCTAAGCTTTATAATAAGACGGGCGTGGAGGCGCAAAATATTATTTTACGACAAAAATGTTTTGTGGTACTTACAGTTTTTTTCTTCAAATAAAAATAGTTAATTCGTGAAAAAAAAATGTTCCTATAGTTTTTTTTCAGATTCATTATTCACCAGTGTTGCCAACGTGGGCGATTTTTCGCCATTTAGGCTACTCGGATAGAAAATCGGCGACGAAAAAATGTGAACGGCGACCGGTCGCCTTTTAGGCTATCTCGAGGGCAACTCTGAGATAGCCTAAAAAAGAAAAAGGTTGTGTCGAAACGTCGAAATTATTAATGCGGCCAGTACACAATGGCCCATGCTGGCCCACTGCTCGCCATTGCCATTTTGTACATGGGGGAATGGTGTGCAGTGGCGGACAATTGCCTATCGTGGCGCGCAATCAGACAGTTGTCGGTTTTTTGGGCACACTTCAAAGGAATCGTGGCGTAGCATGGCCCATCCCTGTTTACACAGTGGCCCATCGTTTAGTCAATTGACCTTCAAGTGTTTTTGATTTATATCAATCTGAGCCCGTAATTTTGCGCCTTTTGTGCCATTTTTTTTTTAATAACTTTGTTGTTGTACATACTTCTGTAATACTTATAAATAAATAAATAAACAAACAAACAAACAAACAAACAAACAAACAAACAAACAAACAAACAAACAAACAAACAAACAAACAAACAAACAAACAAACAAACAAACAAACAAACAAACAAACAAACAAACAAACAAACAAACAAACAAACAAACAAACAAACAAACAAACAAACAAACAAACAAACAAACAAACAAACAAACAAACAAACAAACAAACAAACAAACAAACAAACAAACAAACAAACAAACAAACAAACAAACAAACAAACAAACAAACAAACAAACAAACAAACAAACAAACAAACAAACAAACAAACAAACAAACAAACAAACAAACAAACAAACAAACAAACAAACAAACAAACAAACAAACAAACAAACAAACAAACAAACAAACAAACAAACAAACAAACAAACAAACAAACAAACAAACAAACAAACAAACAAACAAACAAACAAACAAACAAACAAACAAACAAACAAACAAACAAACAAACAAACAAACCAAACCAAACCAAACCAAACCAAACCAAACCAAACCAAACCAAACCAAACCAAACCAAACCAAACCAAACCAAACCAAACCAAACCAAACCAAACCAAACCAAACCAAACCAAACCAAACCAAACAAAACAAACAAAACAAACAAAACAAACAAAACAAACAAAACAAACAAAACAAACAAAACAAACAAAACAAACAAAACAAACAAAACAAACAAAACAAACAAAACAAACAAAACAAACAAAACAAACAAAACAAACAAAACAAACAAAACAAACAAAACAAACAAAACAAACAAAACAAACAAAACAAACAAAACAAACAAAACAAACAAAACAAACAAAACAAACAAAACAAACAAAACAAACAAAACAAACAAACAAACAAACAAATAAATAAATAATGCTGCGGCCGCAATTACTTCCACGTCCATCGCAAGTGGTTTGCCAGACAGCAATGAGCCACGCGCCATTGTGTAAACAGCAAGTGATCGTGGCCTACTGTTGGCAATGGCGAGCAGTGGGCCAGCATGGGCCATTGTGTACTGCGGGCTCAAATCTAGTAGATTCTTTGCTGTTGCTAATAGGAGATGAAGCAGCATCTGTTGTGTAAATTATTTTTATTTTAGATTATGTAAATAGTAATTTGCTTTAAAGATATACTAGTGTTTACAGTCTTTAAGAATAGTATATTTTTAAAGCAAATTACTATGTTTTAAATTGTACACTACAATAACAACTTTTTTTAAAAGTAAATGGTAAATAGTTTTTCAAAAATACTTTTCTATTTTATTATTAACGTTTTGAGTTTAGGCTACTTATTTAGGCTACCTCGGCAAAAATTGGGCTACTTTAGGCTACTTAAGCTTTGAAAAAGGGCGATATCATGCTGTGAGTCGTTGGCAACACTGTTATTCACATATTCCGCTAAAGTCGTTAAACGCTCTTTTCTAATGTCACCTCATTGTTGCCGCCTATTTCTATAGTAGGTACCTTCTGAACGATTTTCTTCTAAAATATTTTATTTATATATTAAATACGAATAAATTATATTGGAGTACATATTTTTAATGTACTATCATATTTTGGTAGCTTGTAAGAAGTCACGAATAGAAATGTCGTTCCCGATTTGTTTCTGTTAGTAAGTAAGGTATTATTTACATTACGCAGCGGATGATGTAACCCGGGACAAGACGATAGTGTAATATCTCCGACCAGAGATTAAGTGAAGCCCGAACAAGACCTCCGACATTCGAACTATAACGTCTCCCAGGCGAAGGAAAAACACTCCTGACGTCACTGGACAATAATGTTGCCAATGTCAACAACACGCCTAAATTGGAATAATATTGGCTATTGAATATTGCTGCTGATAATGACGCTATGGTGATTCAGCGGCTTGTTCGCAAACGATAGGCATTAGTGTTGCAGTCGGGCGTTTTCCCATACTTCAGTGCATGATGTCTTACTCGAAGAATCATAGCACAGTATGCAGTATAAGTATGGATGTATTTCCATGTTTGTGACGTCCTTGCCAAGGAAGTGCTCGTGGCATGTCGAACTCAGTGACTGGAATCAAGCACTTGCGTTAAGGAACAACACTGTTCCTACAAGACCGGTCAGGTGCAGGATGGGTGACCGTCCCGACTACCACTAGTGACATTTTTACCGAGCGTTTCCGTGCTTCGCAAGGCACGTTAAACCGTTAGTGCCGGCTGTCATATAATGGCAGTCGTTAAGCCATGTCAGAGCGGCCTTATGGGTGGCTTGATAACTTCTGACAGTAAGGCCCGCCACTGTCTTACAATCCTCCACCGACCCGGAGTTGGCCCCCGTGGTGGAGTATGGCCTAACCTTCCTGCGGTGCTGGAAGAGACCCGTGCCCCAGCAGTGGGGACATACAAGGGTAGATATCGATGTGTTTGCCTGTCACCATAGAACGAGATATCCTGGGACAAGTGATTGTGTTGTGTGAAAGTCCTTATTGGGTCAATTTCAACAAGTGTGATTTTTGACTCATTTCGGTTGACTTTTTTATCTTAATGTGTTTCCCGGTTTTGAAAGTCTTAGTCTGATTCTCATTAACGTATTATTGTCATACTTGAACAGCATTATCATACTGTACATATTTAGGTAGATATTGAGCATAATAGTTTAGGCATCACCGAAATGAAACGAATGCCCACCGAAATGAAAGAATCGACACCGAAATGAAAGAAAAAAAGCACTAAAATGAAAGATGTGCACCGAATTTCAAATATGCCTATTTACAGTATGATTCTAGTGGAAGGAGTGGATTTATTTATTCTAGGGTATACTAAGTCAACATTTTTTTTAAAACTGGAGGCTGAAAGAAGTCTATTTTTTAACTATTTTTTACTTGTCATATATTTTAGCACACACCTTTTTTTTTGCTAGGCCATATCCATTTTGTGAAAAATCGTAAATTTCGGCCCACCCTACTAATTAATCTTTTACTGTCTAAAATATCACTCGTATCTCCGCCCAACAATAACAGAATTTGGCGGAATAAGTAAAAGGAATAAGATATGATTAAACATTTATTACGCACCAATCACCGCACACTTTTAAATATATCAAAATTTTACACAAGCAAACAACGTTATCACAATAACTTTAGGTACATTAATTTTGTCACGTGTTACAATTACACATTATCCTCCGTGCCTCCGATTGCCAGAAGTTATATATTTTAGATGGAGGTTCTTTATCGAGCCTGTCATAAGCCTTTTTTGTTTTTTAACGCCTCCCCTTGTAACTGTATCATTTTTCCCCGGACACATGGTAGAGTTTTCATCATCTTCAAAAAAAATTACAATTACACGTCGAACTCGTTCTTCCGTAGTGGATTCTCTATTTGAATGCTTTGTTGATCTAACTCTCAGGATTTTCTCTTTTGGTTTTTGTATCAATCTTTGCCATCTTTTTTTATACACATTCCTTTCTCTTTCAGCTGATCTTAACTTCTTCTTGAGTTCAGTTATTTGCAAAGATTTAGATTTTTGGTAATTTGCAATTTTTTTTGTCATTTGTTGTCTAAACTGTACTGTAGCTATTGAAGAATCCAACGCTGTTGGGCTATCAGGACGTGATGTAGACGCAGATGAACATTATGCTGCTGACACTTGGTGCGCGCTGAGGTGAATTTGGAGCTGATTGATTTGGGCTACTTGTTCGTAAATAATTAGAGCTACTAGCAACCAGTGCACCAATCCGTAGATCAAGAATGCGTGAATTACGTGTGTTAGGTCTAACCAATCGCAGATCGGAACGTAATTTTCTTAGTTCAGGAGAAAACCGACTAGTATCTTCGGTGTCGTTGCTAGTCTGGTCAGCTGCAAATTCATTTAGACTATTCGTAGTCTGAGTGCAAGCCGGTTCTAAAGGTTCCACGATGTCCAAGTGGTTGCCGATTACATTTGGTTGGATTTCCAAAGTTTGTTTCGCTCCTTCAGTTGTTTTTTGTTATTATAATATGCCATTGCACTCACCAAATTTTTCTTTCGCAGAGCTCGCAGCCACTGTGGCGTCATATCACTTCTTCTAATAATTTTACCCTCAGCCTTCCTTTTTGCATACCTTTCTCTATCCTTCCTGAGGAATTCTTCTCTTAACAATGGATCACTCTTTATTTTGCTCTTTCTGTTCCTTTCGTATACGTTTTTCTTTCTTCTTCGGAGAGTCCTGGTCTTCCCATCCTGAAACTAATAAAAGTATTAAAAAAACGGAAAAAAAGAGACGCTAAAAAACAACATGACACGCAGACACACAGACACGTAGTCACACAGACATACATACACACAGCCACGCAGACACGCAGTCACACAAACACACAGACACACATTGACTTAAAACTGTCAATTTATACTAATGTTGAAAGTTTGAAGTCAAACAAAAAAACGTTAATTCGGGCCTTATGCTGTCACTGTGCGCGCTAATCGAAATATACTACATACTCTAACATACGAACCTTTTGTTGCCGATGGGCCGTAGTACTTAGAAAATGTTGTTCTTCCTCCTTACAATATTTTTTGGCAGTAGCATCCTGTATAGAAAACACCGAAATTAAATAAAAATACACCGGATTGTTACCCAGTAAAAATACACCGTGATGAAAAAAAAAATCGCCGAAGTTAATAGATCTTACACCGAAATGAAACAGATTTACACCGAAGGAACCGAATTGAAAAAAGATAACCGAAATGAAAGGGTTTTTCATTTCGGTTGACAATTTAGCTACACCGAGTCAACCGAAATGAAAACACCGAGGCATAATTTTTTAACAAAAACACAAATCACTAGTTATAGAGCCATTGCCGGTTTTATTGGAATACTACACTCAAAACATCCCGCAAAAAGACATTGCCTTTAATCATAATGAAAGTTAAAAAGACACACGGAACAAAAGTAGACCGAACACCGATTTTAAAGGATTTTCTTCGTGACGCACCGATATGAAATACTCACAGTTCTGGCGGGAACACGAAGGCAAATCTAGAGCGTCTTAGATCCGTTGAGAACGCTGAAGCGAGACTGGCCCTGGCCACGCACGGAGGCTAGGAGCAGCGGGGGCGGAATGCCGCTTTACTGGGCGAAGTTGTACTTGATTTAGTTTAGCTCACCGAATTTATGGAATTTCTTGGGACACTTGTGTTTTGACCTTCTGCTTTCTCGTTTGTATTGTTAAATGAATTAAAAACCCTTCAAGCGATGCCTTACCTAATTACTAACAACCTTATATAAAAGTTAGTCCATACATTTTACTAGTTTTTCTTTGGAAGGTCATATTCCAAAGTAAACGGGAGCTGGGACAAGCACCGAACTTAAAATTTGAGGGATTGTGATTATTTATAAAATATTTCTAAGTGTCTCAGTAAAAATATATAAGTGCACGCGTGTAGGTACCATTATATTCTAGACATAAAAAAATATTAGGACACAATTAAAACGATTGGCACTACCGTTTTCAGCCCGGCCGCGAAAATTTTCTCGTGGGAAATTGACCCTATTATGAGGGATTTTATTAGCGATTTCAGGTCTAACAACCGAGAACCTGGGTTCAAGGATTCAACAAAAAGTACAATGTGACAGGTTATGAGCGTGCGTGCGTATTGCGTCTGGGGTGTGTGTGTGGGCGTGCGTGCGTGTGTGAGGGTGTGTGTGTGTGAGACAGTGAGAATACCGATGTATTTGTGAGGGAGAGAGTATATTGTCTGATAGGATATAGATCTGTAACTACTGTCGGGTAGGTATAGGAAAGTTCCCTAGAACGGTGTAAGTAAACTTGAGCATGTAGGTAGACTAATTAGTTTTTTGTACGGTTAATTATTCCTGAGTATTATTTTCATGTGAAACTAATGGAAATATTAAGACACTTTTGTGAACAAAATAATTGCTCTCCTTTTCAGACAAACGCCCGTAGATAAACGACGTGGCAACAATGTTGTATTTCTTCAGTAGATGGCCCAAAAAGTAAGTGAATATCTCCTAATTTTATATTCTTTTTGATGCACTAACCCGTGCTAAGGACAATTTTTAACAACCTATTTAGAGGCCAATAATTCGACCCATGCTGGGATTCGAACCCGCGACCTAGCGAAAAGTAAACATCAGATTTGCAAGTGATGCAAATTACTTCAGCCAGATGTCGTTGCCTGTACGTAATACAGAGAATAGTGTAAAGAGGTTCGAAATTTCACTGATGCCGGTGAGTCGCCCATTAGCTCAGTTGGAATGAGCGCTGGCGCGGATAGCCAGAGGTCGCGGGTTCGAATCCCGGCATGGGTGGAATTTTTAGCCTCGAAATAGGTTTTTTTTAAAAGAAAACTCCTAATTATTCTCCTTTATATATAATTCTACTGTACGTGTGTACCTATGTCACTGAACTCATAAAAGGCTCGTCGTCGTCGTCGTCGTCAGGCTGTACTAGTCCACTGCTGGACATAGCCCTCCCCTAAAGAGCGCCACGTTGTGCTATCATAGGGGGTAATGCCCATAATCCCCTCGCTGGGCATGCAGGTTGGGGATCGCAGTTCGGTGGAATTGTACTGCAGGGGGCGCTGCTGCCCACCCCCCAGATTAGGCTGTACAGATTTTAATTTTTTTTTTCGTATGCATTTCGATGGCGCTCTGGATGGTTTAGATTCACAAATCAGCCGGCAGATGGCGCTGGAAAACGTCTATTGGGTTCGCTAGTCACATCATACTAATATTATAGAAGTGAAAGTTTGTGAATTGAGTGTGTAGGTATGTTTGTTACTTCTTCACGTCTAAACGTCTGGAGCGATTTTGAAAATTTAGTATGGAGGAGCGAAAATTTAGTATGGAGTTAGCTGGTACCCTGGATTACCACATAGGCTACGTTTTACTACGGGAAAATATCTTATTCCCATGGGAAACTCGATAAACTGCGGGTAACAGCGCGGGGCACAGCTAGTATTTAATAGGTCTGAGAATAAGTCGTAGGCCTCCGCCATTTCCGCCGCGATTTTCACCAAAAACGGCCGTTTTATACTAAACATCTCGTGTCGCATGTTTGTATTTTTAAGATTGTTTGTGTAGGTATATTTGATAGTACTATTTTTATTTTTAATGCACTAACCCGTGCTAAGGACAATTTTAAAAACCTAGTTAGAGGCTAAAAATTCCACCCATGCCGGGATTCGAACCCGCGACCTCTGGCTATCCGTGTCAGCGCTCTTTCCAACTGAGCTAATGGGCGACTCACCGGCATCAGTGAAATTTCGAATCTCTGCACTATTCTCTGTATTACGTACAGGCAGCGACATCTGGCTGAAGTAAATTGCATCACTTACAGCCCCGAGTACCTACTTTGCAGTTAGGTTTTTACATCGGAATGATATCGCTGTACCCACATGATTATACTATTTTTATTTTTAATGCACTAACCCGTGCTAAGGACAATTTTAAAAACCTATTTAGAGTTCCACCACCGTCCACCAAAATTGCGCCTTTATAATACATTTATTAGGTCTGAGAATAATAGGTCGTTGGTTAATGAATACGGCAAAACATTGTGCGGGGTCAGCTAGTAATATCTATAATATACACGCGGTTAAATTAATAGCAGTTTTAGCGCAGCGGTAGCACGCCGGTGGTCTTGAGTTCTTGTCCCGGAATGTACCGGCATGTAATGACTGTGTTTTCTAAGTTCGGTAGGTACAATTGTGAAGTTGTAGCAGTACCACTTGCTAATCGTGAATGAGTAAACTTAATAACATACCTATTCCCTATTTATTGAAGCTTGAGACAAAAGGTAAACAAACAATATATAGGGTAATTTATTAAGCCAAGTTTGTTATTAATCAGAAATAAAATTAAAAAATTGACATTGATTGTTAAAAGTATCGTAAAAATTTATAATATATTTGAAAAAAAAATATCAAATTTAGTTTTCACAATTTGGTAAATAATGCATTTTATATAAATTTTAATTTAGTACCTAACTTTTTAATAGAATTGGGGCACTATAAAAAACCCAAAAAGTCAGCGCTTAACAAATTTTGAACGTATTATAACACTGCTCATTAAAGATGTAATGTAATGCAAACGTTCTAATTTGAAAGATGCTATTTTATAGAATTTTAGTCCGGATTTACTTACATCGGAAAATATTGTTGTTACGAGTATATCGGAAAAGTGTGTGACGAGCAACCGACGACGCGAGCTCCGTCTCTGCTCACCATGATTAAGCTCTGCGAATCGGAGCGAAACCTGGTCGTACTTTTCCGATATAACAACACCCGTAAGTAAATCCGGACTAAAAGTTTACAATGTGTTGTGCTTACGAAAGTTTTATGCTATTTTATTTTCGTTCGGGTTATAACCGCCATTTTCATTTTCCCAACTTGTTGACGCGAGCGTGCTGTTTCTTCCGATACAAGTTTGAGAATCACTATTTCTGTTTTTACCTTTTGTCTCAAGCTTCATTAAATAGGGTATAGTCGGGTCATAAATTCTGTCACATGCTTAATATGAAATAATTAAGACAAGTTTATTCACTAAGTAATCATTGATATACCAAAATGAACTTAACAAAACATAGCTTGTTATGACAATAAAGTTTATCTTAATGACCTCCACGATTTTGAATAGGTACAGGCCTTAAATCTGCGCGGCCAATCGTCTATCGCAGCATGAACGAGGTCCATGTCTATATCGGCGGCTGCCTTAATCAAGGATGCCTTGAGCGACTCCAAATTAGGATGAGGCTTTGAGCAGGCCTTTTCCTCCAAGTGTTTCCATATCTTATAATCTAACGGACTCAAATCTGAACTGGAGGAGGGCCAGTCTTCGTGCCGGTTTCACGCGCCGCCAGCCAGTCTTGTGTGCTCTTCGCTCTATGAGCTGGCCCTTAATCTTGCTGGAATACCCAGTGCCTGTTATTGAGCATTGTATGAGAAACAGGTTCTACAAGGTTCGTCAGGACTGTATTTTGATACACTAAGCTGCATTCGTTTTTACACCTTTCTCACAAAAAAAAAATCCTAACCATACCATGAGTGAGGATGGAAAATGACCTCGTTGGACACGCGGAACACGGTTGCTCGCTTCTTCACTACTCTGTGCAGAAGGTGGTACGGTTTCTACATTTTACTTTTTATATTTTTTTCTGAATCAATCATCCGATAGCTTAAATGTATAGTCTAACTATTTGAGATTCATATTAAAAAAATACAGATGATTTCATCTGATGTTTCAACCATAATTAATGATTTAAAGTATATCGGGAAATTGTACGAATCTGCCCCACAACGGGGTATCTATATACAGTGTTGGGGGTACCTTCGTACGCTGTGGGGTAGTTTCGTACGTGCGATTAAAATGGCACATAAAAACCAAAATTCTTTTATTAGCATTGAAATTAAACAAAAAAAATGAACATTTAACTTCTATTAAACAAAAATAAAATACTTTACTTACGAATCATTAAAAATTACAAAGCTTTTCTTCTTAAACAAAACTGAAATGACTTTAGAATTAACAAAAAATAAATTACTTTCATCTAACAATAACACATGAAAATGCTTCATTTTCTATGTAAATCAGTTATCTTAAATTTAGAATGGGAAACTTGTATATTTAGAGTCAAATGTACGACTGCTTAACCCATCAGCATCTTTGCTATTCCTGTGTTTATTTACTCGGCTTTCTAATGTTGATAATTTCACATTGTACTTGTCCGCAGCTTTTCTATATGACAATACTCCTTGTAAAACATCCTGTATTGCTGACTGCATGAATTCTCCATCCACGTCTTGTCTACTTGTATTTTTTGGTCTATATGTCCGCACCATGTTTCTGTGGACAAATAATAAGGATCAGGTATTAGAATATAAATACGTACATCGACCAAAGCAAAACACAGGACAGAGTTAATGCAAAAATTAGTAATTAGAACACTAACACACTAAAACGTACCAACTTACAAGTTGGGGCACATTCGTACGCGTCCAAATGTGCCCCATCTAGGGTTGTCCGAAGGTACCCCACTAAATAACAACAAAATATAACCTCTTTTAATATCAATAGGAAAACGTCAAAATGTAAGTATTGTAAACATATCCTAAGTATTGACAGAATAGTCTACACGAAAACTTATTTTATCTACGGTAACAATAGACAAAAACATTTATCAAAAAATTACTTACCGAGCGCATAAACACGTTCGTACCTGTCACTTCAATCCCACTGGTGGCACAGAGTACCTATTTAAACACTATGTTTTAAGAGACGGGACCTCCATTATATGCTTTTGTATTGAGTTTAGCCCCGTTAGCAATACCAACCAATAGAGCAAAAATGCCATGACAAAAGTGCTACCAACATAACAACTTGTCTGTGCATTAGGGACGTCCACTTACATTACTACATTTATCGATATTGATAAATTATCATCCAGGGGCTCCGCAGTTACCCTAATAAAATTAATAAAAATCAATGTATTCAATAAAACGACAAATGAAATTAGTATTTTATTATTTATTATCAAATCACAATAATTGTGGTCAAGGCCTATTGAATTTATTTCAGCAGCTATTTGGTTTTTCTTTAGAGGTGTCCAATCTGAGCGAATTTAACCAACGGTGGTTTGGATTCAGGTGCTGAAATCGTCAAAAAAAGTTAAGTTGAGTCGTTATTGATTATTAATTTGTTGGTAAACTATGCTACTTACCGGGATAGTTATGATGAGATTCCAGGCCACAATAATTGTGGTCAAACCCAACTGGACCAATAGCAACAGCTGATATTTTGGCTGCTGTACAAGGTGCTGAAAATGATAACACTTTGTAATTTATCAAAGTAAACAAACACTAGTTACAAAAAACTTCAGCGATACATGAAAAGTCTACGTACCAGAGTTGTTTAGTGAAGCTCGACAACTAATAGGTTTTTGTATAGCTGAATCTGAAAATAAACAATTGCAAGAATAGTCCGAAAAAAAAATAGTAATAATAGTAATAGTAGTAATAAATAGTAATAGTTCCTGTTTACCACATAACTGCATAATTGACTATGTAACTATCAAATATATTTTTATAAAAAAATGTTTTAAGTTAAAATTAGTAAAAAAATATTTTAGTAATTCCAATCACTAACCAGTTTCAAGTGATGCGACGTGGCTACGTGGTAAGGAAACTCAGCTAGTAAGTAATCAGGAAGAGGAGGCGCATTTATAAGTAGAGAAGGTACAGCCCTGTAAAAAAATGTTTATCTAAGTAATGTCATTTATGTATTAAGACGTAATATTGCGTTCTAAATGACGGAGCAAAATACATTCAAATGTTCGACGTAAAGCAAGGCGTATTTTGTGTTTTATTACATAATTATTCATGAAATGTAGTGAGTGTTACATTATATATAACACAACTCACCATTTCTTTAATCGGCTTCCTTTTAAAATCGTTGTTAAAATCTTTCGGCCGGAAATGATCTCTACAAACATATTTATGTTGGTGGAGTTTTTCGATGAGGATATACGCAAGATCTTCCACAATTTTCACCCATTGTCTGCATCTAAAAAAAAACACATTCAATGCAGCCACTGGGGATATACGCAAGATCTTCCACAATTTTCACCCATTGTCTGCATCTAAAAAAAAACACATTCAATGCAGCCACTAATAGTGCATCGTTGAAAAATTGTTATGGCTTACAGCAATTCACCCGTCGTACACTGAGTAGTAATTCTGACCAAGGTACTTATCAGATATTTTTTTATCGATATTGAATATGTGTACGGCACATCACTATGACATTGAAACATGATAATATTTTTCTCATAGTATATTAATTACGTTATTTAACATAATTTATGATCTTGCTCTTGTGCAAGATAACAAAAACTGTAGCCAGAAATACTTACCGGTCTTCATCCCTAGGAAATTTACCCATAAACTTTCTTTTGGTACCCTTTGACCGGCTGCATCTTATTTCACAAATGGCACAAGTTCGACACCATCCGATCAGTGCCATTATTAAAAGAAAATCACTAAACACTGTACAACAAGATACACACAGCTAGATATTGAAAAAACTTAAAGCACAAAAAAATTTAACTA
This sequence comes from Yponomeuta sedellus, assembly GCA_934045075.1. Classification (NCBI taxonomy): domain Eukaryota; kingdom Metazoa; phylum Arthropoda; class Insecta; order Lepidoptera; family Yponomeutidae; genus Yponomeuta; species Yponomeuta sedellus. Next base: position 7,743,930 of record OW203744.1, read on the forward strand.
GAAAACTTTCTAATATGTGCCGCGTTCCGCCATGACATTTGTTGAGTTTTCATTTCAGTTTGACAGCAAAGAAAGAGTAGGTAAGTTAAGTAGTATTAAAGAGTGAGACAAATATATGTCCGCCATTAAAACGGGGCTAAATGCGAACAAATAATTCAAAGTTCCTACTTGCGCTAGGCTGACTGGTGGGAATGGCGCGATACTACGTTGTTCTATGGTTGGTAGCCCGACTCACGCACTCATACAAAAGCAAGACCGTACGTCGTCGTCGTTTCGTTCAAGTTTTATTTTGACTGTATGAATGTGCCCCGCGTACGAAGGGTAACGACCTTCCTCTAGACCTTATCATTTTGTTTGTTGTTGCTCTCTTCTACGGTAAAAAATTTTTGATCCGAAAAAAGAATTTAACGATATTTTTTTCCCGCGTACCGCTTCAACAAATCACGGCATCTCTTCAGTGTCAGGTCCATTAAACGAGCGTTCAAACGCTCGTTTTTATTCTTCGATATGCCCGAAGCCCTAAGTCTTCATTTAACACCCTTTTCACCGTGGTTCTGCTTAACCCCATCTGAAGGGCCAACAGTTTCTGCTTACGTTTGGGATTTCTTTGAATTCGCGCCTTCACAGCTTTTATGCTGGAGTCCTAACAGAGCGAGGGCGACCACTTCTTGACCTGTCACCTACAGTAGAGTCGAGGAACAATTTGCGTAGAATCTTATTTCAAAAAGTGCGTTGTATCGTCACGATGGCGTCCGAAATCGAACTAAAACGGCTGCGTAAGATGCGTGGGCAGTGTAAAGCCACATTAACACGTTTGGAAAGCTTCGTTAGTGACCCCATACTTTTAGCATCTTCTACTTTGGACACTTTAGAGGCTCGCCGTGAAAAACTCATTGCCACGCTGAAGGACTATGAGAGCATCCATCTGGACATCCTCAATCTTGACGAGGAGGACGCTGAAGAGGTATGTGACGTCGAGGAAAAGTATTTTCAAGTGCTTGGAAAAATAAACTTTAAATTACGAGAAATGAAAAACAAACAGAACTCTGAATTAAACTCGGTTTCTAATTGCAAGTTACCCAATATCGAGATCTCAATGTTTGATGGGAAGGATTTTACCCAATAAGTACCTACAAATCCTTCATTGACTTGTTTAGAGCTGTTATCAATAATAACAGGTCCCTGTCCAATGTACAGAAGCTCTTTTATTTACGTAAATACTTGACAGGCGAAGCACTCTGTTGTAATAAACCTGCCGCTTGTCAATGAATCTTATCCAGAAGCACTCAATTTACTAGATAAACGGTTTGACAACCACATACGGATTATTACCAACCACATTAATATTCTGGACTTCCCTCAAATGCAAAAGGGTACTGCTGCTAACATTAGGTCTTTCGTGTCTGATGTTGCTGTCGCACATCAGTGATGTGCGACAGCAACTTTATGCCTTAAAAAATATGAAGCAGCCAGTTGACCAGTGGGATATGCTATTGATATCCGTGCTATCACGTAAGCTTGACACCTATACTAATCGAGCTTACCACTTAGATAGGTGACTCATTACCCACCATTGATGAATTCTTGTCTTTCCTTGAGAAAAGGGCTATATAGGGCTATATATATATAGCCTTGAAAGACAGTCTTCCCTTAAAAAGTACCCACCTAGAGAGCAGTTCAAAATTTAAATCTCAAAATTATACCACACAAAACAACAACATTGTATCGTTTGATGGTACGATAATCTAATCTTTTGGTTATATTCAAATTTTTCAGCATGTCAAAAATTTGAATTGGCGCGTAACCGCAACGATGCAAAGCAAAAACTGCAACACGGTCTTCTTTAAGCGTCCACTCCATATTTAAAAATGAGTAAAATTCTAAAAAGTACACCTTTTTATTTTCATGAACAATTCGAAATTCGAGTTCCATAAACATTTTGGTGGCCAGCATTCTAAAAAAAAAGTTTTTACTGTGTGACAGCACTTATGACCTGACTAGATATTTTAAACGTTCGCGACTTGTACACATAGAATATTTTCGGGAGGGGTACCCTCCCAATGGAGAACTCGCACAAATATGTTTTAATATAATCGGAGAGGTCATATTTAAAACATAAAAGACTTTCGCTACTTGAACTCATAGTTAGAATATTTTCGGGGCTTAAGAGAAGACTCGTGACCACGATGACTGTTACGTCGTCGAAACGTCGAGGTAAAATATGAGTAGCAATAAATTACTACGCGATTAAGCCCCGAAAATATTCTAACTATGAGTAAACTTAATATTGTTAATTTTGCACTACCTGCTAAATTCCAATAAATCTTGTCTCCAAAACTTAGGTGGCTGGTAGATAATGCAAAGCATTAAGCTCGCCTATGTGCAAATATTTTTATGCAATAAAGAACTTTAATAATAATAATGAGGAACCCTAGTGTCTGAAATATTTACATACCTAACCGCTTTGCTACATTGCTGACCCAGCTATGAGGCTATAAGTGCGGACAGGTCTAACTACAACTAGAGCGGTCAAAATATCGGTGCACCCGGCTCAGATATTATGACAGTGCGTCAAAATTATAAACATCATTGAGCTGAGTGCACAGATACGGTGTGCAAAAAAAAAAAACAAAACAAATTATCGAGAACTACGTTGCCGTTATACGAGTCTTGATAATTTACAGATTGATACCTACATTTACTGATAATTTTCCGACAAATTTACCGAACTACAGATCATGCATTAAAAAACGAATGAAGCAAGGGATTCATCGCATTCGAGCGAGGTGCACAGATATTGTGACCTAACATAATGTACGAGTAAGTAACTATTTGTGTTTTCGAAACAAATTCAATGGCCTACGTATAAGCTAGGTATCGACCTTCAACGGCGCATTTTTGTGCCATATTATTTATTGTAAAAAAATTAATTAATACCGACCCGTGTACAAAATATTACCTTACATCTAAATTCATTCCAGATCTACCGGATTTCCGGTTTTGGACGAAATGTGTTTGTTTTCTTTTGTCTCTTTTTTTCATGAAAGGTATCGAAGAAATATTCTAGATGCTTTATGAGGATGATCTGCCAAGGGATCCTAAAATAAATAAATAATCTCATACATTAGAATTCACGGTATTACAAATTTGCAAAATATCCCAACGCTAATAGAATGACTGTGCTTTCTAATGCCCAGTAAAACACACAATAAAACAAACTAAGTAGCAAGCTGTAATTTACTAATATTGTGTATAATTGCGTTATTAAACTAAAATATAGTAAATAAAAATTAGTATCCAAATTAAACTTTAATTTCATTTAAAACAAATTATTACATAATCAGATATGTGGTGATATTTCACCAGACCAGTCCCTTGTTAAAAAAAACTGATTGAGTCTGTATAGGAAAGGTACAGAAAAAAAAATGCAAAAGTGTGGTGCGTTCACATTAACTTGACGCGTGAGAGAATTGGTAGCACTGAGATGTTTACTGTTACCATGTTAAATAAGAAATCATTCCAATTACTTGGGGAAAATAAAAGGATTGAGGGCTTGTTTTACCATCTTCCTATTAGGTCCAAGAGCTAATTCACATGTTATGTCCTTGTTACCAATTCTCTCACGCGTCAAGTTAATGTGAACGCACCATACGCTCAATTTTGCATTTTTTTTTCTTTACCTTTCCTTTACAGACTCAATCAGTTTTTTTTTATGGCATTGGCATAACATACTCGGAATTTCCTTCGGAATTTACGCGGCACACTAACTACATCTACCGCGAAATCACTAACAAGAACACGAAGATCAAGTTAAACTTTCACACATCTCTTTAGGAAGATCCTGTTTCTTATCTACACGAAAGTAATTAAGTTACTTTAAGCTGTTTACACGCCATCTTTGACACAACACACGCAAACGTGCTCACCCACAAAACACGCACCCCAGAAGTATCACTGAGGGAAGAGCTCCTTTAAGTATGTAAAAAAGTGGTAGGTACTTTGAAGTGCCTTTTACTTCAAAGTCGCATGTACATGTTTATGGGGTCGTAATGCTTTTAGTAATAAGGCCTCCAATGGTACTATATTTTTATATAATTTCTGTCACTGTACTGTTTATATAATTTCTTTGCACTGACTATTTAAAGACTGTTTAAACTCTTTTATAAACTTTAAAATTTCATGGCTTTTTTAAATGGTATATAGAATCGTATAGTTTAACAGCGTTACAGGCCAATCCTTCGGCCGTACTTGTGTGATACTTCTGTATGTAGTCTATGTTGTTGCGACTTTGGAGACACGATAAGCGCGGGGTCAAATCAACAGCGGAGGCGCGGCCGCACACCCCTGTTTCATCACATCTGGTTCTACTACACTATCGGACAAAAACAATGCATAGAACGCAGGAAAGTTACCACTGTTTGCTTGTTAATCTTGTGACACTTTATCGCATAAATACGAGTAGACCGTTAGTTAGACAACATGTAGGTAGCCCAGAAGTATTGTATTTGTAATCGATTGTTAAAATCCTTCCTCAAATCAAACAAGAGCCGCTCGTAGTCACTATTTATTGGTTTTCAGATACAATATAATTATGCCTCCTTCCACAACGCCAAAACCACCACACATGACATTTTTTCACAGAGTAACTTACATATTCTCTTTTCTATTTTTGAACACAAGAGTTGTATGCTGACATATTTATTCCTTCAGATTAATTTTTTTAACATAAACAAAGTATTGGACTTTACATAAAAATGCGATTGTTAACACGATAGACTTGGGTATTTTATCTGAACGTAGTACTTAAAGGAAAAAGAAATCTTTCATGCGACGGCACGCGAGCAGCGCTAGCCCTTTTGTGAATATCGCCATAAATAAATAATATTATAAACGCGAAAGTTTGCAAGTAGGTATAGATGGGTGTTTGTTTCTTACTCTTTCACGTAAAAACTACAGAATGGATTTTAATGAAACTTTTCAATAACATAGCCTATACATCAGAATAACACATAGGCTACAATTTATAAAGATGTTGTGTGATATTTTTCAAATGCGATCCAATAATTTGTTATGTTACACTATTTTTATTTTTAATGCACTAACCCGTGCTAAGGAACAAATTTAAAAACCTATTTAGAGGCTCAATTGGTAGAGCGCTGGTACGGATAGCCAGAGGTTGCTGGTTCGAATCCCGGCATGGGTGAAATTTTTAGCCTCTAAATAGGTTTTTAAATTTGTTATGTGTTAATTTTCATGTCATAGTGTTACTTCTTTTGTACCTACGCCATGCTTAGGTACCTATCTAATCTACTCGAAATACTAATCCTGCGCAGACGAATTAGTATTTCGAGTAGCCTCTAGAATTGCCATAAATTCAAAATAGTTCAATCCTATTAAAATCTATTTTCTCATTTCGAAAATGCGCGATTCCAATTCCATTTTTTGCAGCTTATTTTCTCAGATTTATATTTCTCGAACAATCAGGGTTTGTAATATTATTAAATTTGCGCTGGTACCTACCTATGTAATATTATTAAATTTGCGTTTTGCGCTCTACCAATGCGCAGAAATTGTTCTATATAAAATAATATCCATCATTCTAAGTAATAACTTCCATACAAACCGTCACTTGACATGGCCTTCTATCACGTAACTGTCCACTCAAACTCAATCGCGTTAATCAAGGGTATTTGACGATTCCAAAGTGTCAACATCTATTTGACAGTTCCGGGACAAGTTATTAAGGCGTTTCGGGGCGCTAATTAGGGCGACTAATGGAAAAAAATCATAGAATAAAAAATAAAAAATACGTTTTTATCTAAAAGTGAACATGAGACCAACCAACCAACCCAGACTTGGCCCCCGTGGTGGAGTACGGCCTAACCTTCCTGCGATGCAGGAAGAGACCCGTGCCCCAACATTGGGGATATGCAAGGGTTGATATCGAACATGAGAAATCATAACACTGGATAACTATATTTAGAACTTACAGTCTAGAACCTATGATCAATAGATTAGAGCTTTAATCGATTTCCGCTAAAACGGCCGTTTTTAGGGGAAAGTGATAAAGTCCTTGGTTGTTGATTCTAGGTACTAAAAATAGTTGTCACAGTTGTTAAGACTGCTCATGTTTACTCTTAAATAAAAATGTATTACAACACAAGTTGTTATACTTATTCCATTGGTAGCGCTAGTTAGCATCCCGAACCACCTTAAATCGGACAACTTCAAAGTCACACAACTCTAACAGTGGAGGACTTTGTAGTAGTTCCCCTGAACTCAATCATCTTTGATTGGGTTCACTCTGTGCTGTGATAATTTTACTACGTAGAAGAATGACCATTCTAAGTATCCGGTTTAGGCATTTTCCATTAAACAGCGCCGCTACGTTGCAGAAAAACTGCAAAAATTATTAAGTATACTTTTTTAAAAAATTGATCAAATCATATCAATTCGTACAGCAAAACTGGTTGCAAAAGGCAAACTCTAACCGACAAGTAGGTAATCGGGACTCTTAAGGTGGTGACAGACCAGCAGTATTACATAAGTTTCTACTCTAGAGTCAAGCATTTAGAAGTCTCCAAAGGGTCAAAATATATATGTATCTGACAGTTCGGTATAGGTTAAATCAGACAACTCCATACAGTAGAGAACTTACACGATCGTACCCAATCACGAACCTGGACCGAGGTTTATAAAGTAACAAAAAATCGTAGTTTATTATGAAAATTGGGCGCGTTGCGTAGAGTCTACTTACTATACGGGTTTTTGGTTGTAAATTATGTGTCTCCACATTTTGGAAGAGGATTTCAAAATCTTTTGTCATGCCTATTATAGTTCCATGAAACAGGCCCCGGAGCGTTTCAGAACAGCGACCATTTTCCGTGTATAACTCTGTCAAACTGAAAAACGAACAGAACCAAGATTACAGCCAAACATCCACGAATAATTTCACTATCATCCTAGCGAACGCTGAAGCTAGTAAATGCTCAACTCATAAGGTAATTGTCACACGGCGGTACAATGACTTAGGGCCGGTGTCTGAATTCAGAATTTCACTACGTACCTAAATACTTAAGTAACGTTCTGTCACACTCTTTTCTGAGGAATTCGAAGAGACAACAGCACTATTAAAATGCTCGCCCGTTTGCAAGCCTTTCCTCACAATATGTACTGTACATTCCCTATAATGCTCTCGGAAGTAACCTGTGAATGCTAAAGTCTACCTGCAGCTTTAAACGACTGACTGACCATTTATTTGTTGAAGGGTAGGTAATAGGGTCCCGTACGTAAGATCGGGCACCCTTGAGATACGGAATCCTAAAAAAGATTTTCATAACATAAGATAACAATATTATTGTATACCGGAAAAATAGTTACAGAAACGGCAGATACAAAAGATCAAATACATTTGGCGGCCTTATTGCTAATAGCAATTTCTTCCAGGCAACCTCATATTGGAGAATTTGCCGAGGAGAAATAGATATGGGTAGCCGGTTCAAATACGAATATTGATACTAATTAAAGTTAGAATAAAATGTAAATGTAGGCACTAGACTTATCTCAGTGAAGCAGAAATATATATCGCACACTCTGAATTATTTAATCGTTCTTATGCCAAGTCGTAGCTGAGTTATGTACCTCTTTTTATCTGTATATGTTACGATTAGATACTGGATTGTAAGCGCGACGTTTGTTGCTAGGAGTATAACTCTATAGGTATTATTACCAACTTAGTCAGTAAATTGACATTTGCGATGTGACTAGTTTATGACAGAAAAATAATAGGGATGTTGACAATCGACATAAAATATAGACTTAGCTTATTTTTTTTATTTCATAGATTTATCCCACAACTCACGAAAGCTATACATAGCTTTCGTGAGTTGTGGGATAACATGTAAGACACGTAAGACACTTACATGTAAGACATGATGAATACAAACTTTTTTAATGATATATATAACTTTGAAAATGTGGTGATTGCCAACTTTGATATTATATTTTTGGTTGTTCGCAACACCCATCTTTCACGTTAATTCCAGTTTGGCCTAAAATGTTGTGTGTCAGTTGTGTGTGCCTCAGTTCCGTTTCTACTAGAGTAGCGTGAATGTATTCTTACGGTTTTTGGTGTTCTTTGACGACTTTGGCTTCTCACTTGGACATCGATTTGATAGCATTGCGACTGACTTTGGAATTTCATCTGGACTACCATTGGATTGAACTATTGACCTTGTCCTTGGCTTTGACATTGGCTTGGACCTTGATTGACCTTGGCTTCTCATTTGGACTTTGCGTGGATTGCATTACTTAATGGCTTACGTCTCCTGGATGTCTACTTGGAGTCAATTATGGATACTAAACCATCTACTTCAAAACATTAAAGCCCCGAGGAAAACAAAGGAGGCGCCAATTACTTAAAAGATAGAAATGATATTGAAAACTTACAAATAATTGTGTTTGGAAAAGAAAGCTCTGAATCACCGTATGACATGCCGAGAAAAGAGGATTGTGTTTTAACGACTGCTGAGATATTGGGCATATCCAAACGGTCTGTTTATCGTGTTATAAACAAAATAAAACTGATGCCGTTGAGTCGCCTATTAGGGCGCTGGCACGGTTAGCCAGAGATCGCGGATTCGAGTCCTGGCATGGGTGGAATTTTTAGCCTATAAATAAGTTTTTTAAGTTGTCCTTAGCACGGGTCAATGCACTAAAAAGAATATAATTAAAATAAAACTGTTTATGTAAAATGTGCTCAAGAGTCATGTACAAGGAATCAATACAAGGGTCATGTCGGAAGAAACAATAGAAGCTTTAAAATGAATGAAGTCAAAAAACTATTTGAAGTTGGCTTAAATTTGGTGACATCTCAACGCTGGGCGGACTATATAGAGCACACGAAAAAAGTTTAAGATAAAATGACGAAATTAGATCATTTGATTGACGATGTCTTAGATACATATTATTATATAATTCATGTAAGCGATTCAGATACTACGTTAATATCGTCCGATTCAGAATAAAAGTGTAGAACCTAAAACATATTTTATTCTAAATTAAATTTGATTTTCATATAATATAAAATCAATAATTGTAATGAAACTAAATTCTCATTTTTAGTTTCTTTTCTTGTAGATTTTAGTGCAACTTAATCATTGTATTTATATATTAATATTGGGTAGTCAGGCTTGCCAATCATCAGGCTTTAAATTCGGATTAAGCAGAATAAAGAACAAAAAAAATTATGTCATGAGAATATTTTAAATTATTCAGGTTACATCCTGTTAAAATTACCTCATAAATAGTACTTCCGTGATTTGTCATCAACGACAGTACTAACAAAAATAATTGATTATGTTGTTAAATCTGTCGACTAAAGCACATCACTATTTTAGCTGGCAACTCTTTTTCACTAACACGATAATTCTATCTGTCAATTTACTGACTAAGTTGTTGGGCTGAACTATAGTGTCGCGAGATCGAGAAATAATGGTTTAATACGAATAAGGTCCTGCTTTGGGTCGCTCGACTGAGTATTTGTCATTATTATTGGGCCAAACCTGAAGACCCGACATAAGCCTGGGTAGTACGATGATACGAGTCCCACGTTTTGTGGCAACAAAATGTCAGAATTTGACAACTAAGATACTGGAAATTCCCGACTTTTGACATTTAAAACGGGCAACTATCTACGCGACTACTCGACTATCTACTTTGATGACTATCTGACCACAATTGGGACGTCGTCGTACATAAAATTGTGTACAGTCTGGATTTTATACCATTCACTGAATTTTTGATGTCAGAGGCCTTATGGGTGGCTTGATAACTTCTGACAGTAAGGCCCGCCACTGTCTTACAAACCTCCACCAACCCGGACTTGGCCCCCGTGGTGGAGTATGGCCTAACCTTCCTGAAATGCAGGAAGAGACCCGTGCCCCAGCAGTGGGGACATACATACAGGGTTGAAATTGACTGAATTTTTAAATACTAAAACGGCCTTATTTGCTCCATTAAATCATCTTTAGTCAGTCTCTACACTTAGGTTAATAAAAATCTGCGTAATTTCCTTTTTTATCTACAATAAATTGATAGCTATGTATTTTATCTATCTATCTAGTCAGCCCATAAGCGGAGCTCACCGTTGGGCATAAGCCTCTTCTCTTTCCCGTTAAGACTTTTCTAGTGTCGACTCGTGTTTCCCAGGCTCATTCAAAATGTTGTCGAAAATAACGTAAATATCTGAGTAATGTCTCCCGGTCGCATTCACAAAGTTGTCAAAGTTGTACATTGGAAAGTAACCGACAGAGTAAAAAAAGTATGTGCTACGCAATGTACGTCGAAATGTAGTTTTATCTAACTCGGCCCCCGTAATATGCAGTGCAGATTAATGATTTTGGGTCAGTGTGCAAGCTTTGCACACCGACAAAAATCTTCATCTATTAATAGTAGATGAAGATTTTTTAGTAGTTGACTGTTCGATATCAAGCATTGTCGGTAACAGACTCGCAATCAGCTGTCTAATCTTTCTATCTATTTATCAATCTCCATCTAGAAATCTTTCTCTCCAAATAAGTTTTTTTTATAGCTATAACGCTTTTACTATTTCCTATAATGCTCGCTATTATAACTTAATGTTATAAGGCGCGACTCTTTAAGGAGATCTCGTCGCGCCTAGTCGCCGCTTCAGGAGACCCGAGGGCTGGTGCTTACTTTGGCCAAAGGGTAAGCCTAGCCATACAGCAAGGCAATGCCCCCAGCCTTCTTGGTACTCTGCCGCCCGACAGCGATCTGGCTCAAATATTTAATTTAAATTAGAATATAAAAAATACAAAAATATTTATTGCCAAATAAGTGTTTACATGAGCATTTTTACACAGCGGGCCTCGCACTAGGTAAACCTGTATCGCGGGCGTCTGTTCTGGTGACAGTTTCGCAAGAGCAGTTCGCTGAGGAAATAGGCGACGCAGAGCAAGAATGGACTTTAATGGGGGGCGTATCAGTTGGCGCGGATGCTTTCGTCTTGTAAAAACAAACATAAGCGATGTTAATTTATAAATTTGTCAGAGATACTTAGTTTAGATAATCGTTAAGACTCTGTTAACTTAAGTTAATAACTTTAGAATAAGGTACAATGGGGCTGACATGTCCTCGTAAGGTACAAAAGCCCCTAATAAAATAAAGATAAAAAAAAAACAAACAAACAAACAAACATTCTTGGTTTTGTCAGCATTCAAAGTTAGTAAGTTTTTTGAAAGCCATGAGGCTACCTGAGATATGCCCCTCTCAGCACGTGACAAAGCAGATGTCCAAGATTTATCACTAAAGACAATGGCGGTATCATCCACGTAACAAAACATGTTACTATTGGTGTTTTTTTCGTTATCAAGGCAGGACCCTATATCATTAATGTAAAGGGTGAATAACGTTGGTCCCAGAATACTGACCTGTGGGACGCCAGCAGTTGCTTCCTCTGCATTGCTGACCAGGTCGCCTATCCTGGTTAACTGTTGCCTATTTGTGAGATAGCTACGGAACCAGTCCAAAGTTATACCTCTGATTCCGAGTCTGTTCATTTTTTCCAAGAGAATTCCAATAGACACAGTGTCGAACGCTTTGGCTAAGTTCAGAAATAGCCCAACACAAGGACGTCCTTCATCTAAATTTTGAGTAACTATACCTAGAAGTGCCTTTACAGCATCTTCTGTTGATTTGTTGCGCCTAAATCCAAACTGGTTAGGTGATAATAAATTCTTCGATTCTAGGAAGTTCACAAGGCGCTAGCTTACAATTTTTTCAATAATTTTTGAGAAAGCACTAAGGAGCGAGATTGGCCTGTAATTTTCTATTTTTAGTTTGCTATCTCCCTTATAAATTGGAATAACAGCAGCTGTTTTCCTACAGCTTGGGAAAACACCGAGGACAGGCTAAGATTACAAATATGAGTAACTGGTGGTGCAAGAGCACTAATAGACAATTTTACCAATTTATTACCTATGCCATCGAGCCCGGGAGCACTATCCGGATTCAATTGTTTAACAATACTTTGAATTTCAAGCTCGTCAGTCGGCTCCATGCAAAATGTTTCATGGTATTGAGGTTATTAACTCCGGCTATCAAGGCTTCGTGGTTTGTATCAAGTTTTTTTTGAATTGCCTTCGCCAGCGTAGGACCAACAGATGCGAAGTAAGAGTTACAGCTGTTCAGGCTTAAATTAGGGGAAGAAGACATTTTTAATAGTTCGGTAGCGGAATTCGTTTTTTTCGGTTGACTGCATATTTCTTTTACTGCGTGCCATAGTTTTTTGCTGTTTCCTGTACTCTCACTTATTTGATCGTTGTGATAAGAAATTTTCACTTTTTTTAAGAGATTATTGCACAAATTGCGATACCGTGTATATATCAGTTTAACAGTAGGGTCGTTTTTTCGTTTTCGAGAGTCCGAATGCAGTTTGTCCCTCTGTTTCATACATCTTATTAGACCTGGAGTAATCCAAGGCTTAAGATTATATTTCGATCTGCTTACTTTAATCTGGGTTGTATTTCGTTTTATAAGATCACTAACTATAGATGTGAACCTCATAGCTGCCTCGTCCGGGTCAGCATTCTTAAGAATCACTGACCAGTCGATCACTCGTAGTTGGGAGGCCACTTCACTAAAGATGGTTTTAAATGGAGTTCTCCTATTTTTTTTCCTGTGACAATGAAGTTACCAGCACAAGCATGGGCATGTAATGATCAGTTGTAGCCGAGGCACACACTATTGATTCAGCCTGTAATTTAGAGCGTACGAAGATGTGACCAATACATGCATTTCCACTATGTTCTGCAAGCAGACATAGGCAATCTGAACAATGGGTTTGGTTTACACTTATATCTATATTGAAATCACCTACAAGTATTAGGCTTGAGATTCCCTTCAGAAGCGATAGTTCCCTGCCCAGCGAAACAAGGAAGTTATCTAAATTTCTAAATGATGGAGATCTGTAAACCGACACAAGGGATAAATCATTTGGAAAATTCATTTATTTTATTTATTTATTTTCATAACATACACTGTCATAACAGGCAAACCCCAAAACGATCAGCATTAGTCTTATTGTAAATTAGTAAGTATGTCACAATTAAAAAGCTAACAGTAAATACTTTGTCATTAAAAATAGTCAATTATAAAATGTCAATACAATTATAAAACAAAAAAAAAAACATTTCAGGTAAACAATATTAAGATAAAATTAAATTAATTTCAAAATAAATAATAACATTAAATAAATAAATCATTCAAAAAATATAAATTTACATTAATAAGCGTTACACATAACAAATTATAATAAATCTATTATAAGACGTTCGGCATCATCAATGTTGGGTTCTTTCAGTATCACATTCCATTTAGTGTGAGATACATTATAGCCAGAACTGGTTTCCAGCCAGCATTCTGTTAGAACAATGGCGTCAAAAGTAATACCACTATTATCTAATCGTTGCAATGAGATCAGAAAATCATCGAAATGGTGATTTAGATTTCTTCTATTGAACGTCATAACTTTAACATTGTTCTTAGTCGCAAAATTAGCCAGAGGTTGCGGGTTCGAATCCCGGCATGGGTGAAATTTTAAGCCTCTAAATAGGTTTTTAAATTTGTCCTTAGCACGAGTTAGTGCATTAAAAATAAAAATAAATAGTATAAATTAATTTCATCTCCGGCCAGATGGACCGACGACCTGAAAAAGGCGGCACATCCTTGCAAGATTCCGGTGAGTCCAGCGCATGGCAGATTATATGCGGATAGTTATCTAAGTCTGTAACCAAATCATGATCAGCCATAGTCGCGAAACAGGAGTTCCCTGTACCTAAAGTGTTCTGTTACTTAAGCGCGCTGAGTGACTCACATATAACGTAGTATTTGTATTGTTATGTCATATATCATAGAATTATAATTCATGATTTACTGTGACCATTGACCTTTATGTAGGGATTCAATATAATTATAGGAAATTTCGTTTTTTGTTCAAACACGTAATGCAGTTAGTAGATATGTCGCCGCCAACTGGTAAAACTAACCGTCGAACTAACTGCCTAGGACGTCATTAGGCGGCGGCACCCAATTAAAGAACTAATCAGGCTTGTGATTTAACGTAATGTTTTATAATCTGTCTAAAGGTGGCTAGCCATGTGCTTAGTACCAGACGGACGTCTACTGAAGTAGGTACAGTACATTTCTCTTCTACTTTGTACTCGAAATTAAATAAAAGCGGCAGGAACGTCTTAAGTTTTTGTTTACAAACCATATTGAATTGAATTTCATAACAACAGCATGTTTACCATTGCATCATAGATCTAATGTTGTACAAACGTCAAAATAGTCAAATCAAACTAAGTATTTTCTGGCATAGAAATAGTTTCTAACAAGAATCGTAAAAACGGATTCTGTGGTGTTAAGAAGTTCGCCGGGCATCTAGTTACCTATATAATGCATTACTCGTAGGTACAATGTGCAAACTCCGTGTTAGTTGGGTCAGGCCAGTCATTACTGGGTATTCCTCAGCTTTGTAATTTACATCATATGTAACAATACATATTTAATGCTAGCGAATTAGCGAACAATTAACAGACCAATATCTCAATCAATGATGTTAATGCTGACCACCATCATTAATTACCTTTTATAACATAACTAGCTTTTGCCCGCGACTCCATCCGCGTGGACTTTAGTTATTTAGTATGCTTCAATAAAAGGTGCAAACGATTTTTGTTTTGATCAATTATCTGACTCTGCGACAAATCGTAGAAGGGCAATAGATTTTTTTAATTATAATAAATAAACTGTGTCTATGAGAAATTCTTTAAAAAAGGACGAAACGTCTCAAACGCCACCGCTACTGCAAAACCGGAAACACAGGGTATGATTACTTTGTTGTTATTGACAGGGGGGTTAGTTGTGATTATAATAATTCATAATACTTCTTTATATACCTACCACATTAAATGTTCTTCCCTCGGGTGCCAATATAACCAGGCTGCTAGGGGAGCTTACTCTCGAGCAGGCCACGTAAAACTGGCCGTGCAAGAAGCAGTCCCCTCTAAGATCGATTCCTGCTATTTTTAGTGACTGATTCTGCTACTTATTAGTGATCATAGCAAAACAGACTTTAAGGGGAAACTCTTCTTCTTCTTCAGGCTATATTCTGTTGTCCACTGCTAGACATAGCCCTCCCCTAATGAGCGCCATAGCGCCCTGTCTTCAGCTTACCGCATCCAGCATCTGCCGGAAGTTTTTCGCAGATCGTCATCCCACCTGGTCGGAGGGCGTCCTACACTTCGTTTGCCGAGTCGCAGTCTCCACTCAAGAACACGTTTACTCCAACGGTTGTCGGTTCTTCGCGAGATATGGCCAGCCCACTGACACTTCAGCTTGCTGATTCTCTGAGCTATGTCGATAACTTGGTTCTCTGTCGGATGCATTCGTTACGAATCCTATCCTTCAGAGAAACTCCGAGCATAGCTCTCTCCATAGCTCGTTGAGCTACTTTGAACTGGTGGACCAGACCTTTCGTGAGTGTCCATGTCTCGGCTCCGTAGGTCATCACAGGTAGGACGCACTGAAAGGGGGACTGCAGTCTATTAAATTCGAATGGGAACTTCGATGGTATAAGTGGTATACGGGGATATATACCGATTCACGTCTAGCACAGCCAGTAAATACAATGGCCTTTATTACGTTTTTATGTAAAGCTTTCACGTGCATCCTGGTCACATTGCACTAATTGGGTGGATTAAGATTTCGCAGTAGTGTTACTGGAGCACCCACTTTAAGGCTAAGTGTGTGAGACGGTATACCGGGTAGGTTCAGGGTATTTAGGAACTCCACGGGATAGTGTACTGCATCATCCATATGCACTACAGTGTCCACAGACTAATCAAAAGATCAGTCACACACAAAGTAGTTACTAGCGTTAGTGCATCTGGCACGCCGTTTTTTCTAGCTTTTTGTACGTATGGCAAGACATGAATCATGATCTTGTTCTGATAGGGACGCGGACAGTGAGGTGGTAGGTACCTCTTTCCTTTTCCTGGTAGTCGTTTTGGCGATGACAGGAAGAAGTGAAGGAGAGGTGGGCTCAAATTGGCAAGGAGCTTAATTCCGTACATACCTATACATAAAAATGGCCACAAGATAGATCATGTGAAAAGCGTAGTCATCCCACGGGGTTACCTGTAATATATAGGTAAACTTCAAAGACGTACGGAAAGAGTTGCCCTGTCACTTCCAGCTCACATAAACTACCATAAGTAGGAGAACGTAACATGTCAATGCAGTAGGTATTCAGTAGCACTGGACTTACCATCACTGACGTGTCGCTGCCGCATTACTGTCGTGAGACATAATAGCGAACTCTTCCCAGTTGGCTACAACATGGCTAACGATTTGCTCACGTACCTACCTCCCTAGCCATCACCTGTGTGTCATACAACAGATATGATATGGCCCGAAACAGACAGGCTCCGTCTCCGATAATAGAAAATTGTGGTGTGGGGCACCAACGATTCATGAATTTGTAATAACTCAACAATCATTGCATGTAAGGGATAACAAAAAATAAGTAAATATCAAAGGTTCCACTCAACAACCAAGAAAGAATGGCTTTTACGTCGACTACAAAAGGTAATATTTCCCAACAACATCCAAGAATACAACAGAACAAAATTTTGCAACCCCGTTCACTCCCTTAAGGGTTAAATTTAGAAAAAACGGCGACAAACGTGTTCAATCAATTGTTTCTAACGTATTTACTTTAAGTTTCAAGAAAATTATACAACATTCTGTATACTTCCCATACAAATTTTAGCAACCCTTTTCGCCCCCTAAGTGGTTGAATTTAAAAAATCCGGTCTTATTCCTTGCCTACATTATATATAGACCCTGTGTGCAAAATTTCAGCTTCCTGGGTCCAATTTTGGAAAAGATTCAAGGAACAAAATTTTGCAACCCATTTCACTCCCTTAAGGGTTAAATTTAGAAAAAGACGAAACACGTGTTCAATCAGTTGTGTTAAAGAGTATTTATTTTAAGTTTCAAAAAATTAGATAACATTCTGTATACTTCCCATACAAATTTTAGCAACCCTTTTCGCCCCCTTAGGAGTTGAATTTCAAAAAATCCGGTCTTATTCCTTGCCTATATTATATATTGACCCTTTGTGCAAAATTTCAGCTTCCTAGGTCCAATTTTGGAAAAGATTCAAGGAACAACATTTTGCAACCCGTTTCACTCCCTTAAGGGTTAAATTTAGAAAAACGACGAAACACGTGTTCAATCAATTGTGTTAAAGAGTATTTATTCTAAGTTTAAAAAAAGTAGGCAACATTCTGTATACTTTCCATACAAATTTTAGCAACCCTTTTCGCCCCCTTAGGGGTTGAATTTTAAAAAATTCTGTCTTATTCCTTGCCTACATTATATATAGACCCTTTGTGCAAAATTTCAGCTTCCTAGGTACAATTTTGGAAAAGAATCAGGGAACAAAATTTTGCAACCCCTTTCACTCCCTTAAAGGTTAAATTTAGAAAAACGACGAAACACGTGTTCAATCGATTGCATTAAAGAGTATTTATTCTAAGTTTTAAAAAAGTAGGCAACATTCTGTATACTTTCCATACAAATTTTAGCAACCCTTTTCGGCCCCTTAGGGGTTGAATTTTAAAAAATTCTGTCTTATTCCTTGCATACATTATATATAGACCCTGTGTGCGAAATTTCAGCTTCCTAGGTCCAATTTTGGAAAAGATTGAAGGAACAAAATTTTGCAACCCATTTCACTCCCTTAAGGGTTAAATTTAGAAAAACGACGAAACACGTGTTCAATCAATTGTGTTAAAGAGTATTTATTTTAAGTTTCAAAAAATTAGACAACATTCTGTATACTTCCCATACAAATTTTGGCAACCCTTTTCACCCCTTTAGGGGTTCAATTTCAAAAAATCCTATTTTATTCCTTACCTACATTGTATACAGACTTTCTGTGCAAAATTTTAGCTTCCTAGGTCGAAGAGCTTGGGCTGGGCGTTGATGAGTGAGTCAGTCAGGCGAACAAAATTTTGCAACCCCGTTTACTCCCTTAAGGGTTGAATTTAGAAAAAACGGCGAAACACGTATTCAATCAATTGTGTTGAAGAGTATGTATTTCAAGTTTCAAAAAAATTAGACAACATTCTTTATATCTCCCATACAAATTTTGGCATCCCTTTTCGCCCCCTTAGGGGTTGAATTTCAAAAAATCCTGTCTTATTCCTTGCCTTGCCTGATTTTCAGCCGGGTCCTAATCGCGGTTAGCGTTACAAATAGCAGATATGATTCTAGGATCATAGCATATACCATTGTGAAACTATCAGCTTTGACGTACTTAGTAAACATTTTGTTTAAATATTTGAATAGGTAAGCATAAATCCGGTGACATCCGGTTTCGTATGTCTGGATGATTGTTGAGCGGATCGCCCGAGATAAGAAGGCGCTGGCTATAGGAGTCATAATGTCAAGATTACTCCATATCTCCTTGGACTATGCCCCAACACAAAATTCTTGTTTTGAAATCTTTATTGCCATATTGAAATAACGTTTGATTAAGTTTCCTCTTATATAAAACGGTATAACCATATAAATTTTATTGGTCAGTACTTTTTAGAGTTCCTACCTACTTTGCAGTTATAATATTTTTTGCCTAGTTTCCCTTTACATTATACTTAATAAAAGTGTTTGCCTTGGTTGGACACCTTACTTCTATAACGCAGTCACCAGTAGGTAAGCCCGTCAGGCGAAGCACCTATCAGGCCACCCATTCTTTAAAAAAGACCAGATTCCACTATCTTTTTAAAGTGTATCTTCGCGACTTCCTTTATGACATCGTTTTCTAATATTTTTCCTCTTTTGATAGCATTCGTAGCACAACACAGATAAGAAATATTCGCATATCGAGTCGACGAATGAAAACGTTCCCTTTCATTATGTTTGTTCAACAACCTAACAAAGGTGGAATATGCAGAAATGTAGTGGCCACTTGACAAAATTCAGGAGATTATACTCAATTCTACAAATAAAACTGTAGATCAGGCAGACAGCGCTTAAAATCAGAAAATCTCCTGAGAAATTAGTAGCGGCCCGCGCGGCGCGTTGTGACATGACGTCACAAGCGGTCTTGTGACTGGTAGCGGGACTCGATATTTTTCGTAATGCCTATAAAATCAAAACTACTGGGTATTTTTGACTACAGCAAAAACTAGTGTATTTGTATACATACAGGCTATACTGAGACAAACATTTCAAGCGATTTGGCATACCTAGTAACATTCTTCAAGACTACGGACCCCCAGGGGTCCACGGACCACAGGTTAAGAAACACTGTTCTGCAGCAATCTAAACCTAGGTACTTCGGTATATTTTATAGTAGGTAGTTAGGTACTTACCTTCTGAAAAATCTTACGGTGTTATTTCTTATAACACTCCCTAAAAATACTTTGAGATAAAAACTTTACAAGGTAGAGTGCTTGCTGCGGACTAATACTGCGCTAATGAAGTGATTTAAGGGGAACGTGTTTCTAACCGACATCCAAAAAGGAGGAGGTTATCAATTCGTGGCGTATATTTACCCCCTTCGTGCACGTACAATCAATAATCTACAAAATGCTTTCAGAAAGACAAGTGACAGCTGATGTCTACTGACACCGGGAGAGTAAAACCATAATTTTTTTTTTCAACTCCCTGTTAGGTACTGCGTAAACAGTAAAACTTTTTCTTAATTTGTTTGCGATAAGTAAACACAATTTTTTTTTTGTAGGTATATTATTATTACAATATATGTACTCTATCTAATATGTAAATATTATGCTATCAATGACATTCCGGTGGTAGGTATGTCAATAACATTGAGAGGTATATTTAATTATTTTTTTTACTATAAAAGTATTCTTTATCTATCTATAAATACTCTATATTCTTCTTAAATCTATATTCTTGCAACCTGTCTCTATTCGTTATTCGCATAAATCTATTTTAGATTTTATTATTTTCTAGCTGTTCCCCGCGATGTTACCCGCGGTTTATCGATTTTACCGTGGGAATAAGATATTTTCTCGCAGTAAAACATAGCCTGTATTAATCCAGGGTATCAGCTTACTGCATACCAAATTTTATTAAAATCGCGTCAGCCGTTTAGACATGAAGTAACAGTGTGTACATCCCACCTAGCAACTACATTATTCTTGCAAGCCACTCCATCCAAAGTGTGTGTGGAAGAGATCGCTTTAAGCGATAAGGTCGCCAATTGTAGATCTTTACTTAGATTTAATAAACCTTAATTGTATTTTTTTCTGCATGTGCAAGTGTCCTCTACCTAATATAATTATGAGCAATATATTCACCATATTTAATCGTTGTCAGGCTATGCTGGTCCACTGCTGGACATAGCCCTCCCCTAAAGAGCGTCACGTTGTGCTATCATAGGGGGTAATGCCCATTATCCCCACGCTGGGCATGCACTATGTTTATTATGAGCCTATTTCTATGTCCAAGGTCATTGACGGCTATAAGTGTCTTAACGGGTTTTTTCCAAGTTCACTAAAATTAGCGCAACTACTTTTAAACCTGATTACCTTTACAAAACTCACGGACACCAACAAGTAGGTACAGTCGCGTGCGCTAACATGTAAACACATTAGAACTTTCTCACATTAACCTCTTCTAGCCTGATGTATGAGAAAATGACTATTTTTACTTTGACAAGGTACTGAAGTGCATACATGTTAGTGTGCATGACTACATACAAAGATAAGAATATTGTTACACTCACTCAAGCACACGCCCATTTACTTTAAGCCAAAGGTGAAAGCACTATGGACCGCTCATAATGTTCCAATCTTAAGAGTCAATATTGTAATAGATTATACCTAAGTCGAATTCCTTTCGCTCTGCTTTGAGCGTTGTGAGAACAAAGAAAGTCCTTCACGGCAGAGAATGGACTTTAATATTGTACCAACCGCATTAAGGTACGCAGTAGTCAGGTAGTATGTCCAACAACGAAAGAGAATAAAATTCCGACAAAACTTCGTCAAATCACAAAATCTAAATGTTTTTATACCTAACAATACAAAAACTGCAAGTTATTGAACGTTAAAAGTTATACAGTTGGGTAAATACCTACGTGTCCATTTCAGAATCTAATCGTTTTGGAAAAGCGGACAAACTCCAACGGTCTTTGAGGATGTATCTTATAACGAGGAACATCCAAATCACGAAAAAATATCTGATGCATTGCACCACACTTCACACTATCACATCACACTTCGTACTAATATTATGAAGGTGAAAGTTTGTGAGTGTGTATGTAGTTACATCTTCACGTCTAAAAGGTTGAAGCGGTTTTGACAAATCTTGGTATGGAGTTAGCTGATAACCTGGATTAACACATAGGCTACGTTTTACTGCGGAGGAAAGTATCTTATTCCCGCGTGACACCGCGGGGCACAGCTAGTAATAAATAATGAGAATCGCTATATCGATTAAGTAGTAATAAAAAATTGTTGGCAGTCGTTAAGTCAAGTCAGTGGCCTTTAGAGGGGCATGAAAACTTCTGACAGTAAGACCAGCCACTTGCAAGCAGTCACCAATCCGGACTTGGCCCCCGTGGTGGAGTTTGGCCTATACCTTCCTAAGGGAAGTGACGTGCTCCTCGGTGGGAACATAAAGGGTTGATGATGATGGTAAAACGTCGTTCGTATTGTAGAGTAGAACCTCCCATTTTTGAATACCTATATACGGAGATTTTGTGATACCTTGTATACAACCTACTAAGTACCTATGCATAACATTTTGTGTTTTCGTAATTTTCTTCTGAAAAACAAATTGTGGGAAATCTAACGCGAGGCTCAAACTCTCAGGCGGCCTCTACAATAAGTTTCCGATCGAGTCATGTATTATTTGTTTGTATGCAACATGCAATGGCAGCCGAATGGCTGACGCAACATTCTTCAAAGTACCTACTAACGAAGAAAGAGACGCAAAACGGCCCCATTGAGGCTGATGAAATACCGCAAAATATTTCACATTTGACTTCTGCCCCTTGGTGTGATGATAATATGATCAGTCAAAACATTAGTGGCATTGACCTTGCAGATTCGTCCATACAAGATACAAGTACATTGTTTACATAGGTACCTATTTATTTATTTTTTTCCTGGCAAATTATGTAAATTTTCCTGTTGAAATCAGCACATGGATACGAATGTCAGATAGTTAAAAATTAAATATCATCGGTCAAAAGAAAACAAGATTCTTTTAAGTATCTGTTGTTTTGTATTTGACAACTTTGCGCTTGACTTTGGTGTAGTCAGAGAGCGTGTGCAAATTACATCAGCTGACGTCACGGCCGCGCCTCCGCTCTCCGCCAATCACGGCGCAGGACGCGACAACTCCCCCGTTATAAAAGACTCAAGCGCACAGAGGATTTTTCATTCCAATTTAGAAGTCCGGAATATTAGTTTCATTATTAAATGGGTGATAGATTGAATATAATTGGTTATTACAGATGGTTGATATTCTTGTTCAGTTTCAGTAATTCTTTCGATAATATTTAGACCATAATTTTCTAATTAGAATAACCAATTTTACTTAGAACAACATATCGTAAAGTATTACTTAGCTACTTTTATTTTTTTTTTATAATTTGAGCGGCTTTTTATCGGAAAGTATCCATAAGTTAGCAAAAATGTTGCATCTGAGTTCCGCTCCTGCAGACTACACCAAGAAGACAGCGCAGTAAGTTTCATTAAATTTTAAACCTTCTTCATAGTTGAGCCCTAGAATACGTAACTCCTGACTTACTTTTTATTTAAATATAAATAAGTAAATTTTTTAAGAATCGCTCGTAGACCCTACCTGAGTGATCTTAACGATCACGAAGGTTAAGCAACACAGGGCGCGTTCAGTGCATGGATTGGTAAACCGTCTATTAGGACAAACGCTATTGGCATTTTTCTGAGCGGTTCCGTGCTTCGCAAGCAAGGCACTAACGTGCCGTTGGTGCCGGCTTTCGTCTATCGACGGCAGTCTTCAGATGACAGTCGTTAAGTCAAGTCAGAGGCCGTAGGGCGGCTTGAAAACTTCTGAAAGTAAGACCAGCCACTAGTCTTGCAAGCCTCCACCAATCCGGACGTGACCCCGTGGTGGATTATGGCCTATACCTTCCTCAGGGAAGAGACCCGTGCCCCTCGGTGGGGACGTAATGGGTTGATGATGACTTTTGTTACACTAAATGTACAAAAAGACGGAATTTCACTTACTGAGAATTGGATGGAATGAATCCTCTCAGCTTTTCCTAGCGATTAGTTAAGGTGAGCTTGTAAAGGCTTAGGATGGCTTAGGCCGATGGTTCACAATACCGAGCCACCTACATTCCCCATGGGTATTGTCCCAAATAAATTAACAACTGCTTGACAAAATTAAGTTTCAAGTGATGTTAGTAATATATATTATACGAATCATAAATTAATAATAAATATTATTATGTAGATACCTTTTCAATTATTTCGTGTATATTACAGAATAAGTCTGACTTTGATTCAACCTCTAGTTTTAGGAACTATAGGTAGGTACTTCCTTTGCAGTAACGTACTTCCGATTACAAAGACGCAGATTCTAATTTTAGCTCTAAAAATTAACGAAAGCAGAATAATTATTCAAAATATACCTACGCCCTAGCCTCTTTTAAAAAACATTCGTTTTCTTTTTTATATAACAACATATTTTTTATAATACGAATAGGTATTCATTGTCCAATTGAGCCAAAAGCAGTTTCTATATCCAGATAGTCTCCACCCCATGGATATAGACAATATAGCCATGCCTCTACCCTAGGTAACCTCCATGAAAGTTACCTAGGGTAGAGGAATGGCTATACCTATGGCCAGCAATTAACTATTTTCTGTCAATAATAAAAGTATTCCGAGCCGCAATTAGTGGTCAACTGCAAATACGAAATGGAACAGTTCTATCCATCTCATTTATTTACAACATTTCCAGTATTGATTAGCAAAAAGTTTCAAATTGATTAGTTTCTACTAATGCTAAATTGCGAAATAAATTTTCCGGCTAAAAATCTACTTTTTTGATAGGTAGGTACTACCTAAAGGAGAGGGAGGAAAGAAAGTAGCAGTTAAAATATAGCTATTGTTTTAATAACATTTTGTCAATACGTTACCGATTTCATCCGGAAATCTCACCGGTCGGGGACGGGACGGCACGACCATGTACTACTTATCAAACCTCACCAAGGGTTGGTCAAAATTTGGCTTAAATTCATCAGCTGCGTTTGTCTTAAGGATTTTTTTTTATAACACGACCTGATTAACACGGAAAAACGTAGACTCCAACAAAGTATCAAATCAGCTACAGCGGTGAATCACTTTTGAAAAGTTATCGCTTGCAGCTTCCACGTTCCGATCTTAGCTGGTCCCACCCCCTAGACTTTGTTTGTTTTATGAGCGAACACTGTGAAAAACAAACCTTAAGGTGATCCACTGCAATCCTGGCCGGTGATAGCTATGTGGTTTTGCAAGCAAAATCAATTATCGCGTAACTCGGACTGAACGAACAAAGACATCTCAACATGAAAATCTTGAGAATCCGGTGTTATTCCGTTTATGGGTCCCCTACGTAGTTTCGATAGCCGTTGTATCGATTTTTTTTCCCGCTGCCTCATATAAGTTCGAAAGCTTATGGACTCGAATGCTGTAGTGGCTAAAGACGCTGTTTCGAATAACATTTTCACTGTTTATGAGCGTATGAGGCAGTAAAACATGTTCGCTGCCTCATACGCTCGAATGCTTGTTTGTTTTTAACTTTGTTTTTTACACTTTATTGCGCAATAAAACTTAAATAACGTACAATGTGATAACAATTACGTACACCTTCGCTCCATCATTGAATTATTCAATGGTAATTGTTATAGATCAGTACTAGATTTTTTGTTACACGTATAAAATTTGTTAAATAATAATAAATGTAGATTTAAACTAAATTTGTTTTGTTTTATTCACTACTTGATTTTTTTATACGCATTAAGACTGAATGAATCGAAATGACAAGCATTCGAGCGTATGAGGCAGTGAAAATGTTTTTCGAAACAGCGTCTTTCGCCACTACAGCATTCGAGTCCATAGGCTTTCGAACTTATGAGGCAGCGGGAAAAAAAATTGATACAGCGTTTTTCGCAACAACGGCTATCGAAACTGCGTAGGGGACCCATTGCGTTACTCGTAACACAGTCATTCAAATGTCAGCAAGTGTACGCGGAACAAATGTATATTTCCCTACCGCTTATTGTGTCGGTAATGGACTCCGCTTATTATGCACAATTGCTTATCGCCCATTATTTGTTTTTAATTTTCTTACTTGCTTCTTTTTTTCTCTGTAGTATAGTGTAAACTTTGTGTACCTATATATTATGTTCTGTTGTGTTTTGTAATTTTTTTACTGTTTTGTTATGTTTTTAGTATTGTGCCGTTGAATAAATAATTTCTCTCTCTCTCTCTCTCTCTCTCTCTCAAAGTCAGCTGAACAACTTACCTACTCGCGCTAATTTAAAAATATTTCAACATACTTAATCATAAAAAAAACACGTCTCGTGCTGATGTGTCGGGCGGTACCAAACCAGTGCCTAGACAGTAGGTACATGCAGCTAAGGACAGTTGCCTAATCAAGGTCTCATCGCGATTTAATTTATTAATGTATTCAATAGCGGATGGATAAAAAGATCGTTATCAACCCTTGTATGTCCCCACTGCTGGGGCACGGGTCTCTTCCTGCAGCGCAGGAAGGTTAGGCAATACTCCACCACGGGGGCCAAGTCCGGGTTGGTGGAGGATTGTAAGACAGTGGCGCGCCTTACTGTCAGAAGTTATCAATTAAGCCGCCCATAAGGCCTCTGACATGGCTTAACGACTGCCATTATATGACAGCCGGCACCAACGGCTTAACGTGCGCTTGAAGCCCCATAGTTTGTGATAGAGTAATCCCTTTTATAACTATTTGAGCTACGTTTGAAGAGTGTTTTAAGGAACCGTGTGTCTTACCACTATAAATAAAGATTGATGGCGAGCAATGGTGTAATAGGTAGGTACTTAAAAACTAGTTAATATTTATAACGTTATAATATCATCACGTGTTCACGACTTGCGGGCCTTGCGGCTTACTTATTTAATTACCTACGTCTATTTGAATGTTGTCGTTAAAGCATTTTTTTACAACTATCAACTGCAATTATCGTCACATTTATGTTTATTACCTATTATTGTAAGAACTGATACCGGTACCCATGAAAAAATCGTCGTGTATCGTGTTCTCCGTATCACATTATGATTTCTCTGTATGCAAACAATTCGTTGATAATAAATAGGGTATGTATGTGCCTGCAATTAAGGGTATTAATCTAATAATTACAGGGCTAGCCTTTTTACTATAATAAAGGATCATTTAAAACGTTAGTGGCTGAGTGAAAGTTAGCCTTCTCATAAAAGACCTGCAAAAGGCTGAATTAAGAGCCGCCGTTTATTTTAATTTAGTTTATGGCAAAATGGCGTCAACGTAACAGCTGATTATGTCACCTGGTGCATTATTTATTACGTAAGTATCCACTGAGTTGAGTGACGTTGATTTTAACTTTTTTTTCAAGCTACTCCGGCTGTCAAATGCATAAATTTTTTGACACTTAGGAGTCGTCTAAATGCTTCACTCGATAGAGTAAAGTGCTACGTAATAGTTCGGTACCAGCAGAACGCTGGTACCTACCGAACTTTGTGTGAGGCAATTGCAACATTGCAAATTGCAAGTTGGAAACAATTGCAACGGTAGGAACGATTTCAACGTTAGAAAATATTTTGTTTGTTTTAATTAATTTGAGTTTGTACAACGTTAGTTGTAATGAAATTCAGTCTAACGTGGTTTGTAAACAAAAATGGAAGACGTTCTTGCCGCTTTTATTTCGAGTACAAAGTAGAGAAGGAATCTTGACAAGATGTCTCATTGGCTTCTAACCATTAATCTGTAAAATATAGCTTGAGCTTTGATTTAATTGTTCTGTGCTTGAGCTCCACGACAGCTGTCACACTGACAGGGCTAGGAATGGGACAATGTCGACATCAAATGTCACTTAAAGCGTGTGTGATATAAGATAACATGTATGGAAAGAAGAATTTCGAGAAATTGGAAACATGAAATCAAACACGAGAAATATTATTTTACATAGTTTTATTCAAGTAGAGGTGTACATCCTAATATACCTAAATCAGTTTCTGATTACAATTTTCCTTTTAACGCTCTTTTTATATGAAAGCCCAATTTTTCGTAGAATTTTAGCCAATCATGTTAAGCTGGATGTAAACAAATTTGCCTCTTTAAGTGACGCTCCCATTTTCTTAATGTGGGTAATTGTCCTCTTGAGTAATATGAGTATATGTGGTTGTGGATAGCGACGGCGTCAAAACTATCAACCTCTGTGACGGAAGAAGATTGTATTCTCTTTATTTGGCGATGAAAGTTTTTAATCACTTCTTCTTCAGGCATCTCGCTTGATGACTCTCCGTACTTTTCTTTATACGGACCACCGTAGATCGTCCAATACCAAGAGCATTCGCAACTCTGTCACACACTCGCTCTAATGGCAGAAGCGGACCAAGGTTTTGGTTTTCGCGCGTGAAATATTATAACAAACTCACAGCATTCACTGTTCAAAACAGTTTTCTTTGATATTTTTGGCTATATGCAAACAAAAAGGAACAACTTTAACTCAACTAATCGACTTCACAATAGCAACTACAGTCTTTAAAGCATGAAATACTTTAATAGAAATAATTTGAAAAATTCATCGAATACCAACAAACATTTCGTCGTCAGGGTAAACAAGAACGTCACTCAATAAAAATCAAAACTTGACTATGGTCAAGTTTTGATCGCGGCTGACCAGAACGTTGTCGAACAAAGTTGGAGAGACGTGCACACACGCTATAGCTTATTGCCCCACACTAACACCAGTATTTCGTTAGATAGGTATTAATTAAAACAATTACAATTATTTTAATTCTAATGAAATTTGATAATGGTTTTCAAACAAATACAGTTCGCTGTCTGTACGTAATAAATACAGAGAATATTGTTGGTTCGAAATTTCACTGATGCCGGTGAGTCGCCCATTAGCTCAGTTGGAAAGAGCGCTGTCACGGATAGCCAGAGGTCACGGGTTCGAATCCCGGCATGGGTGGATTTTTTAGCCTCTATAAATAGGTTTTTAAAAATTGTCCTTAGCACGGGTTAGTGCATTAAAAATAATATAAATAAAGTCCAATTCCAATAGTAAACCTGCAGTTTAGATCATCCATCACCAAATTATCGAAAGTTTGTAATTTACAGTTACTATAATGGTTAGACACCTGTGCAGTAGATAAGTACGGAGTTCTCGCAGTACAAACTTTCTGTGAAAAAATTCAAAATTTCATGGGCTCAATTTCGATGACAGCTGTCCCGGAGCTCAAGCTATATTTTACAGACTAAAGATTCCCGGTTGTTAGGGGAGTCCAGCGACCCACCTAAGGGAATACGTTACTATAATTTTAAAAAGTCTACTGCTAATACCTTATCTATACTTATTGCTTTCATTGCTTACGTCAGAAGGCTATAGTCTCATATTTATAAAATTACGATTCCTAAAAAACTCCTCAGAGGTAGCAGGTACAAATAGTCTGTGGTAAATGGAAAAATGTAGATAGATAGGTACAGAACACTTTAGTGCACAAACAGAAAAAAATCACAACCATGATCTCTTACTATTTGAGAAATCATGGTATTTTTTGTTTAAAATGTTAATAATGTGTAAATCTAAATGTGTGGTTATGTAACCACACCATATTTAAACTTCCTTAAGCTGAGCTTAGCCTGAATGTTTTACAGGAATCTTGTTTTTAAAAGTAAGATCGTTAGACTTTGTAGCCTTAAAATATGTTCGAAAGAACATATATTATTAGATAAGTACCCTGTTTACATAAAGAGGAAGATTTAACTAGAACATAAGTACTACAGTTATCAAGTTAAACGTAGAACTATGGACTTCCGAAGTCCAGTCTGTCTTTTATCAGAAAACGTGATTATATACAAGATGCGTATATTATAATTAGGTGCCATTTTAACTAATTGGCCTCATTCTTAGTAAACAATTATTATTATTTATTAAAGAAAATTAACGTTATTGCTCATAAGTAAACATTACAATGGCAATGCGGCGGACTTAACAGTCAACCGCAGAAGGACTTGGGTATTAGAGCCGCGCCTCACATCGATTGAAAAAAAATTATGAACAACACAAGTACTTTATGATTTTTATCCGGAATCACTTAGGTACCTGCTCGATTTTTTGTTGGAAGAGTCCGACATAAGCAACCAGTGTTGCCAACGCTTATGCCAACTCCCCACCAGATTTTTTTGCAAAACCACTAGAAATACACAACAAAAACTGTTGAATATCTGGAATCCACTAAATTGCCCACTAAACCATATTTTCATTCAATTACGGTATGAATCAATGGTCAAATTATTAAGTCTTTCATAAATATCAACATTTTTATTAGTAAATCAAAAATTTTATTAATAAATCAACATTTTTTGTTAAGAAATCAACATTTTGTTACTAAATCAACATCAATAATTATCATTTAATCAACTTACTACAATGATGTGTTTTTTTTTATAATAGGTCTTCTTCTGATGAACACTCAATTGAGAAATGTGTAAGGGAGGTTATTACATTTACAAAATAACTAATCACCTAAGTGAGGTAATTTGAAACAAAACGTTTTTTGATAAAAATCCACTAAAAAAACCACTAACCACTAAATAGAATATTCCGCCACTAAGAGGGGTGTCGAAACCACCAGATTTAGTGGTAAATCCACTAAGTTGGCAACACTGTAAGCAACTGATGACGCGAGCTCTCTACTCACCGTGATGAAGCCCTTCGAATAAGAGCGAACCTGGTCGGTAGGGTCAGGTCGGGTTAGATAGGTACTTCTCGCAGCTTGCTCAATTCCGAACTCCACGTCACATTTTTCACACGCCTCTTGGCATACGATGAAGTTTTATTTCACCAAGCAGGACACTTCTCGGCAAATGTCCTGTGTATCATCACATCACATAGCATCACATCACACACACTAACACACTATTACTAATTAAAACTGTTTTTATACGGATTTCACTCGTTTATTCCTGTTTTCATTTTTCCGACGTTTCGGCACTTTTTGAGTCATCCGAGACCACGGCACCTGAAACGTCGGAAAATTGTAAAACTGTAATAAACGAGTGAAATCCGTATAAAAACCGTTTTATTTATGTCTAGTGCTCGTGTTAACCTTAAATAATACTACACTATTAGGTATAAATGCGAAAGTTGGTGAGGGTGTATGTTTGTCACTGCTTCACGTCTAAACGCATGAAGCGATATTAATAAAATTTGGTAAGGAGCTAGCTGACACCCTGGTTAACACATAAGCTACGTTTTACTGCGGCAAAATATCTTATTCCTTAATAAACCGTGGGTAACACCGTGGGGCACAGCCAAGGTCCAAGTAAGAAGACTCTAAACTAAACTTTTTTTGTCCAGATGCGCTCAAGTAGCATACGCCTGCGGCCGCGCCGCGCACCAGACGGCTCAGCGCGGGTCCACCAAGCCTGCCCAGGATCTGGCTGTGCTTACTCCTAAGGTTGGTAATGCGTTTGACTGCCTCATAAATCTAGCGGCATCAACTGCTCAACTGATCTAGCGGCATCAACTGATCTAGCAGGACTGCGTCTGTTTGCATAAGAGATAGAATGGCTATAAAGTTCGATTCGAGAGCAACAATTCCTATGGCAAATACCTATAACGATACTTCTTTTGAATAGCTGGTCGGCGCAGCAGTCCAGTCAAGTTTGAATCATTTTAAAGGAAATCGTTACGTTCTGTTTAGGTGTCAGTCAAGTTGAGACCCAGAGCTAGGCTAGGATTTATAGAAATCTAGGCTAGAAAAAAGATAATAAAAGATATTTAAATTTTAATAAGTAGATTGCTACAGTACCTTGATACCGAGTATCATGAGATCAGGATTACGGTGGTCCACCTAAAAGTTTGTTTTCCCTGCAACGCCCATATGCACCCGAACTGTGTTCGCTCATAAAACAAAATGGTATTTAGAGGTTGATAAAAAATAAACAAAGCTCAGGGGGTGGGAGCAGCTGATCGTCACGTGCAAGCTGTGAAAGTGATGTACAACTGAGTTGCCAGGGTTAAAACGCGCCAACTTGTCCGCTGGACGCCAAAATTGTCCAGATTCGCGCTAAACATACCAAAAAAGCGCCAGATAGCGCCGAAAGCGCTAAAATGGCAGCACTGCAATGTGTACATTGTACACCAACTCTAGCCAGAAGTAGGACATTATACAGGGATACACCGTAGTAGGGACGGATTTGGTGCGTTCTGACTCTTATCGTATTTAATTCCATAATCTCTGTCGACCAAGTACCACAAGAAATTTATTTATTTTTTCTATGGCGAGTCATAAACAATCTATTCGTCTGTCAGCTTTTAGAATATAGGTACCTCGGGCTCTAGATAAGGCTTCGGTTTTCGCCGAAGCACACGAGTATAACACTATACTTCCTTTAAAAAACCTATTTAGAGGCTAAATAGGTTTACTATACTTCCTGCTCTGTATAAAACTTTTCTTCTCTATTTTGAAAAGTTATGTGTCATATTAAGTACTTAGTTAGTTGCGATATTTCTATTACACGAATATATCCGATTCTATCCGATAGTAGCCGAGGTAGGTATATTCTAAAAGCTATTACGTTTCCTCCAGGTCCGCGCGTTCGTGGAGCGCAGCGCCAGTTTGTGCCAGCCGGAGCAGATCCACGTCTGCGACGGCTCCCCGGCCGAGGCCACCGTGCTGCTGCAGCACATGCAGCAGCAGGGAACGCTGCGCCGCCTCACGCAATACCAGAACTGGTGAGTGCGTGCTGCCAGCGCCAGAATCAATCGCATCCTGTGTGATAGTTCATTGGAGTAATTATGCAGCGCATGCAGCTGCAGGGGACGCTGCGCCGCAGCGTCGAGATGCGTTCGAGAACTGGTGAGCGCGTGATGCCAGCGACAGAAACAATCGCTTCCTGTGTGATAGCTCCCTTGGAGTAATTATGCAACGCATGCAGCTTCAGAACTGGTGAGTGCGTGCTGCCAGCATCACAACCAATCGCTTCTTATTTGGTAGCTCCCTCAAATATACAGTGCATGCAGCAGCAGGCGACGCTGCGCCACCTCAAGCACAACCAGAATGTGCGTGCTGCCAGCGTCAGAACCAATCGCTTCTTGTGTGATAGCTGCCCGTAGCAACTATGCAGCAGCAGGGGACGCTACGGCGCCTGACGCAATGCCCGATGTATGATACTCACCATGTTTGTTATACTGCCAGGGTTGGAACCAGTATATTTGTGTCCTGTAATCAACCCCCATCTTTCTGAGAGAAGGCCTGTGCCCTTTAGTGGGATGTAGGCTACGTAAACAAAGACTATATAGGTATACTAAACGCCTGCCCTCATCCACAGCTGGTTGGCGCGCACGGACCCGGCCGACGTGGCGCGCGTGGAGTCGCGCACGTTCATCTGCGCCGAACTCGAGCGCGACGTAGTTCCCGCGGCGCGCGCCGGTCAGAAGTCTGCTCTGGGGAACTTCATCACGCAGGCCGACTATGAGAAGGCCATCGCTGAGCGCTTCCCTGGCTGTATGCGAGGTGAGCGAAGGTCTGATGGCCTATGGCGTCATGCGGAACACCCTCTAGAGTGGCAGTAGTCTAGTGGCGTGTTGAGTTGCGTATATCCATATTACCTATGGTTAATTGAAGTATATAATAAGATTGTATATAATATACAATCTGTGTAGTTATAAGATAGATATAAGAGTATGCGAGGATCGGGGCAGAGAAGACAAATACCCTCGGCAGTATGCTGAGTCAGCTGCCTATTGCAGCAGCAGAGAGACACCGTGACCAATGTTTCGTTAAGTTGGTACTTTGTTTTGTGGTGTCTCAATGTAATGTTTTGTGTTCTAACTGTTGCTGTAATAAATGTGTTTTTTTCTTCTTTCTTCAGAAGTGCCTAGAGAAAAAAATCTTTAGGTACTATGATTTGTGTGAAAGTATAGACTAGATGGCGCGCGTGGAGTCCGAGCACATTCATCGTAGGCGCTTAACGACTTCCACTGTGTGAGAAAAGGTGAAATCGTGTGTTACCTATGCACAAACGCGCGATGTGGAAAGTTCAATACATCTACGAGGGCCTGAATTTGTCAATACATGTACCTACGAAGGAGTGACATTGTCAAAAAACATCTCACCTACTAACCGCGATTTGGATTAGTTTGCGAGGGTACGGTCCTATACTAAGTAGTTTGATCCCGGTTAAACACCAACTTCGCCACGAGATCTTGACTCACGCTTGCCGTGCCTCTCCATACACTGTCTACTCGGTTATTACAGCCCGATTACGAGGTGTGGATGCCTTAGGGCAACAAATGAGTGGAAGCCCATAATAACTTTATGAATTAGCTTCGGCGCTAAGTAGAAAATATCATCGACGTCTTTCTATGTGAGGGGCCCTTTCACGCGTACGCCACGGGGCTGCAGCCCTGGTGGCCCTCGCCTAAATTCGGCCCTGGGTAGAGACAAGGCCCGGCAGTCTAATACTTACAAATTAAATAGGCATCTCTCGCCAAGAAGATCGAATCGCGAGAGGCGCTGATTTAAGTAGCACGGGTACCATTCCATTGGAATGGTACCCGTATACCATATACCATTGCAATGCGATTGGTTACCAGACTACCGATAGTGTGAATGAAACGACCATTTCCGGACTAATATGATTTTATTGAACAACTATGCATTTTAGATACTCAGCCCCCAGACCTCTTGTCACGATCGTGAGGTTTTGGATTGCCTTTATTGGAGGTAGGCCACGTGACACTAGGAACCCAATTCTCTAAGCCTTTTATCTTGTGTGGAGCCCGATTCCTTCACTTGGGTGGCGCAAGAAGCGACGGGGAGGGACTTTTATCAAACTTTTTGGGTTTGTTGTCAACAACTAACAACTTGCAGGTCGCACCATGTACGTGATCCCGTTCTCGATGGGTCCGGTTGGCTCGCCTCTGTCCAAGATCGGCGTGGAGATCACGGACTCGCCTTACGTCGTTTATTCGATGCGGGTCATGACCAGGATGGGTGAGTAATCTTCAATGCAGACAAACGATGTTATTCATAAAAATACGATTCCTCTAAGGCACTCCTTAAATGCCTTGCCTCGCAAGCACTCCCTAAAGTGCTGTGTGGTGTCGGCCTAGAGACTTCCCGCGGGTGTCGTAAAAGGCGACTAAGGGACACAAACCGGGGGGGGTGGGCAGCAGCAGTACAATTCCACCAAACTGCGATCCCCAACCCGCATGCTATGTTGGGCTATGGCCCTCATTAGGGGAGGGCTGTGTCCAGCAGTGGACTAATATAGCCTGAAGAAGAAGAAGACTCCTTAAATCGTCTGTGGTAATGAATAAGACCGGTTTCAACTGCACTTCGCCTATCTCGTTGGTGTAGCGGTTAGCACGCTTGACTACCAAAACAGAGTCGTAGGTTTGATTACGATTAAAAAAAGTAAAAAGTATTTATTAAATGAAAAGAAATTACAAAATGTTAGTCGTTGATTCGCACACTAGGCTTAGCCTGTGCTGTGGACGCCGTTTTACTACAGTGTACAATTTTTATAGTCTACAATTTTTATCTTAAAATAGTACATAGGTGTAGTGAAATAAGGGAGGACGCAGCGCTCACAAGAAACGGTGCAAGCCAATGTTAGATTTTTTAAAGAGACAGCGGTAACATGAGCCATCACCACTGTTCCCAGTGACTGGTTTTTTTATACGTAGACTGTTCCGCGAAATCGTGACAATGCATGCTGCAGGTACCTACCCCGGGCAGTCGTAAATCTGACATAGGTATTTTTGTGAAACAATCCTATTCAATTCATTTCAGTCGCTCTATCGTCCTATCTTCTACCTGACTCGTATCCCTACATGGAATAACATTCGAGTTGGCTACCGCTTTGAGCTGGTAACACAAAATTATTGATTGTCAAGACAGGGGTAGATAGATAGATATAGATGAATATTCTTTATTGCACACAGAAGTTATATAAAAATATAGTACAAATGGCGGCCTTATTACTGAAAGCAATTTCTTCCAGGCAACCATAATAGGTAATGGGTTCGATTCACAAAAGGCGCCGACGTACTTTGATGTAGGTATACAATGGCTTCAGCTAGGTGCTTTTCCATCATTGTGATGTCATAGATCCAAATTTGAGACCTGGGGCCTGTTTCATAGAACTAAAGTTCATAGTTTTTATATTAAACGGGTCTAATAGCGATTATTTATTAGGTAAAATGTAATTACCTTATTTCCCTATGTGTCAGCAGCGTTACAGTTGCTGTGGTCTCGGGTAGACTGAAGTGGCGAGTACAGTTAATTACTGTGGGTAGTCACTTTTAATTTTTCGCAGCTGGCCGACACACAACACTCTCTACGCCCACGGACAGGTCCGGTGATAAGGCGCCTAATTTTTACCTAATAAATAATCGCGATTAGTCCCGTTTATTATATAAATGAGTATCGCCAATCATTAAGAAATGCTAATTCATGGTTTACTATAATCTTAACCACTACGTCTTTCGCTAACAGGCAGCAAAGTGCTGGAAGCGCTGCGCAAAGACGAGGAGTTCGTGCGCTGCCTCCACGCGGTGGGCACAGGCGCAAGCGTGCCCGGCTGGCCGTGCGACCCGGCGCGGACCATCATCCTGCACCGCCCTAGCGACAACGAGATCGTCAGCTATGGTACGTCCACGTATGCTTTATCAATCAGGGTGGGCGCATGCTGAGACGCAGGCGACGCAGCACAGCGCAGCGCAGATTTTGTTAAGCATGGAACGTCATTGAGGCTGGGCGCATACTGAGACGCAAGCGACGCAGTACAGCGCACCGCAGATTTTGTAAAGCATGGAACGTCATGGAGCCTGGGGGCATGCTGAGACGCAAGCGACGCAGTACAACGCAGCGCAGATTTTGTAAAGCATGGAACGTCATTGAGGCTGGGCGCATGCTGAGACGCAAGCGACGCAGTACAACGCAGCGCAGATTTTGTAAAGCATGGAACGTCATTGAGGCTGGGCGCATGCTGAGACGCAGGCGAAGCAGCGCAGCGCAGATTTTGTAAAGCATGGAACGTCATTGAGGCTGGGCGCATGCTGAGACGCAGGGGAAGCAGCACAGCGCAGCGCAGATTTTGTAAAGCATGGAACGTCATTGAGCTACTTACGCTGCGGCGCAGGCACGTGCGACGCATACATGTCATTGTGTCTGCCCTGCTCTGCGTCTCGTTGTAGTGCCGGCACAGATTTCTGCGCGACGCGTGCACGTCGAGGCGTGTTCACTAACAATTTTCTTGCAATGACAGAACATTTAATTGAATTAGTTCGCTGTGAACCTTATTTGTATTATACAAATCATCCAGACTGTTCAAAGATGACATTGAAAGAGTTATTATGGGTGACAATTGCCAAGGAATGTAGCGAATAGTTGCGTTGCAGCAAGCTGTGGGGGCCTATGTCTGCCTCAACTGCCCTGCCCTGTGCTGCATCTCAGCATGCGCCCAGCCCGAGTCTGCTCTGCTCTCGTCCAGTGCTAGACATAGGCCTCCCTCGAAGCACGCCACTTCCTTCTATCCTCGGACCTTCGTATCCAATCCAATCTGCCTTAGATCGTCATTTCAGCCGTATGCTTCTTCATTAATAATTGGTTCGTGTTGTTTTTTCTTTGCACTCATTGCTGATGCTGTCCAAATCATGGTCAGGTCATTTTGGACTCTCTCGCTACGATCTAACGCGATTTTTTAGGTGACTTGGTTATTCCATCGGAATTTCAAATTTTAGAAATTGGCTTCGGGGTAGTTAATCAAGTCCACGTCCGTCAATGGATGGACGTGGTCAACGCATTACAATTCCACATTTGGTTGACCGTTCCACATTTGGTGGATGGTTACCAAATGAGCTGCTGTTCTTTCGTGTGCTTGATGGATGTTGACTGGATTAGTCAAACGCATACTTTACACTCTAAGGTCCAACCCGTAATTTTTTCGCTACAAATGAAATTAAACCTTTAAAATCCGCTCTACTTCGTAAAGTGATAGTGAGAAAAGCTATGCTGGATTTTCTCAGCCGAGTCTTATATTTGTAGCCAACAACAACCATTGCCTTGTTATCTCAATCCCTCCAATATAATTAACTAAGTTCAACCATTCTTGCAGGGAGCGGCTACGGTGGTAACAGTCTGCTTGGCAAGAAATGCTTTGCGCTGCGTCTGGGCTCCGTCTTAGCGCGTCGCGAGGGCTGGCTCGCTGAGCACATGCTGGTTAGTAGAGAAAGGAAGAAGGTCAACTTTTATAGACCTTAGGAAGGGCACATACATTCGAAAACTCATGGCTGTATCCCGAAAGTGCATGTATATGTAGGCACATACTGCACACAATTCCGTGGGAAAAGATTGCTTATAGATACCTAGGTATCTATAAGCAATCTTTTCCCACGGAATGGTCCCTAGGGACCATCCACAAAATACGTCACACATTAAGGGGGAAGGAGGGGGTCGACGACGTGTGACATTGTGTGACGGGGGGTGAGAGGGTTCTAAATTTCGTGACGTCACATTTCCAAACCTCCAAACCAAACACGAACTTCGCACTATTAACGAAATGCTCAAAACATTTAAAACTCTTGATATTTAATAAAAACAGTTTGGGAACTGCTGTTTGAGTTCAATAAATTCTAAATTTAAAATTGCATAATATGTGACGTCTGACGTCACACTAGGGAGGGGGGGGGGGGTCTCACAAATGTGACCGACTGTGACAAGGACGGGGGAGGGGTCGAAAAATCACGAAATTCCTGTGACGTAATTTATGGATGGCCCCCTACATACCTACAGTTTTGATACCTCGAATTGAAAGGCCAAAAATAATGGAGATGAAATATGTATACCTACCTACTATTTTTATTTTTAATGCACTAACCCGTGCTAAGGACAATTTTAAAAACCTATTTAGAGGCTAAAAATTCCACCCATGCCGGGATTCGAACCCGCGACCTCTGGCTATCCGTGCCAGCGCTATGAAATATGTAGTTATTTTTAAAAACTCTATTCTAATCCATCAGCCTAAAATCTTCCATTGCTAGACAAAGGCCATCCCAAAAGCACTCCAATTCTTCCTGTCGTCGCCTTTTTGGTAATTCGGATATGTGATCAGTTCACGTTTATGCTCCATAGGTAAAAAAAAGGATAGAGGAGGACGCACTGGGCTACGACTTTTATCTGCAGGCTCTAAGGAATGACCGAGGAAAACTGCATTTTCCAAACACAACGTGACCAAACTGAACCCAACTTTTTACTCACTTCCCCAAACAAAAACCGTTGGAACGTTTTCGTGTGATAGGTATCCAAACCGGGAGGTGGGCAGCAGCAGCCCTGCAGTACAATTGCAACGAACTGCGATCCTCAACCCGCATGCTCAGCGTGGGGATTATGGGCATTACCCCCTATGATAGCACAACGTGGCGCTCTTGAGGGGCGGGCTATGTCCAGCAGTGGACTAGTATAGCCTGACGACGAAGGTATCCAGGAAAAAATACTGGTCAGCAACATTCATGCGAGTGGGTAGATTAGATTAGAACTCTGTATTGTACACACCAGAAAAAAATATATACATAAAAAGGCTTAAACATGTCTATGTATTGCCGTATACAATTGGCGGTGTGTAGCTTATTATATCTATCTCATCCCCAGATTGTGGGTATCACGGATCCGAGCGGGCGCAAGCGGTACGTGGCCGCGGCATTCCCCTCGGCCTGCGGGAAGACCAACCTGGCCATGATGACCCCCTCCCTGCCCGGGTACAAGGTCGAGTGCGTCGGAGACGACATCGCCTGGATGAAGTTTGACAAGAACGGCGTGCTCAGGGCTATCAACCCGGAGAACGGTTTCTTCGGTGTTGCTCCAGGTAAATCACACTAATAAATTATAAAGGCGAAAAATTGTGATGTTTGTTACTTCTTCACTTCTAAACGACTGGAGCGATTTTTTGGTATGGGGTTGGCTGAAACCCTGGATTAACACATAGGCTACGTTTTACTGCGGAAAAATATCTTATTCCCATGGGAAAATCGATAAACCGCTAGTAACACCGCGGGGCATAGCTAGTCTATTCTATAATATAAAAATGAATCGCTGAATGTGTTGGTAAGCGCAAATCTCGAAAGCAGCTGAACCGATTTCGCTGATTCTTTTTTTAGAATATTCCTTGATGTACGAGGATGGTTCTTACGGAGAGAAAAATAAAAAAAATTCAAGGATCGACTGTTAATTCTGATTCTGATCTTGAAAATGATCATCAGAAACCATTGTCATGGTGAAAACTTCCCGTAAAGAAGGAACTTCACAATTATCTATTCAGCCCACCTCTGCCTTGCTGGGTAATGGCAGAGGCAAAATTATACTTCGAGTAAAACTGAATTTTAATCGAAGATTTCTCTCTCAGGCACATCGGAAGCCACAAACCCAATCGCGATGGCGACAGTATTCAAGAACACCGTATTCACGAACGTAGCCGAGACTAAGGACGGCGGAGTATGGTGGGAGGGCATGGGAACTGCGCCCGAGAGCCTCACTGACTGGAAGGGTCAGCCTTGGAGCCCTGATTCGAAGACCCCTGCTGCGCATCCCAACTCTAGGTAAATTAGCCAAATGGACGGTTGTCAACTTGTCACCGACCTTGTAGAAAATTAAAAAGAATATTTGTCTTGCCATGTTTTAACAATATTGCCGAATTTAGGGGAAATTTAATACGATATGTAAATATAAACGTCTTGCCAAGGACAACTGATAATGACATCGCAATTTCTAAATGCACAGTAATTCTTTTTACGTAACTTGGATTGCATGCTCCGTAATTAATTTCAAACATTCCATGAGATTTTTGTTCAGTAATGAGACACATTGACGATATTACCTAATCCTCATGATTTTTTCAGATTCTGCACTCCAGCTGATCAGTGTCCCATAATTGATGGTGACTGGGAAAGCGCGGAAGGAGTCCCGATTTCCGCCATTCTATTGGGAGGTCGCCGTCCGGTTGGCGTACCGCTAGTGGTCGAGGCTAGGGACTGGAAACACGGCGTCTTCATGGGAGCTGCCATGCGTTCCGAAGCCACTGCTGCTGCTGAGTTCAGTGTAAGTTTTATAATAGAATTGTGTTCTTATTAATAAATTTACGAGCAGAGGAGAGCATCTCTCCTAGAACATCTGTTCTAGGTCGTAGAGCGGTGGTAGAAGAAAGTAGATTTTGATGTTCAAGGCAGCATGATGTTTATTAGGAACCGTGCCTAGTTGTGCCATGTTGGAAGACGTACGTTGTTATTGAGAGGCAAAAGCCAATTGTTTGGCGCAGGCAACAAGACCCGAGAGCTCGACTGTGCGCGGTGCACAGTCAGCAATACGAGTCAACAATGACCTACAAAAGTTTACGGTGCTATCCCGTACAATAAATAACAAGTTAATTTGTTTCACTGTGTAATTTTACTGTATAATAGCATAGCAAATCAATTGGGTAGCGAAATTAATATTTCTGATAAAACAAAATAATATTAAAGCAAACTTCTACACGGTTTTCTGTCCTCAGGGTAAAGTAATAATGCACGACCCATTTGCGATGCGTCCGTTCTTCGGTTACAACTTCGGCGAGTACCTCAAGCACTGGCTCTCGATGCCACAGGCTGGCCGCAAGATGCCAAAGATCTTCCACGTCAACTGGTTCCGTAAGGACGAGCAGGTACCTACTTAATTTTTTCATATGACAGGTTCGCTCTTAAATAGCAAATCATCACCAGACACCACAACGGAACACGTACTACTTGATGGCGTGTCTTTATCCGGTGGGTAGTTACGAAGTGCAGCCTAGGCCTGCCACGTTGTCATTAATTTTCTTTTTTATGTACAATCGACTAGGGTCGGTCTGTTTCCGGCAGCATCTATTAGTTCTAATCTCATTCGCTTTTCAGGGCAAGTTCCTCTGGCCCGGTTTTGGCGAGAACGCGCGGGTGCTTGACTGGGTACTTCGCCGATGCGACGGCGAGCCTTGCCACCAGGAGACGCCGATCGGCTTCGTGCCCAAAGACGGAACACTGAACACAACAGGACTGGATAACATCAACTCTAAGGAACTCTTCAGTATTCCTAAGGACTTCTGGCTGCAGGAAGTGAGTTTTCTTCTATTTTCTAAATACTAATGCCATCAATATCTTGGAATAGATTCAATCTGCGATCTATGTTTAATTATGATAGCTTCCACCATTTTAACATTTGGGCAAAAAGTAAACATAATAAATCTCGATAATGGTAATAACTTATTTAGACCATTTAGCGTAGAACCAAGAACCTAGTCTTTGTCAGATGATTTAAATTTAATACTTTTAATAGTTTAAAAGCCAATTTTGGCGAACCAAATAATGTTTTCCGACAGGGTCCCACTTCGACACTTAAAAGATTTTTTTTCAATTCAAATATATTTTAATCACTTTATGTTAAAAACGACACGGTGTAGCTTATAATATTGTTTTTCTTCCCAGGCGGACGCAATAGAAAAATATTTCAAGGAAGAGGTTGGCGAAGATCTACCTAAAGAGATGTGGGATGAGCTGAACCAGCTCAGGAATAAAGTGCAGCAGTTATAGACTTATAAGTGTTAAGATTAATGTTTCTTACATATTCGATGTTTCTTTAAATCAATCCAACTTATAACCAAGTAATATATGTTAAATACCGATAAAATTAGAATGTAACAAATGCAAATAAAAAAATGACTTGAATAAAAGAAAATGAATTTGCTATGGCTGTGTTAGTTAAATTGACTGTTAAATAATAATAAATAACTATAGCATTTAATATAATTTAAGTAATGTAATTTTATTTATAAAAC
The DNA here is from genome assembly GCA_934045075.1 of Yponomeuta sedellus. Taxonomy (NCBI): domain Eukaryota; kingdom Metazoa; phylum Arthropoda; class Insecta; order Lepidoptera; family Yponomeutidae; genus Yponomeuta; species Yponomeuta sedellus. The sequence goes on from OW203744.1 coordinate 7,786,116, forward strand.
CAATAAACTGTACCATACTAAAAGGTGGTCTTTCATCTTTGAACGATGTTTAATTTCCGTGAAGATTAGTTACTGCTAGTTCATATGTTTAGCAGAGAATACTCTAACTCCATCTTGTGTAGACGACCGTGCATATTTCGTCAATAACGCATTCACGTTTAACTTCTCGGTCTCGTAACGTCTGAAAGCAACAGACAATAATATACTTTGATAGAATTCTGTCAGATTCAAAATCAGGAGGAAGCTTTGACATGACGAAAAAGTGAAACGTCTCTGAAAAGGCTTTCGATTGAGATTGTAGGTAACACTGGGGATTTCATAGATAAAATTATGTGTCAGTCTTAAATTTACCTAAATTTCATGAGTTGAATCCGCTAAATTTCATAAAACAATAATATAAAATACTAAAACAACTTACTCAATATAGGGTGATATTTGAGCGACGCTCCACTTGGGCTTGGTTTGGAACAAGATCTTAAATCTCTCATTGATATCCTCAGGTAAATCGCTCTCGGCGAATGCCCATACCACTTGCGGATTCGTAGACTTGTCAACTAACGCTATCCCGGAAAGTAAATTTTCCTAAAGCAAAGAACACGTTTATAGTTTTATTCAACATTTTGAACAGTTTTAACTTGCTTTTAAACCTTCTTTTCTTTTTCAATTCAAAATAAATAGTTCTAACATATCGACTCAGTCCGAAAGCCACTATGATGGGAACTATTATTCGTTGATTATGACGACAAACATAACATTTACATACTGGCACATACATTGCTTCTGGTCCCACACTAGGATACCCTGTGTCGTGGGTACCAGAAACAGCGACATCACAAACATGTAAACATCCAAGACCTGGGTTTTTTTTTGTCTCCAGCCGGGGATCGAACCCGGGATCTCTCGCATGGTAGGCAGATGCGCTACCGCTGCGCCACAGAGGTCGTCACGCGTAAGTTTCATGTTGAAACCATAAAACTGTTTTAGTTTAGATAAGAATGAGAAATTCAACTTGAAAGAGCTCCAGTTGCAACGAAGTTAACTTACATCAGCAACCATCCCTTCTGGCACCGAATCTTTCCACGCTTGAAGAAACTCTGCTAAGTTAAATTTCCCGGCGCTTTTTAATAAGACCCTAGCCAAGAATCGGCAAACTTTATCCTGCTTATACTGATAATACTGGATATCATTCTCCAGAACAGAAGGCACTGTGTAAAACCTAAACATGGACTCCAGAATAGCTGACGGAACGAATTCCTTCAAACTTTCTAAAGTTATTTCTTTCGATATCTTATCTAGAGGCCAAGAGTTTTCTTCGATCAGATCCAACATGTAGGATAAAACTCTGAATTCATAGTCAAATTCTAGCAGGCGATAGTAACCATCTATTTCTATGGCTTGTATTTTTTCGAGTTCGTCGTCTAGCTCCTTTCGAGATGCTTGCACTTTATTAAACAATTTATCGTAGTCCATTAGACTACTTTTCTCAACGGCATACTCGAGTTCCGCGCCTTGATACCTTGATGGTTCTAGCAAATTTAACAGCTTATTCAATCTTGGTTTGCAAGGTTTTAGTTCATAATACGTGAAGAAAGTATTAACTATATCTTTGTGTTCTATTTGTCTAGGTGGTTTGCCATCATCAGAATCTGTAGATTTGTTCAGACTAGCGTTGGACTTATCAAATGAGGAGTCGGAATCTCCTTCCATAGAGTTATTTTTCAACGTTTCATCATAGCCTGTGGCGGATGCGAATAATAAATCTGGAACTAGAAGCAAGCTGTTAGAAGTCTCGGCTTCTTTCACATCGTACGTCTTGTTTCCTGTACAGAGAACTACGTTTTCATCTTGGTCTCCTGGAACGGCAAAAATACTTGGTTGATTTATTTTATCAGTTATGTTGACCTATATTCAGAAGTTCAACAAGTTTATAGCGAGACATTGTCTTTGAGAAGACATGAATACCACTTGAAGTCGGACTAAAGGAGAACGAGCATCTATCCGAAAGAATCGTCTACGCCGATGTCATTGGAATCGATCCATATTTTGAATTCCAAATTCACCCGATACAGCACAGCGTAAGCGCAAATTCATAGGATATTTATTATAAAATGTTATATATTTCGTTCGGCTCAGTAAGGTGCGCGTTCGCCTCTAAAAGAATCAAGTCTATTACGCGCCATTTTTTTATTCCTGATGAAGACTTATGGATACTTCAGTCTTTGATTATTTAATGTATTTTACCTTTGAACAGTATCTCATTGCCTGCCTCAATTTCCTTCAATAAATTGCTATCCAACAACATAAGTTTCAGATTATCGTTGTGTTTGCTAGGGTCTGGAAATCGCAGCACTTGCGTGACACTAGTCAAGTCAGACTCATGCAGTTTGGATGTTTTTATTATTTTCCTCGCATCTTCAGATGTGCGCTCCTCACTGAAACAAGTACATATAACACATTACACCGGGACAGCCCTAACTCAGAATCTAACTTTTCATTGAACCTTAACAGGTTCTTAACAAAAACGTTATAAAAAGTCAAACAGCGGGCAGTCAGCGCGCTTGCCGCTACCATGCAACTCAACTAGCAGCGCGTCTCGAGAGAGCGGACCGCATATTTCTAGCGAGCCGATTGATTGCCAGCTAATCCAAGTCCTAGTAGGGGTGTTCAATCACATAGTCATAATCATAAAAAATACGATAGGTACTCGCTGTTCACCCTGCAGCCGGCGCGTCGAGCTTGCACTTCGCCGCGGGCAACGCCTTAGCGTGCTGTGCTGACGGCGAGCGGTAGCCTAAGTTCGAGATATAGATAAGTATATTTAGTTCGAGACAGACAGGCTACAGGGCTACAGCAAAGTCGTTGCGGTGATGCTGCCGTTGTGCTACATGAAAAAATAAAAAACACGGGAAAAATAAAACCCTGAACACTGGCAACACTCCACCAATTTGACATTGACAGTATTCTCTCTGTTGACAGTTCGCAAAAGGCAAAAATCGTGCAAAAATCCAATCGTTCGATCACGTTCGCGACCTATAACATTACGAAAATAGTTGTTTTAGTGTAGGCAAACCTAGATTTAAATCGAACATGTCTCTGTTCAGTGATATTCTCCCAATAACCAAGAATGAAGAGAAACAGCACGGGTCGGGCGCGAGTCTCTCCCCGTACCTGAACTTCGATCCGAACTATATTCCGAAAATGCAGCCGGAGTTCATCTATCCGGACGACAGTCATATGGCCACGACCGCAAGAAGGTCTAACGTTGCCCTGCCTATCATTGGAATGTCATTTATGACTGGTTCAGGTATGTTTTGGAACATAACCTAAAAATTTGGGGTTATTTTTTACATAATACGTACTTTGATAGATTAGCAAGTACGTACAGTCTATTTATTCTTACTTGTCCAATTTAGTAAACAAGATTCTACCCTTAAACTTTTTAGTCCAAAACTGCCATATTTCCATAAATTAAGTAACCTGGAACACTCTTTTAATGTTATCTAAAAGAGTGTTCCAGGTTTCTGCCAATTTTATAAACATAGTTCATGAATTTGCGAGAAATCGTCTAGTTTAGGCATCTAATCTCAATTTTAAGGTTAGAATATTGTTGATTATATTGGACAAGTAAGAATAAATAGACTGTATGCTATGGTGTTGTTTGATTGTGGTGAATACCTATTAGAATGTTCTTGAAGAATTTCTGTGCTGTCCAAAAATAAGTAGGTACTCTTTGGCACCCTGTTATGTTCTGACAGAGCTAACAAATTCTCTCTTTGATATAAAAACATTTGTTATATCTCTCCGTTCTTACCTCCGTTAGAATAGCTCTGATTGCTTTAAAATTCTGTCAATCCTCGTTTGCTTTTGATTGGCTATAGTCTTGCAACATGTGACATTGGCGAAATTGTACTGGACAATCAGTGCAGTGAGGCCATAAAGCAGAATTGAATTGAATAACACTCTTCAAATGCTGTTTGAATAATCTGTGGTAAAGTGAAAGACTTAAATATCGTGGTAAATCTATAGGTTTAGGTGAGATCTAGTGAACTTCTAGTGGAAAGCTAATAATAAAGCTAGATAACAAAAAAATTTGTACTAATATTAAGAACTTTTGAACTGTAATTATGTTACAAATTATAATATAGCCATTGTAGGATCTATAACTTCTGACTGAAACTGTTTTAGGTATTGGAGGTGTGACAGGCCTCTATAAGGGTTTGAGAGCGACCACCCTTGCTGGACAGATAGGCACAATCAGACGCACCCAAGTTGTAAACTATGTTATGAAACATGGTAAGTATTATATTCTTTTTAATGCACTGCTAAGGACATTTTTAAAAACCTATTTAGAGGCTAAAGTACAAAAAACTTTACGTAATGCAGAGAATATTGTAGAGGCTCGAAATTTCACTGATGCCGATGAGTCGCCCATTAGCTGTTGGTAGAACACTGGCACGGATAGTCAGAGGTTGCGGGTTCGAATCCCGGCATGAGTGGAAATTTTAGCCTCTAAATAGGTTTTAAAATGGTAACTATTGTTTTGTTAGCTATAATTTTTACCCAAATATTTTTTTATGTTGCTTATATACATCCCACTGCAGGGCAAAGGGCTTCTCTCAAAGAGAGAGAGAGACTATGGGCTTAATTACCATGTGTGCCCACTGCAGATTGGTACCGAGGTATTTGAACACCCCAGACACTCAGGTTTCCTCACTATTTTGTTTGCCAAAATTATTGTAGCTAAATATCCATATTAAATCTAATGACATGATAAACTGAACTTGCTTCCAATTACGAGTAGTTTAAGTAACATTTGTTGTCACTTAAACTAAGAACACATTAATAACCAAAACCATTATCTGGTAACAAATATCTTCCATACAACGTAATTATTTGAAATCACTTGATATAAGGTTAGACAAGTCTTTGTATAGATAAGACACAGTATGCAGCATCAGACCGAGTTGTTATAATTAGACCTGAGATTTCCAAAATTAAGACGACCTCTGTGGTGTAGCGGTAGCGCGTCTGCCTACCATGCAAGAGGTCCCGGGTTCGAATCCCGGCTGGGAACGAGAAGCCCAGGTCTTGGATGTTTACATGTTTGTGATGTCGTTGTTTCTGGTTCCCACGACACAGGGTATCCTAGTGTGGGGCCAGAAGCAATGTATGTGCTCATATGTAAATGTTATGTTTTTAAATAGAGAACACTTGCACAGTCAGAAAAAAGAATACAACCATGATTTCTTAGCCTCGTACCTACGTTGAATGTTAACACTTAAGAAAATTGGGGTTCCTCACGATGTTTTCCTTCACTTTGAGAGTGCAGACCTACACTTTCATGACAAATACTTGGTCATGTCGCACCGCATAACCTACATCATCAGCATGACTAAATTTTTGGTGCCCCTCATTAAAACCTCGCTTAATACTGTAAGCATGAAATTTCATGAAACAGACTAATTTTAGGTTCAAGCAGTCCATTTATGAAATGATCTGCCTGTGGAAGTGAGAAAAGCAAAGTCCTTGGCTTGTTTTAAGGCATTTGTGAAATCCCACTATCTCACTGGATAAACTGGAAAACTGTTGCTTATATGTATTTAATTATATAAGTATTTATGTCTATTATTATTTAAGTATATGTACATTATATGGTAGGTAATTATAAGTAATTATATTCTCGCACTCCCTTGCTGTTTGTTATCAATATATTTTCGATTTAATTATTTATGTACATGCACCATGTACAGACTATATTCTTCATGCAATCCACTCCATCCAAAGGTTGTCTGGAAGAGATCGCTCTTAGCGATAAGACCGCCAATTGTATAACATTACTTAGATTTAAGAATTATGGTTGTAATATTTTTCTGGTTGTGCAATAAAGTGTTCTCTATCTATCTAATTTTAAAATCAAGCACATAATCAGGGAATCGTTGTATGGACTTAATTATGATGATACAGCACTTTATTCTTACATTGTAGGCATTAATAATGAATACTACTAGTAAAATATTTGATGTTTGGTGAATAATAATTCCCCAAATAACACTACATAAATTTGGTGTGTGAGAGTGTGACTATAGGCACACTCTCACACACTAAGTACAATAATAACAAAATTTTTATTTATAAAAAAAAAAACAAGTCCCTCTAAAACACTCAAGAGGCAGTTTAAATACTGCATCTGAGGAGTGTTTTCGAGATATTATGTGTCTTTAAAATAAGATTAAAATTATTTACGGTTGCAGTATAACTGTGTAAACCTGGCCGTATTTTGTTTGAAGCCATTTTTTTATAATTTAATTCTTTACCCCTTTATTCATAATGGTCTGCTAACTTAAAGCATTGCTAATTCTCACTCTGACTTCTTCTATTGACCTAAGTCAGATTCAAAAATAACACTCTTTAGCAGCTGTTTTAAGTTAGCGGACCATTATGAATAAGGGGGTTAATGGTTAGCTGTTTAGCACTAATGTGCATTGTATGTTCATGTTTTAGGTTTCCCTAGGTTAGGGGTGAGGGATAAATCCACTGTGGCAAATTTAATTTCTCAAGTATTTGTGGTTCTGCTGCTGCTAAGTGAGATTCAACCTTTAAGACTACAAATAACTTTTTTCATTTTCAGGAACTTCTACTGGCTGCACACTAGGTATCATAGCATCGTTCTACTCATGCATCGCACTTGGTGTAACCTGGATGCGGGACAAAGAGGACACTAGCAACACTTTCATCGCTGCTGCAACCACCGGCCTTATCTACAAAAGCACATCTGGTCTGAAGGCCATGGGGCTTGGAGCTGCCGTAGGCTTGACCCTAGCGGGAGTATATACCCTTGTAACAGACAATGATAACATATGGAGCAAAGCTCGGTACAACAGATTGTGATGGATAAACCGCCTATAGGAAATACGAATTAATAGACTGTTATTTTTAGTTGATTTACGTTATCAGTGAGCATGGATCTTTAGCGCAATGTAATGTTAGTCATACCATGTTGTATTGTGCGACAGGATAGTATTTGCTCAATGTTATGGAAGTTACGCCTGCTGTCAGTTATTGGACCCAGCGACGGTGGGAGTAGCACAATTTACAAATAAGCCTGTTATTTAAAAAAAACCGAATGAAAACAAATAAAAATTGGAAAATTAAAATCTTTATTTCATTTGGACATTTATCAATAACCTACCTACCTGTGTATAAGTAGGAATAGATTATTTCGTTTACATACAAAATTATTTCTTGAGAAGCTGCAACAGCATTGTTTGACAAATTGTCATTTTCTTATTATAGGCGAATATCATGATTGTGATGAAATGTTACTGAGATATTACTTAAGATACTGTGTTAAGTGGCACAAAAAATAATATTATCATCGGAGTGGATAGAATAGGTACTTCACATGTTAATTTAATTTCGATCTGTCTTTAAATCAGTATGTTTCTTAGTGCTGTAAGATAATTATTATTACTTTTGGCACTGACAATGTTATTTATTTCCTAACATCTTGGCCAGACAGCTAAAAAATAACAATTATTTTATTTCTAGCCTAAACTTAATAATTTCCTTAGTTTAACAGGAATGATCTCTAATTCCGATTTTTAGACATGGATGTACAACTTTGGTCACATAGGTGTTGGGTAGGTACGAATGTTTACTCAATTCAATTTAGGTATTTAATCAATGTTAACATAAAATAGACCTCAGTTTTTTTTAAATATAAAAAATGGAAAGAACTAAGGTGAGGTGGGGTAAGAGGAACATACTCTATTTTCAGTAAAATATTTTGTGGGTTAGGAAGGACAGTTAAAGTCTTACAAGATCTTCGAAACACACAAAACTAACCTTTATGTGTTAGCTTCCCATGGACTAATTTTAATTGCGCTGCTAATAGTTCTTACGAAGATATTTGCATAAATATCCAGATTGTATAAACGTTCCTCTTCCCCCTCATATGGGGTAAGAGGGACAGTCATTGTATTTCATAAAAATGAAGTTTGAATTTAAATATTCGTTGCTAATTTCTCGTGAAGTTCTGGGTAGAACTGCTTCAGTCAATATTGAATCTCACTGTCGTTGAAATAAGGTATAATTTAGAATGAAACTAAAGAGTGAACCAATTTGGGGTAAGAGGAACATACAGGTCCGATCAGGGGTAACAAACTAAAATTAACTGGACCAGCTATTTTTCTTTTAGTTTACTCTCCATACAAACACTTATAATAAAATTAAACAGAATTATAGCAGTTACACAAAAAAGGGGCACTATGTTCGAGTTAGAGATTAAAAGAAAAAGGCTCAAACGCGGTTTAAATACGTGGTTAACAATTGTTACCCTTGGTATATTATAAAGTTTTGATGCAGCGCATAAGCAGATATTGTTTCACTTTTTACTGCCCTGACAGCGTCCCTTAATTTTTCATTATCATATCTGCTTCTATCCGATGTTCATATTTTCGCGACATTTTTCATATTATTCCTGTAACAATCAAAATTACTATTTTACTAAATTCTAATTCAAAATACTAAAATTCGAAAGAAAGTCTCGACTACAAAGAGACGTATTACAAAACACAACTCTTTTATTTTGACAACATTTTAATGTTAAATATTAGAATATTTTTTGTTTTATTTTATTTACCTACCTATTCAAAATGTTTGTCACCCCTGATATGGGGGAAGAGAAACATATGTTCCTCTTTCCCCGTCAATAGTGTCCCTCTTACACCAGCTAATGTTTTTGGAGGTTGGAATTTACAAGCAAAAGAAACTCGTATTATTAGTGGTTTTTTATCTAAAATGACAAATAAAACGAAATACTTACAGTTTTCTCCGTGCATTTATTTAGTGAAATTATTACCAGCAGTCTTTTTTTAAGCAATTATTGGTTTGCAAAATAACGCGCCAACTTTGTGCTAGTCGAATTCACAACTCTGAGACATTTCTTAATTTTTTGCGGCCTTTGAGTATCGTAGCGACATCTCATGAAAACCATTCAAACTAATTTGCCTTGTCTGTTTTATCGACAGAAAAGCATAGTGATAAACGCTTTGGTTTACTAGTTATTGTCACTAGACCCTCTTACCCCGGTGACCCTCTTACCCCACCTCACCTTATAGGTTGCAGTGATCATATTAAAAGTGTTTTTTGTATCAACCTAACCTGTATGATGAAAAATATCTGAATTTAATGTTATTGAATCATCTGTACTCACATTACGCGCAATAGAACACTGTAATCTATAAATCGCAGCCATGTCAGGCAAGTCATTTGTGATAAAAATTATCTATACAGTTAACTTCCAAGACACCTAATTATTTACAAACCAATGTCTTTGTGCTCATGCACCTAACCATGAATGCATTGGAAGCATCTTTATTTCTATGTCAATAGGTGTGAACATTGTGTGACTTAAACTGATATTTTGGACCTTCAAGTAAGAAAAAAAGTAAACTTCTCAATACTAACACCATCACACAATAATAGTGATTATGGTAGTTGGTTGGTTGTGTGTGACATGCAACAAGATAAAGCCAGTAGATAACTGGTCATAAGTGACCATATATAGAGCCCATTTCCAATAGGACCTGATCGATGATAGGATCACTAGACGACAAGGTTTGCTACAGACTCACACAAAACAAACTGTACACAATATCAGGGAATATCTATTAAAATATGAGAACACTAACATTTTCAAACTAAACCTTTAATGAGCACTACACATGTTTTATTGGATAAGCAGGTTCTGCCTCATCACTCAGCACAATAAGCTCTGCAAATCAGAGTAAAACCTAGTCAGACTTTTCCAGCAAAATGCCAATTAATTGAATATAAATCGTTTTATAGTGAAAAACATGCACAATGGTGTCATAATCATAACTAAGATGTTCTATGTTATTTATTCCTTGAAACAATTAGTACCTATTTTACATTTTGACTCAGCTGTGGTCAATTTCAGTCATATTTCTGGCACACAAATAATTTTACATGTTACTATTTTATTTTAGGAGTAACAGCTTTTTACAGCAGTGATAGTTTTACTTATCTTAACAAACTAACAGGTTTCTTCTATCTAGTACTGTCTAGCCTTAAACCATTATGTTACATATAAAGCCGATTGAGGGAGTGAAATTACTCTACTATTATACGCCTCAACTAGAGTTTAACTAAAAGTTTGTAACAAAATAATTGCACCATTTTTTCTTTCTTATTTTCCAGTTGCACTGACATTACCTACATACTACTGATGTATAAGCTACACAACGTAACGTTTTGCAGACTATGCCGCAGGTCCTTGAGCCAAAGGAACAGTCCTCTGTATGTCACGAATTAACATTCAGAATTGTCTTCATGTCATCTGGTAATACACTGTTCAGGTCTTCCAACCGTCTCGCTAGCAATGTCTTGGTGTTGTCTGGCACTGGGGGCTTGTTCTTCAAAACCTCACGTAATTTCAACACCATGTCAACAATTTCTACCTCCTTCTTCCCAATAGACCACATTTTGAGGTCACTCTCAGCCAATGCTTCAAGCTGCAGTGCATGCAGTTTGCTAGTCAAGTTGCTGTGGCGTTCATGGAACCAAGCACTGAAGTTTGGAGTCCTAAAGAAGTTCCTGTAGAGGCCAATCCAGTCGCCTTTTATACCAGAAGTCAACTGTGGTCCTGTTTGCTGTAGGGTAGCGAAAAAATCTTCTGGATTGAAGGGGTTGGGTACAGGTGGCGCACGATAAGGTGATATATTTTTTTGTAATGGCATGAGAGAAGCCATGTAGCGTTCCAAAGGAATCATGAAGCTTTGCGTCAGTTCGAGCAAATGACGCCTAACCATCGCTGTTTGAACCTCAGACGGACGATCTGTTCTAATACCATTGTGGAGTTTTTTTATAATTGTCTTATCTTTTTCTAGAAATGATTTGTATTGGGTGTAAACCCCTGGGGCAGTATCTAAGAGTTTGATATTACCAACTTTCCTTAGTTTCGTTTTTAGGGACGCACTGTCGCCAAGCTTAATGGTATGTGGCCAGTGTTGTAATGTTTTCGTAAAGAATGGGTTTGTTACGCCCAGGATTACGCAAGGTGGGTTGTACTGCTTTCTAGTGAACTCTTTGAATTCACTGTCGTGTATTGTAAAATAAGGTCTGTATTCTGCTGAATAACATAAAGGCTGTATCAAATTCGTCAATGCTTGCACCATTGCAGAGCATTCTGTTGGTGAGCTAGCCATCACCACTATAGGTTCTGCTGTCAAAACTAATTCCCATAACAAATGTAAATGTGATATCACACTGGCTAGAGCATCGAAGACATTGACATCCTGTATGGAAGCCAGAATATGTGGTACATTTGTAGACTGAACTATCTTTGCTATGTCTGATCGTGTTATTTTACCAGTCTGCTGATTCGGTATGTACGACTGGAATACAGTGCCTAGAACTGGCAGCACGACATTCTGTCCAGCGTCAAGCAAGGGCCACCTCCGTATATCATGGCAGGCAGCTTCCAAGCTGCTCGCACCTTCCTCAAAGTGCTTAGGAGCAATGAGTTGTATTACCTTGTAGAACAAATTGATGAATGGAAGTCTGGTGAGTAGAATGATGCTTTTCTGGAAGTAACCTCGCGGCAGACTTGGGTCTTTCACTTGACGGAAGTAAACAAAGCCCCAATAATGTGTGCTGTCGGCCCTCAAGTTAGACACGCTGTCTTCGTTGTAAGACAGCTGGCGCTCGGTGAGCGGGGCGCGAGACCGCAGGCGGACGTGAAACTGCGTATCTCCCATACAACCAGAGTTCGAATCCGGGAACGCCAAGTAGCAAATGTTACACTTCTCCTGATCCGAAAGCTTCACTCCGGGTGGATACACGCTCTCCATGGCTTGTCCAAGCTCTAGGTCAAAAGTTACCACACAGATGCAGTGCAACCAGTCTGCAAACCTGCCCCATTTCTTTTGAAACTCGATTTCTTCCACGGAATCAAGAGGAATGTCATTGTCTTCGTAACTCAAGCGTTCGCAAGCCATTGTGATGCTCTCGATTCGTTAGCACATCCAGTACACTGAATTCAACATTTGTTTTACGCAGCTCATCTCATTTGCTACAATGATAATGTTTATTTAATAAAAAAAACACTCAAAACATATTTTTCTTTGGATAAAAACAACCGAAGCGACGGAAGACGGACAAGCGTAACAGCTGTTGAGCGAACATGGCCGCGCGCGCCAAACCAAATGCTCTTGCACGCGAGGGAATCAACAGAAAATTATGAAATAGAAATGTTAACGTAAGTGCTTGAAAGTAAACAAAAGACTTTAAACTTACTCGTAATCCATTGTCCTTCGAAAAAAGTAGTTTAATACTAATTTATGTTAAAAAAATTGAAAAAATACACAAATGCGTGAACGAAGTTGACAGTTTTTGTTTTTTCACAGTTTGTTTTCGGCGTTTCGTGATTCGTCTATCGTTGACGTTTGACGATTTGACAAAAAAAAGGAAACGTTCCACAGAACAATCGTTCGTTACGTTCACAGAATACTTACCCAAGGTTACGTATCGATTCAGTTCAACATAGATTTTAAAAAGCCGTTTTGTATTATAACACCCTTAAAATCACAGAACATGTGTCCCTAGAACTAGAACGATTCAGCCACGTTCGTAACCAAATTTTTGTAACCAGTTACGAATGTGGACTTTTATCGCTGTTTCGTAACCAGCTACAAGGTAAGTCTATACGTATAGGAACATGTATTTTTTTTTCATTGTGTAGGTACCAAAATTATATTTCTATGATTATATTCTTTTTGTTGCACTAACCCGTGCTAAGGACAATTTTAAAAACCTATTTTAATTAGTAAAAATTCCACCCATTCCACGGATTCGAACCCGCGACCTCTGGCTGACCGTGCCAGGTTAGCCAGACGTCGCGGGTTTGAGTCCCGGCATGGGTGGAATTTTTAGCCTCTAAATAGGTTTCTATTTCTGTGGTCATGGTCAAATTTAAGTTTTTCCATAACTGCTGTCGTTTATAATCTTCATTTAGTGCCAAGTACAAAAACTGCCCAAAGAAATCGCTAAAGCTCATTTCTTGTCAAAACGGAACTAAGGGCTGGAATTGACTTTCTTTTCTTAGTTGCTTGAAACCGCAAAAAAACTAAAAGGCTTGAAGAGTGGACGAAAAATACACTACAAAAATAATGGCATAAGTATTCTTTATTCATTTGTGTAAACGAAATACATTCAGGTTCTATCTGGGGGCTGTTAGCCAGCCAATACGACAGGCGCAGGGCAGCCCAAATATCGGCATTACAAATAATATTAGGTACTCGACATTACATTAAATCACTTATACAATCACATCCCACAACGAAATACTATACAAAGCAATTGAATCAACTTGATATTTTAATGAAATTAGAATTATGTAAGTAAAAGCTACGAGGTACTGACTGCTGAACTAAAATAGCCAGTCTTGTGGTGGCCATATTGAGGTCTTTAGTAGTTCTATAACATTATAATTGTCACGACGTACAATCGACGATTGTAAAGAGGTTGCACCGATAGGCAGACGCGATTAATTAACGTTAAGTTGCACAATTCACTATTCACAAATTGACAATTCACAGATCTCTAAACAGTTATTCGCTTACACACAAAATTTAACCCTGTCTGTTAGAATGTTGTTAATATTTATTTTTATTTTAAGCTAAATAAAGTTCCAATTTACCTGAATTTATGGTATTTCGATAGCAATAATTTAATAATACTCATTGTATAAAGCAAACAGTGTTTTTCATGTTTGGTTAGTTAGATATACAAAATCAAAATATACATCAAATAAATTTCAATTCAAATAAAACCGCACCGTATAAAACTAAAATTAAAATTTCCTACTTACATATTGTTATTTACGAAAATATAATTTTAAGTTTTTGAACAACTCACACCAGCAACTTCATTTTATGCTCAGCACTTTTACCTTTCCCTTGACGAAAACTAGTTCCACCATTTCGTACGTAAATTATCATAATGACGAAGAAAGTACGAAGAGCATGCGCGCTATGTTATTTCATTTAGATGGTCTACCTTTATGGAAAGGTGAAATTGAGAAATACAGGGTTAATTTCTTAAACACCCCAATCAGAGGTTGAGTCTTACAATTTTTTTTACATTAATTTTCAATAATTATGTGAGTCTTCCGCGGTCAACCTTTAGTAAATAAATGTCCTACATAGAAGGATATTCAGATTCTGTGTGGTATATAAAATGGTTTTCAGCATAATCGATCAATGAATAGTGTCATTGTTTGATAGATTATTATGACAACTAGTAAGCAGATTTTTTTTCCAAAATTACTTGATTTTGAGCTTGAATTGAGTGAATAATGCTTAAGTTGTAGTGCTTACGACAGTTTTAGTTAAAATATTTTGTGGTACATTGAACGAAAGTGTAATTGAAATAAAATGTTTAGAAAATTGCGCATTTTGGAAAAAATCTTGTATAGGCGCTTCACCTATGAATGGACCAAAAACAAAATGCATAATTTTGTTTAAAACTGTTTTTAGGAACATGCAAGGGAAATTACTTATTTTTCTTAAGAATGTCTTACCAGAAATGGATCTGAGAACGGACGAACTACTAACTAATGTCCTGAAGAGAGACGCGTAAACTCACAACAGAGGAGAAATTTTAATTCGTTACTTAAGACTCAGTCCGACATAAAAATAAACCTACGAAAGGATCTTATAACACGCAGTCCCTCGGTACACAAAACAAGTGTATTATCTAAGAATATGTAGAAAGTACAACACAAATTCGTGCATTGAATCAATTCGTGTATATAAGTGCAAAATTAAAATACATCAAGAGTAAAATGTAACATTAAAATAAAAAAAATCTAGCCCAATTAAATAAAATGCTTCTTTTTTTGATTGCACTGTTTATCGCCACTGCCGTTGCGATGAAGCATTTTTAATTCGTATATCCATGATGTAACATTTCAATTTCCATAAGCTATTATCTTCTCGATTTCAACCCTGTATGTCCCCACTGCTGGGGCACGGGTCTCTTCCTGCGATGCAGGAAGGTTAGGCCATACTCTACCACGGAGGCCAAGTCCGGGTTGGTTATCTTATTATTATCTTCTCCCGACCTAAAATATCAACGGCCCTTGCAATGTATTTAATATATAAAATACTAAAATCTACTTTGAAATTGCAATGACAAACATCGTCACATTTCGCTAGGTGGACCAAAATCTGTACCCTGACCCCACAAAAGGTAAAACAGAACCATTTGAGCACAGAATCGGCTGCAATGTAGACTAAAATTAACACTTCAAGGAACGCGTTAAACAGGAAATATCGCCTCAGCGGTAAATCCTTTGCAAGTAAAAAATCTATAACTCAACCAAATTCGTCACACTACGCTCGATGCCAACCACTAATGCCACGTGCCGTTGCTCGCAACATTCGCGTTGGGCTGCGCGAACGCGGTGGGAAAACCTTGACCTAAGCTGAGCCCGCTAAACTGTTGCGGCAACTGCGCCGGTGCCGGATTCTGCTGCGGAGGCGCGTTACTGAACATCTGACTCGACGGCGGAAACGCACCCTGGAACTGCTGCTGCGACATTTGTGCGGCGAACGGCTGCTGAAACTGGTTGCCAGGCGGCTGGAACTGGTTATACTGGGGCTGCATACCGTTCTGAATCGGCTGGACGTTGCTGAAAGGCGCCTGGTACGCCGTCCCGTAAGGATACGCCGCGGGCTGGACCGGGTTGAATTGGTTACCTAAGTTCTGCGACGGCGTCTGACTGTATAAGGCTAGGATGCTATCTTTTGTGAGCCTCGATTTCTCTTTCTCCGTTGGCGCGGCTTGGTTAAAGAAGTTTTGCTCCTCGGCCTTTAGATCCGGCTTGGTTTCCTCGGCCTTTTGCTCTGCGGGCGCCGGCTGCGGTGCCGAGAAGAAACTGCTGAAGATGTCGTCGCTGGCGGTCGGCTTGGTCTCCGGCCGGGCCGAGTCGAGGCCGAGCAGGTCTGCGGAGGCCGAGCCGTTTGCCTTGGCCTCGGCTTGGCTCGGCGTAATTCGGCCGAGCTTCGGGCTCACGGACGACTTAGGCTTGGGAATGCTGGGTATCACGTCGGACTTCTGCGGGGAAATAAATCATGTATTGTATTAGGTGACCAAATGAACCCATAAGCTGAATGTTGGGATAATATTAAAATTAATAGCAAATTTTGCTGGCGATGTGTTTTTTACAGCACACACTAGCAATGCGTAGAGTCAATCAATCAATATGAACCCTTGTATGTCCCTATGTCCCCACTGCTGCGGCTCGGGTCTCTTTCTGTTTCGCAGGAAGGTTAGGCCATACTCCACCAGGGGGGCCAAGTCCGGGTTGGTGGACCTTATTAGGGTTCCGTATCTCAACAGAAAATACGGAATCCTTACAGTCCGTCCAACTGTCTGTCAAAGTCCTTTATCTCGGAAACGCATGGAGGTATTGAGTTCAACTTAAACCCTAACCTTATCTTAATCCTTACCTTAACCACGACTTCACGGATGTACTCGTTGACTTGATTATAAGTTATAATCAAGTCTACGAGTACATCCGTGAAGTCGTGGAAAAATCAAACTTATGATAATATAAACTAATCAAGTCAACACAAAAAAAGTTACGGTTACGGTGTTTTTGCCACAAAAAACTTATATTTCGCCACTCAAGGGAATCCACATTCATAGGGTACGTCCCATAGACGTAGAACTATGTAATATCGTCTAAAGCCGCATTTTCACGGTCTTAGTACGCTCGGACCGAGTGCGCTATCCGAGTAAACTAATGCTTCTGATTGGACGGGTTTTCGTGACAACACCAAAATAGCCAGCCAATCAGAAGCATTAGTTTACTCGGATGGCGCACTCGGTCCGAGCGTACTAAGACCGTGAAAACGCGGCTTTATACTGCAAATATATAAAAAAAAACGGTGTCCTGCCTTTTCACAGAAAATTGTTACGCTGATTATCACTTGCCAACCAACGTTTCACCTATTTTTTACGTTGACAACAAACGATTTACAAATTTTTGTATCGCAATTATTCATTTGGTAGGATTATTGTTAAGCTGATTATTATAATGACACAAAACGTTTTGGGAATTTATTATTTGTCAAGTCTTTTACTAGGCAAACAACTATTAGATGAATAAAGTTTCGTCAGTGTAAGTTCCCTTTTCATACATTGATTTTATGATAAAAAAAAATTATTTGCATTTTTAATTTAAGAAAAATATTACTGGGAATGGAAATATTACTGGCTAGAGGGGTGGCCGACGAGACTCAATCTGCGACAAAAATATAGGTGCGACGAAGCGCGTAGCGTAGCGGAGCGCGAAGGAGCGTGTTAGGTTGAACATGTAAGACAGAAGGTTCTCAGCCTTTTTGCAGAAAAAATTTTGGCCGACAGAATCAATATTACGCGTAAAATATACGCTACTTAAATATACGCTACGCTAGTTAGCATTTTGAAAGATTTTATTATAAAAAGCAAACCAAACAAACAGTTGGCAACTACGAGGTTGGAAAATAAAAAAAAAATATAAGAATAGCTGGCAAATGATTATTCCGCAAAATAATATTATTTGAAACGTTAGTTGCCAAATGATAATCGGCCGAAAATGTTTCTACAAAA